>VDFB02270651.1:371841454-371894746 GCA_007258455.2 Sequoia sempervirens
ATATCCTTTTTTCACTATCCTTCCATATCATACATCACTCATCATCTTCCATCCATGATTGAACTTATTCCTTTGCAACTAGTCCATGGAGCTCCATCTTCCTACCCTCCATCCACAACCATCCTATCTCCCATCACCATCCATTATCCAAAGTCCTCTCTTCTATCCATGAAATTCCTCCATCCTTTACCATGCCTTGGTTTTCCCTTGTTAGTGGTCTAGGGAATCCAATCCAATTATCCAACATCCCTCCATCACCCCATTCAATCTTGAAAAGAAGTCATTCCAAATGCAATAAGCCTAATCCATACAATCTTGCTACGCAACCTAGCCATCATCCAAAACATTCCTTGGATTTGTTTCTAGCCTTGCTGCAAACCTTGATCCTTTAGTTACATTATCATCATAGGGATATATATTTCTCAATCCTCATGTTGTTTCGAGATGTGTCCTTCCCATATCAAACAACGTCGTCATCATCATCACCATCACCTATCAATTGGTTTTGTCCTTGGATGCTTGTACATGCATGTTGGCTTGATTGTGGGTACCTTTCACATGCATTTGTAATGGTCCTTATAGTGTATCATCTATAACAAAATCCCATTCATGCACCAACCCATAATAAATATTTTTCATCCTTCTCATAGTTGATGTTATGCATCTTTCACCTTTCATATCCATCCATAATAAGGCTTATCTGATTTCATCCCTAATAAGATGGTCCTATACTTGACTAGGGGAAAGTACTTAACTCATGCCTTGAATGGATCCTAGACTTGGTATTGGAGGTCACTTTATCAAAAATCCAAAAAAATTAGAAAACTTCAAAAATCCAAAAAATCAGAAAACTTCAAAATCCAACAAAATGAAAAAAATTTCAAAATCCAAAAAAAATAGAAAATATGTCAAAAACCCACAAAAAATCCAAATAACCTTAAAAATCTCAAAACTAAAGTCAAGTCCTATCAGTCCAAGTCCAATCAAACTACGTTGCCTATGTGTGTATAACATAGGCAAGGCCATCTTCGATGATCCCCTGAGGCACTAGGTCAGTCCTTTAGGGTTTGTTGAGACAAGTCAATCATGATTCAGTTCATAATAAATAATCCAAGGCCAAGTCAATCAAACTATGATGTCTTTGCACATGTTACGTAGGCAAGGCCATGTTGGATGAGCCCTCAAGGCACTAAGTATGTCCTTTAAGGTTTGTCAATTCAGTCACTATACATAATATAATAAATCAAACAATTTGGTCAAAAACGAACAACTATCTAAGTCTCAATCAAATCATGAACCAACAAACTAACTATCCAACTAGTCTTCAAACCAAATCGATCAATTTCCTAAACCATCAAATCAATGTCAAACTAGTCAGTCAATGGTCTTATACAAGATGTGGCATTTTTGAAACCAGACTCGACATCTTATGTGATTTTCCTCATTCCTTGAAACCAAACCCAATCCTATCATTTTTCTTATATAGGATGTGTCCTTCCTAAAACTAGACATCGTCATTCACCAACCTTATCATTTTCCTTATACAGGTGGTTGCATGGTCGAAACTAGACTTGATGTCTTATACGACATGTTTCCTTTCTTGAAACTAGGCGTTAGCAATCAATTACTCTCATCAATCCTATTAGCAAACAATCTAAATGGATGTTGACGTTGTTGGTCCATTTTGTCTCATCTTTTTATTGATTTATCATTGATCTTGTTATTAGCCACCTTGAGGATGTCAGGCAAGAAGGATTTAGAGGAGTGATGATGTCTCATGACATGCTTTTCTTTTGATTGTTGTTTACGGTTTGTCTTGACAAAAAGACTAGGGCAACTTCGCTCCTAGTATGTGTCATGGCACTCCTTGTCTATCAGATGTCTGTTTTTGCAAAGGGATAACATTGCACACCTTGGTCTATGTCTTACCATGGTGTTTATTGTCCATTTGCCATAATTCAAACACCCAATGATGATAAAAATGAGAGCCTAACATCTTTCAAACAAAATATCAATACCTCTTCAATCGTCTAACTCCATGCTAACATTTTCCTCTCGCTAACATTCCTTTCATCAATCCTTGCATTCATCCACTGTCACATTTGCTTATCGAAACAATTTTTCAAATTTTTGGAAATTCTTTAAAATTTGCAAAAAATTTCGAGGGGGCATAGGTCTAGCCCATCTTCATTAGGGTATACTCTAAGCTAAATTTCTTTGATACAACATTTAGATCACTTCACATTGTATCAAAGAGGAGCAAAATGTAGACACTAAAAAATGTCCCAAACCTGCGAACACCATTTTCCACATCAATTTCCCTTCTTCCTTGCATAATTGAATAATTTAATTATTTGATTATGGTTTAAAGTCATATTTATTCTATTAATTAAATAATTTTAATTATTTAATTAATTCATGTTTTCCTTTTATTCTTCCTTTTGATTAATTAAATAAATTCTTATTTATTTAATTACTTATTTTCACTTTTCTACTATAATTAAATAATTATTATTAATTGTTTAATTATTTATTATCTTTTTCTCCCATAATTAAATAGATTCTATTTATTTAATTATTTTCCACCTTTCCCTCTACTATTAAATATTTTTTTATTATTTAATATTTTTTTGTTTTCCTCCACTTTTAATTAAATTGTTATTTTAATTAAAAGTCAACCTTTTCCCTTTCTTCTATAATTAAATAATCATTTTTATTTAATTATTCACTTTCCCTCCTCGATTAAATAACTTTATAATTATTTAATTTACTCCCTTTTTATCCTTGCCATTCTTATCCCTTTGCATCTCAATTAATTTCCACCCTTGATAAGGTTTTATTACCTTTTAATCTCTACCATTCATCCTTAACTAAACCCTAATTTTTCCCTAACCCTATTTCCTTGCTTCTCTAAGCAATATTATCCATTCATCAACATTGAATTCTTCATCTTTCAATCTTGGCCCTTCATTCAAATTTGGTATTCTATAAAAGAGACCTATCCCTCTAATTTCTAGCTACAACTACTACTACTATCTTTGATATTTTGCCTATCAAATTTCTAATGTTTTTTCTCCTATAACTTTGATTGAGGGTTCTTTATAAAGCAACCAATGGTATCTCTAGGTCTATTCATAAACTAAAAGAGTTCTACTATTGCTATTACCCAAGTTTTATTTTACCATATTAACACCTAAAGTTTTTCTATTTTCTATTCTTAGCAATGGTGTCAAAATGATGAGGTCATTGTAGTGGTTTCTATCCAAGGGTGATTTGTAATATGTTCTTAAATTTTAAAGGTAGAAAACTTCTCCTAATTGAATCTAGCATATCCTAAGGTATGATAAACTTAACTTCAAATCTACTCTACTAATGTACTAAAATCAAACACAACTAGAAATTAAATGTACTAAATTAAACACACTACTAAAAAGTAAACTAGATTATTTTTCTTAAAATGAAAAATATAATGGTAGGGTTATGATGTACATTCTAAAATTGTTTGGTCTAGTTTGAAGTTGACTAGGTTTAAGATTAAAGTTAGTTTCATTCATTCTTGAAGCTGACTATAAAATTTTGTAGAAACTACCATTCTCCAACTCTAGATTATGTTACCACACTTGAGCTTTGTATTTATCACAAGAAAGAAATACATACAAAAATAGGATTTGTACAATTATTTAGGCATTCTTACACGAGAAATAAATAAATAAATAAATGCATCATGTATTTTATTTTATTTTATATTATCTTTAAATATTTTAGTTCTACAATAAGTTCACCAAAATAGTTATTTTAATAGAAAGCATGCAATGTCTTTGAATAATAAATGAGACATTATTCTTGTCTCATTAGCGAATATATGAAAATTGATGCCATATAAAAATATATAGTGACATGAGTTTGTCCCATAGTCGTAGTAGTCAATCCAAACAAGAACTAAAGTCAACTAACTAATGATATAATTTCATTTTTCTTCTTCTAAAGTTTTAATTTTTTTCTAATATTAATATTCTAAAAATAGCAATATGTGTCATTTCTCTCATATCTTCTTGACCTTTGTTAAATGAAAAGAGAATTTTATGTCTTCTCTTCAATCTATTTTTCATTTAATTTCAATTTATTATTTTAACAAATCAAGTATATGACTATTTTTCTCAACTATAAAACTTATATAGTTATGATTTTTCATCATACCACATATGTATGAAACGACTTTGAAAACTATAATTGTTGCCACCATAGTCCTTTTGTCTTGTGGAGTGGCAATCTAAATTAATATGAAAATTACAATTGCCATTAAAGGAGCCTTGTACGAAATATAACTTATAGTTATGATTTTTCATTATATCTAATTCTACATGACAAATATTGATTTTATGTTACTATAGGCACATATCTTATTCAAATATTAATTGAAGACTAGAATTTTAACTCTATTAATTATCCATATTCAATTGATTTATGGATAATTAGTTGCAAGATAATTTTATATCTAGTGGTGGTAAATGCAATTTATATTTTTTATTTCATTTTTCTTAATATGTTTGACATAAGTAGAATTATCAATGTCAATTTATAGTGTGTTTTGGTCCTATAGTTTCATTATCTCGCTTTTGTATTTAGTGAGTTTGACAAGACCAAGCTTGAAGAACAAGCCCCTTAGCCTCTTCACATTTGACAATGTGTCTTTTTCCTTGCTCTATCAAGCTTGCAGAACAAGCCCCTTAACCTCTCCACATTTGACGATGTGTCTTTTTCATTGCTCAACCAAGCTTGAAGAACATACCCCTTAACCTCTCCACGTTTGACAATGTGTCTTTTTTCTTGCTCTCCAACCTTGGCATGTCCTCCTCCAACTTAGGTATTAGGTTCGACTCCTCCTTAGAGAGTATTTTTGGCATGCAAATTTTATACTATAAATTTATAGCTTAGTGAAACTTGTCCAAATCAAATGAACCATGCTTGTACCCTCTAAATACATTACACACTCCTTAATATATCCATTTTAGCTCAATGTTGACATGTGGCTTTCTAGGGTTTATAGCATATTTATTTGACTTCATTAAATATTCAAACTAGCAAACAATATGAAGTACATCACCTTTGAATTGACAAAATATTTCAAAATTAATAATTACAAGCAAATTTCTAGATATATTATAAAAATAAAAATTAACTATTCAAAACAATTACCATTATTTCTATTTTAAATATTTTACAATGACAAGAACTTAGGACTACCAAAAACTCATTATATTAAACAAACTATTATTTCAACTTTCAAACATTTTAGAATGATAAAGACTAATAGCTACCAAAAACTCATTAAATTAAAACATTATCAATAAAATAGATACAAAACTAAATGGGAAAGAACATAGAACAAGTCTGAGATACCAAACTGAATGAGAAAGGACATAGAAAAAATAGGTAGTAGTAAAATGCACGTTTGACTGTATTTATTAATTAATTGAAAATACCAAATACGTTCATTTTTTATTTTCAATTAATTAATAAATACAGTCAAATTTACATTCTACTGACTGAATAGACAATACGGAAAAAGTGACCATTAATAAATAAATATTCTAACCAGTCACTTTTTTAGAGTTTCCTTAGTTCAGAGAACTGTCTTTCCTTTTTTAAAGAAATTTTCTTTTTCCCTGACATGACATAATAATAACTTGGGTGTTTTTTGGCACAAGAAATTATGACTAATGGATTCTACAAAAGCGCAGATGCCTGAGTAAAACCATGTCCTAAGCCTTAGGACCACTTGAATATTAAGGAATAAAGTTGAGCATCTCTGTAAATTTCCTCTTTGTTTAAAGTTACCATTTCCTTTACCTAACACAGGCATATCATGAGGTCAATGATAGCCATGCGAAAGATGCAAAACCTTTAAAAATTCCTCATGTCATGAGTGCTTTCATTAAAATATTAAAGAATGTGAGCATTCCAAAAGGGAAAGCTTCCAATTCCAAAAGGAATTGAATGAGCAAGAATTTGGATGGTAGATTTGGACTTTCTGCTCTGCTCTCTCTTAAGTTTTGTCCCAACTCATATTACTGATTTGTTTTCTTTTTCCAGTTGATAACTTCTGGTATATCTTGGCTATGCTGCTGTATTAGCTCTGTTTTATTACAACTGTTCACATCTCTATCAAATATAAAAACTTAACCAGAATTTTATGTAACACTAATTTGGGTATTTAAAATGCGGTGTTTAACTTTGTCCAAAATATCAATGGAAAAATTATTGGGATTTGATAAGTTTTTGTTTGGTGATGGTTTTATGAAGGGTAAATAAAAAATTTTCAATTAACATTGTTGAAAATAATTAGAAAGATATTTTATATAGTTATTTGTGTTTGTATATTAAATTGATTATGATATGTTTAAGTATATTTTTGAATTAAAAATGGTTATTGGCACCTCTGTTTTATATAAAGTGGAATACTATATGTTAAATAAGAATACATCTTTTGAGAAACTAATCTATTAAAGTCATCTGGGAATCAAACTTAGCCCATACAATATGTTACATAAGCATACATCTTTTGAGAAACCAGTTCATTAAAGCTATCCAGGAATCAAACTTAAACCATACAATATGTTAAGAAAATATATATCTTTTAGTAAACCAATCTATCAAAGTCATCCATGAGTCAAACTTAACCCATAAAATAAGTTAACCAAGCATGCATCTTTTGTGAAACCTGTCCATTAAAGTTATCCTGAAATCAAACTTAACCCATAAAATATGTTAAGTAAGCATACATTTTTTGGGAAACCAACTCATTAAAGTCATCCAGGAATCAGATTTAACCCATGTAATATGTTAAATGAGTATACATCTTTTGGGAAACCATTCCATTAAAGTCATTTGGGAATCAAATTTAACGCATATAATATGTTTAGTAAGCACATATCCTGTAAGAATCCTATCTAATAAAGTCATCCGGGAATCAAATGTAAGCCATATGAAACGTTAAGTAAACATATATCTTTTGGGAAATCAATCCATTAAAGTCATTCAAGAATCAAACTTAACTTACACATTATGTAAGCATACATCTTATAGGAAACCTGTCCACTAAAGTTATCAGAGAATCAAATTTAACCCATACAATACATTAAGTAAGCATACATTGTTATGGAAACCAGTCAATTAGAGTCATCTGAGAATCAAACTTAACCCACACAACATGTTAAGTAAGCATACATCTTTTGGAAAACCAATCCATTAAAATCATCCAAGAATCAAACTTAACCCATACAATATATTAAATAATCATACATCTTTTAGAAAACCTGTCCATTAAAATCATCTTAAAATCAAACTTCACCTGTACAATATGTAAATAAGCGTACATCTTTTAAAAACCAATCTGTTAAATCATCCAAGAATCAAACTTAATCTAATTATATTTCCTTTAACTTTCGTCAAACTTATCATCATCATCTTAAAATCAAACTTCACCTGTACAATATGTAAATAAGCTTGCATCTTTTAAAAACCAATATGTTAAATCATCCAAGAATCAAACTTAATCTAATTATATTTCCTTTAACTTTTCTCAAACTTATCATCATCCTTACTAATTAAACTCGAATTCGATTTCGATACCCACTTAAATTTTAAAAAAATAGTCTTAAAATAAAACTAGGAGCCCAATCATCTTCCATGGGACTGCATCCTCAACATGATGACAGTCCATTAAAAAAGTGATTAATGATCTTAATGATAAGTTGGAGAATCTGTAAAAACTTGGTACGTGGGTATGTGGAGCGCCACAGCTTCAGCTTTCCCTGTAATCATAATCTTGAACAGTGTTGGTACAAATAAGGTGGATGTCTTCATCACCATGCCAACCATTCTGGTATTTTTTATCATTTCTGATTAAAAGAAAACAAAGCCTAACAAGGACGCTTGTCGGCTGAAATTGTTTACAATCTCAATGCCATTTGGGACAAAAGAGTGTAAATTCCTGTAAAATTTGGGGGGAAGTTTACAATGTTGCCCAAACAATGGTCAAACGTTATCGTTGGACGTACTCGACCTAGATGGATCTTGCATGGCCCTCGTACTCACTGCATGTGAAGTTGCGGATTCCAAGGGAACTGCTCAGCTCCCACTATAAATAGTTATATGTTGATTATAATGTGTTGGCTTTTAGCAGAGTAATAATAAAAAAAAAAAGAGTATTAGAAAATTAATAATGTTACTATATTACAATTTGTTATTTAAGGGAGAAGATTTAGTAAGATAATTGCATAATCAAATAATATATGTTTGTATGGAGCTCCTTCGGGTAATCTAGTTGGTTTGAACCTTGAGTATGCTTCCCAAGGTCTTGCATTCAACTTCGAGGCTCAGATTTTGCATGTGGCTTGTGGACGATTGTGTGCATCCATAGGGGATTAGTCTCACCCTTGTCCACAGATTGACTGCATATACCCCTATAGTTAAAAAAATATAAATAAAAACATTTGTTTGTATGGGATGGTGTACATTTATTCTAAGATTTTAGAAAGGTTCTATTAATTATTGGAAATAGATCTATATCTTATGTAGTTTGGTTATTTGAGTTTTTTTAGTGAACATCTTTAATAAGTGAAGAGGGTTATATATCTCTCTTTTCATCTACTTAATCTATGTGACAATTTTGATATAAATGTTTGAAAGTAATATCTTCTAATGTCTTTAGATAAATGTATTTAAGATATTGATGTTAATTTATATATAAGTTATTTTTATTTATATAATTTTTTATTAGATTTTATAAGAGGGATTCTACAAGGGCCCCTACTCCCGAACAAATTAACAAAAATAAAGTTTACATGTAACTAGCCAACAATAAAACCCTTAATACCTTATAGTCTTCATCGTAGGTCATAGGATACAATTGAGACAATAAAGCAACATAGCCACCAACTAACAACCGGTAACAAACAAAAACCATATGTTCTCTACTATACTAACCATAATGTTGATTATTTAGAATACTGAGAGGGGGGGTGAATCAATATTCCATAAAACCATTCAGCTGTAGACCATCCAATTATTAAAGCAAATATAATTGCAAGCAAGAATGAAGATATTGAAATGAACATGACACCACAAACACATCAACACTAGATTTTTATGTGGAAAACCCAAAATGGGAAAAACAACGGTGAGGATTAACTCACAATATATTATATCCGGATATAGTATATTATAGGACTCATTGTCCTTGAAAGGCTTACAACCTGAAGTAAATACAAAATGATATGGCTAACCGCCAAGGTACAAAATGATATGGTTTACTGCCAAAAGTATTAACTAATGGAATACACCTTCTATGTGTTGAGTTCAGTTCCAATGAGGCTCAAATGAAGTACGACTGAGCAGTCGCACAACAATTCTGCTTTGATTCTCAACTTACACTATACACCACTCACATCCTGATGCCTCGACATTCACTTCTCTCTCTTTTCCTTATCTCTTCACACTTCACACCCATTATATATATATATATATATATATATATATATATATATATATATATATATATATATATATATATGTATATATATGTATATATATATATATATATGTATATATATGTATATATATATATATGTATATATATGTATATATATATGTATATATATATATATGTATATATATGTATATATATATATATATATATATATATATATGTATATGTATATATATATATATATATATATGTATATATATGTATATATATATATATGTATATATATATATATAATAAGGGAAAAGAGATAAGTGAATGTGCAAACTCAAATGATCTATCAGATGTGAGTGGTGTATAGTGGTAAAAAGTTGAGAATCAAAGCATAATTGTTGTGCGACTGCTAAGTAGGGCAGTACTTCATTTTTAGAGCCTCATTGAGTTCATATATATATATATATATTTCATTCATCAATTAGGTCAGCCTAATTAGATGAAGACAAACCAATCAAAATAGCTCTTGTCAGCACCATATAAGATTTAAAACATCTTTTTATCCATATAGTGCTTAATTTCAAGCTGGTGTAGATCTGTAAAGGATCCAACTAACATCCACAAGGTATAATTAATCTTCTTCATACATGTCATGCATTAGGTCAGTCTGGAATAGGACTTAATCATAAAAACTCCAATCCAACATACACTTCTCAAAGTAAACATCTTCCAAATCTGATATTATTTCAGTTTCTCTTCATATTAACATCAAGGAGACTAACTTTAGAACCACAACATCAGAACATCCTTCTCAAGAAAATGTGGAGTCTCCCACACTGGTGTGCTAAATAGACAAACTATAGTAGTATACAGAGTTGAACTCTATCATTGATAACTTTTTGTACATAATTTTTTTTCTCAAGATATTGGATATAGTTGTATGAATGAGTCATAATAATATGATTAAGAGACCAGAGTCACATCTCTATTACCGGTGAATTCTGAATCTAAACCCAATGCACTAGACTATAACATTATCAGTAGAGAACACTTCCAATATAGATCAACTTCTGGTATAGATGGTATTGTACATTAAATATTCTTCCCACAATGTTGCTACAATGTTGGTATCAATGAAAACATTGGATCGACCAACTCAGCATATATACACTTCATGTTCATGTTGCAAGGCTCCCATATTTCCAACAATCCCCCCTTTGGCATTGATGGCAACATGCATATCAAAAACATTTTTTTCCCATTGCAAAACAACTGAATACTCCCCCTTACAAAATTGTCCTTGACAAAAAAAAGTTTTTCCTCTTACTATCTATCTCTCCCCCTTTGACATCAATGGCAAAGGTCATGCAGGGGTCTGGTGTATGCATAAAAATTGACCAAAAATGATATGAAAATATTAACTTGAAGAAGAAGAACCCTTGAGGATTCTTCAAGATATCTTGCCATGTAGCTTTTCCTTCTTCCCACGATCCTTTTGCACTTGTAAGAGTCTTGTATAGTAATTCAAGCTTTGTTAAAGACTCTATACCTCCCTCCATAGTGTTGGGGATGAGATTTATTTCAGATAGACTGCCAACACTATCAAGGGCACTGGATATAGAAATATGCTTGAGTTTTACCAAATCTCTAAATGCCACATACTACTTGATCACTTTTGTTCTTTGATTTTGTAGACAAAAGAATTTGTCATGTAGTTTCACAATGTAGGACCATCTTTGATTGTCCTTGCCATCTGCCAAGTTATACACATTTGCTTGAGTACTCAAATTGATCGAATTTCATTCTATCATATTTCATCTCTTGCATTAAATGTCCAATTAGACCAATTCAGGAAAAAAGATACTAATTCCTGAACTTCTTCTTCACAATTTTGAATAGCCTTTAATTCCTTCAAGACCCTGTGATGTGCATCTACACATTTCTTCTTAATGTCTTCTAGATTTTCTTCTGTAGACCTATTTCCTGTTTGCACTTCCAGTCCGAAGATGTATGCTTTTAGTGAGTTAATCATACTCCTAAGATTTTCCACAATGGATATAGATGAATTAAAGCTGGCACTAGGAATCACTTCCTATAATTCTTTTAATTCTTCTTGAATGTTTGTGCTTTCATGCTCATGTTGAGCTATCTCAAATTCACTTCCTTCTAGTTCTGTGATTTCTTGCTTGATAGTAACACCTTTTCTCTTCTTTCTGGTTCCTTTTGCACTACTAAAGGCTTCAAAAATTTCTTCCACATCTATCTTGTTAGGGTTCTTGGGGCTCTCTAGAAGCACTTTTGCATATTGATCATTTTCTTCCTTAGTTGCTTCATAATCCAATTTAGAAATCCACACAAGTCTGGATTCAACCACTTCCATATAACAAAAATCAATAGAGACAAGGAAATTGATGTCTCCAGAGAATTTTTCCACCATATTTTCTAGAATTCTTGTTCTCTTATTCATTCTCAACTAAAATATTCCTAAGAATGTTGCAAGAGTAGTTTCTTGAGCATCCAAACGACCAAGATTTGTCATGAGATTCCTTATCTGGTGTGCAATTGGTTTTGTGTTTGTCCATTCTACCCTTCCAATTACTGGTAACTCCATAAAGTAAAGGAGTAAGCAAACTATTAAAGTACTGTACCGTAATGTACTTTTCTTATTCTTTTGATTTCTTTCAAATTCTTCAATAGATGTAGTCCAAGCAACTCACAAAGATCGTAGTTCATTCCTTTATTAACCATATCAAATGCAACATGTATGCAGCAACAGTAGAAACTATATAGTCATTACTTGGTAAGAAATTTTTATGTCCAATAATCATTGCAACATACCGAATGACAAGAGTATCACTTGTCATCTCAATTATCTCTTGATCATTGACAGTCTTCCGTCTCGGAACTGGTCTGGAGGACCACAAACCAGTTACATCCCTTATAGCTTCTTTTTGTAATTTCTTCAGTGAAGAACATGGTTTTGATGTTCGACTTCCGGAGGACGCCTCGAGTTCACTTCCTCTACACGTTTCTCTTCTTTCCATGCCATTTATCGAACGAATGTTTGAATTTATTTCCTTAATTCCAAATGCTTCAATAATAAATGCTTCATCCCACAAGTAGATCACTTTGAAATTCGCATACACTTCCATCCTTTCAAATTCTATGGAATTCATTCTTCACACACGTGTGTCTGAAAATTCCTTTTGCATGAAATATTGATTTCGTAACCTTAATAAATGCACTTCTGCCATGATATGACATCATATATCGAAGAGGGGTTCATTAAATTTTTTGATTATTGCTCCCCCTAGATCACTGCCTGGATTACCTTTTGACAGGAGTATCTGCACCAGAGGATGACATAGGTGAAACTTATAATTATGATTTTCCTAGCTTTTTAGATTCTCCTTCCTTTCTCCAGATCATTTCCATTTCCTTCTTAACTTATGTTGGATCAATCTTAATGACTGGTTCATGTCTCTTTACCAGATTGTTACCTCTCATATTTCCACTTCTATAGTCTCTTGCAAAATGTTCAGGATTATTGTAATTATAAAAAACAACATTCTTCCATCCATATTGTCCTTTATTCAATCTATACTTGTACTGGTTAGCCTTATGTCCAAATAAATTACAGTGATAACAATACCCATTGAATGAATCAATCATCTTATTCAACTTCTAATTTCTGCATTCTATAACTTTATGTCCAATCCTCTTACATTCAAAACATTGATTGGGGAATGATAAAGCCTTTAAATTCATTTTACTTTCACAATCTTTTACCCTATGTCCAAAATTATTGCAAGAATAACAGACACCATTAAAAGATAAATAGCTTTGAGCATTGGGTTGTCTGATAGGAATCCTTTCAGTATGTCCACCATTGGTTTGAATCTTCATGTCAAGGGGTTGATTTTCCTTCAAACTTTTTCCTTCTTCAAATCTCGAACCACTTTTATCCTTAGAGGGTCTCTGTCCTGCAATCAATTCATCCAACATTGTAGAGCTTTTCACAAATTTGTCTTCATGTCTTCTAGATTTTTCCAGTTCTAATCTCAAAATTTCCACTTCTTGTTCAAGCTTTGCACATTCATCCATCTTCCTTTGTATTTCAATTTTTTGATATTCTTCAATTTTTCCTTTTTCTTCCAGTTGTTCTTTTAGTTTGATGATGTCTTCATATGCTTCTTCAATAGATCACCGACTTTTCCATAATTTTCTCTCAGCTTCTTAATGCACTCATTTGCTTCCTTTAGTTTATCCTTCAAATATTCACTTTCTTCTGTATGTTCAACAGAGACCTCTTCCGAAGGGATAAGAATTTTTTTGTCTTCCATATATTCGAATTTCAAGACCTTCCCCAAGTTGTTAGACTTCTTTAGAGGAACCAAGCTCTGATACCAATTTTTGATTATCCAAAATACTGAGAGGGGGGGTGGTGAATCAGTATTCCATAAAACCATTTAGTTGTAGACCATCCAATTATTAAAGCAAATATAACTACAAGCAAGAATGAAGATATTGAAATGAACATGACACCACAAACACATCAACATCAGATTTGCTATATGGAAAACCCAAAATGGGAAAAACCACAGTGAGGATTAACTCACAATATATTATATCCGGATACAATATATTATAGGGCTCACTACTAGGAGTCACTGTCCTTGAAAGGCTCATAGCCTGAAGTAAATACAAAATGATATGGCTAACCGCCAAGGTACAAAATGATATGGCTCACTGCCAAAAGTATGAAATAATGGAATACACCTTCTATGTGATGAGTTCAGTTCCAATGAGGCTCTAAAAATGAAGTACTTCCCTACTCAGCAGTCGCACAACAATTCTTCTCTAATTCTCATGTTTTTACCACTATACACCACTCACATCTGATAGATCATTTAAGCTCACACATTCACTTCTCTTTTTCCTTATTTTCTTCACACTTCACACCCATATATATATATACAAGTTTATTTCATTCATATATATATATATATATATATATTATTTCATTCATCAATTAGGTCGGTCTAATTAGATGAAGAGAAACCAATCAAAATAGCTCTTGTCAACATCATATGAGATTTAAAACATCTTTGTATCCATGTAGTGCTTAATTTCAAGTCAGCGTAGATCTGCAAAGGATCCAACTAACATCCACAAGGTATAATTAATCTTCTTCATACATGTCATGCATTAGGTTTGCCGGGAATAGGACTTAATCACAAAAACTCCAATCCAACACACACTTCTCAAAGTAAACATTTTCCATATCCGATATTACTTCAGTTTCTATTCATATTAACATCAGGGAGACTAACTTTAGAATGAAAGCATTAGAACATCCTTCTCAAGAAAATGCAGTCTCCCACACTAGTATGTTGAACAAAGAAATGCCAGTAGTATACAAAGTTGAACTCTGTCATTGATAACTTTATGTATATAGCACAAAACTTCTCAAGATATTTAATATAGCTGTATGAATGAGTCATAATGATATGATTAAGAGAGCAGAGTCACATCTCTTCTTCCGTTGAATTTTAGACCTAAAACCCAATGTACTGGACCATAACATTATCAGCAAAGAACACTTCCGGTACAGATGGTACTGTACATTAAATATGCTTCCCACAATGTTGCTACAATGTTGACATCAATGACACCACTGGATCGACCAAATCAGTTTATATACACTTCATGCTCATGTTGCAAGGCTCCCATATTTCCAACACATAAGCCACTAAAACATTAAATTGAAAGATAAGACTACATCTCCCCCCAATGCTCTTATGGAATTGAGGAGGCTAGTGCTGGTGTAGGTTTTTATTTTCCTAGTGGGTTAATTTATTTTTCTTGAGTCTTAGACTTTCCTTACACTTTTATTAAGTTTTCTTAAGATAATAAAGTGAGTTTATTATTTAATATCTAGGAGATAAAGTGATGAGGTGTCTCCACACTTAAAGGGTGGAGCATTTACTTTTTTCTTATCACTTTATCTAATATTGGTGGTTATTGGTGGTCAATTCCTATTGGTTGATTTGTCACCTTCATCATCTTCTTAGTTTTATATAAACTTACTATCTAGCTTATATTTGCATATTCTTGTATATTCATTGTTGCATACTTTGGCATACATGTACATTGATGTAAGCAACCATTATTTTACAATTTTTCTTTGAGATCTTAATGTAATATTGTCATCTTGACATTTCCGCATCTCTTGGAATTTCAATTTTGTAATTGTGTTATTTTATTCATAGTTTTATAGCTTATCTCTCTCATAGAAAGATCTTGGTTATTTATCTATTTGAGATTCCTAACATGATATTAGATCTTATATTTTGAGAGTTTTGAGTACTTGGATTCTTGATTAAGAGATTTGATTTTTTTGTATGATCTTATAAATTCCTGTATGCTCTTCTCTTGCATTTCAATATGATTTGGAGAATTAGAAAGGAATTATGATGATTCATTAATCCTATATTTGCACGTGTTTTTGGTGAGATCAAGTGATTACAACTATTTTGGATATAGTGACAAATTTTTTGATTATCCTGTTGTATTCGAAAGGCTCAAAAAAGTTAGATTTGAATTTTGTTTCATTCAATTTGACCACCATATGACACAGTAGCAAACAAGGGTTTGAAGCTCAAATTTGGAAAACATTTTTTTCTTGGAGCACTTTTAGCCAAAATAGACCTTGTCATTGCATTCAAGAGATCGAGGAGATAAATTTTGACATAAAATTCACCCATATTTGGTGTTAGGATCCATTGAGGCAAAAAAAATTCCCAAGAGGCCATACAACCCCCAAGTCACATTTGTACGATTTTGCAGAATAAAAAGTTTTGATTTCTTTTTTTAATTTTAGCACTTTAATTGCTACACATATAGTGCTCTATGTGCTAAGCGCTAGCGCTTAACGACCAGTCCGCAAATGCCCCTAGTGGGCTATACAACTCGCCAACAATGGTGTAAACCATGCAGGTTTATGCATAACTGTAACAAGTACTTTAATAAACCACATCACTACAACAAAAAATGTGACCACATCACTACAACAAAAAAATGTGGTTGATTTCTACTAACCACCATGATATCTCCACCCAAAGTTTTTCCAAACATCGCCAAATTGCCACCCAATGGCCACTGCTACCAACGATGCCACTTGGGGGGTTGCCAAGGCCCTCATATAGGCCGAATTGGACCTTTTTTTCAAACTTGTGTAACTTTTTTTCATGGTGTCCATTTCTGGTGAACGAAATATCATTGGAAAGATAGATGTCTGGTAGGAGAAAATCCAAAGGAATGGGATTTGATTTTTCCACAAGCCAAGTATGCATATAACAATTCAATAAATAGGAGTATAAGAAAATCATCATTATAGATTGTATATAGGATTTGTCTAAGAAATGTTTTAGAATTAAGAAATATGGATAAGAAGGAGAAGAGAAGTGCAGATGCAAAATATTTTTTAAAGAACATGAATAGGTAAGGTAGAATTTTACCAAAATGAATAATCAATGTAAGGATAAATCAGATTAGAGAAGGAGATTCAAAGAATTCAAATTTGGAGAAGAGGTTATGGTCCACCTCAAGAAATAAAGGTTCCCTATAGGAACATATAATAATATGAAGATGAAGAAATTTGGACCTTGCAAGGTTTTCAAGAAGCATGAATTAAGGAATGCCTATGAAGTGGAGCTACCAAGTGGGATTAATATTTCAAATTTATCATAGTATCATGAAGGAAATACAAAATATGCATAAGTAGAAGAGAAATGGCATATCCCAACAACTATTTTAGAGAGGAATGAAATAGAGGAGATCTTAGATAGTTGTGTGGGAAAGAGCACAAGAAATTACAAAGAATTTTTAGTCAAATGGGAAGGAAGATCTATTGAGGATTCATTATGGTTATCCAAGGCATAGGTTGATTCCATTGGTTTTCCTCAAGCATTGGAGATACGACAAGGTCATTTCTCAAAGTACCCTAAGTGTCTAAGGTAGGAGCATCCAAAGGTGTAAGAGCAATCTTACATCACCCAAAAAAAAATTGGTTTTGTAGGCCTCTTTAGAAACCAACTATTTTTAGAGAGTTTTTGTTTGAGCATGTATGGATTTCAAAATTTACCCAAAGTTTCAAAATTATAAAATAAACCTATGGTAAAAATAATATCCAAAGATCATTTGCAAATAGTGATATATTAAAGTTTCAATATTCAAAAATCCTAAAAAAATTTCCAACCTAAATTTTGGACCTTTAAATGATCAAATGGGGCCTTGATGAATGTCTAATCAATTGTTGATATGGGAAAAGCATGGTGTAGAGAAATTTGAGCTCTTTAGTTTTAAAAAATGAGCTCAATTAGGTGTCCAGATCAAAATTTATGCCTCTCAAAAGTTGACCTATTTTTTGGGGTTGGGAATTACAATTCCTAAAATTTTCTTAGAGGCACCTAAGACCATTTATGACCATTTTTGGGGTATTTTTCAAAGTAGTGGAAAAGGAGGGAAAATGGTAAGTCATTGGAATGGAGGAAAGGTAGATAGGAGAAGAAAATATGAATCTATAGAGAGGTAAAAGGCTCTAGAAACTATGGAATGAAGATGTAATGCGTTTCAACTTGTTGAGTATTTGATCCTTCATTTTTGTTTCCCATTTTTAAAATGTAATTAATGTTTAATTCAATAAAATAAAATTCATATTTTCTCATGAGAGATATATGTTTTTATGTGTTGTGTGTGCTAACCATTATCAATAGCACTCCAAACCATGTAGTATGTTTAATTTTATCAATATTTTTAATACCTATTAGTTTCACTATGTGAACTGGGGTAAGAAAATATGTATTTGGATTGATCATGAAAATGATGAGTTGTCTCATTTATTAATTTTATATGAGCTATATCTTTAATGTGAGCTTAATATTCTTATACCATACTTTTCATAATATAGATATGAATTTTGTGGGATTATTACCATGAATAGTAGACTATTTCTCTTGTATACATTGTAAAATCATTCAAGATAGAGTGGTGGCATCTATTGTTCTAAGATTCTTGTCCATAGTCTTGTTTAGTTTTAGTTGTTGTTTCTTTATTTTTTCTTGTGTTTTTGTTATTTAGTTTATTTGTCTTCCATCCCTTTCTTTTGTTTTTATTGATCTTTGGGGTTCCTTCATTTTATTAAGTCTTCTAAATAAAGGGTTGTTTGTGAGTGCCAACAATGAGACTTTGGTGGGTGATTTTTTAACATATTCCTTGGAAGGGTTAGTTAAAATTGTATGCTTCTTTTTATCTCCATAATTGGTGTTGGATTACATATTTTCCTATTTTTAGATGCTAAATCAATTATTTGATACCTCTTGAAAAAATTGTAGTGACCTTACATCTTTACACATCTTAAGAGTCCTTAAATAGATAATGTTGGTTCTTGCAATCTTATATTAAGTGAAAAATATAAAGGTCCCTACCTTTGTTGCCATTGTGATTCTTACAAGAATCATTTATGTAAGTTGACATAAGCTCCTCAAATGTATTTGAAAAGAAGATCAAAAGAGTGAAAAATGAGAAAATAAAGAAAGAAAAAGGAAAATAATGTCATAAAAATAGCCAGCTAGAGGATTAAGTAACTCTACTAGGACTATAGATTCTTGGCTAGCAGTAGAGCTATGCCTTGAGTGGAATAATATACATCCTTATTAGGGCCATAAGTACTTAATTACAGATCCCAAGTAGTTCATTAGGTGAGATCAACTATGTAGCTTAATATTTGAAAACTTGTATTGCCTTACTCTACCTAAAAGAAGGAAATGAATTCATATGCACACACTTGGGCCCTCTAAACATCTAAGATTATAATTCTATTGATTTTTCTTTGTTGGTTTATTATCCATGCTTTTAGCCTTTTGTGTGTAACTAGAGATTATAGGTTATTTAGCTTTCTTAAACTATCTTTGGAATTTTCAAGATAATTTCCCTATCATAGTCAGAATTTGTATGTCTTAAATGCACATGCCCCATTTTTACTTTTGGAAAAATGTTAACACCATTTTTTCTTTCAGTTAGATTGGGTTTTGTTCCTTTCGTTTCATTTTTCCTCTCCTTAGTCTTAGAGAGTATTCTTAAAGTAAAAATGATGGTTAGAAGTCATGTGCTTGAATGGTAAATTCATTTGCAAAAGGTTAAAGGGGAAAGCACTTATAAAATCTCAAGCCTTGTTAGTTTTTTAGACTTTTCACTACCAAACTTCTAGACTTTTTATTTTACATCTGGATGTGGAGGGCCTCTCTACAAAATTACTTTTAGTCATTTTAATTTTCAAAGTGGTTTATGCTGAATTTAATAAAACTTCGATAAAAAACTAGACATTGTGTGTTTGTTCCACATCCTAATGTCCTTACATTCTCTACAAAAGTTTCATTTGTTTTCTTATTTGTTCAAATTTTATATTAGTAGGATGTTAAAAGATCCCAACATACATTCATACATGGTTTAGTTTGATATATCTTTTGAGGGCTCCAAATGTTCATTTTTTTAAAATTTATTTTTGTAGAGTTTCAATGTGGAACTAGATGCCTGCTATATCACTTAATGGTAATCCAAAATTTGAGTCCATTTTTACATCTTTTTCCTACAAATTAGTGAAATTTTAAAAAGGATTAGAATGTGAAATTTTGTAGAATTACAAAGTTAAGGACTTCTTGCATTTGTTTCAAAATTCTAATGTCTACTTATCTATTGAATTCTTGTAGAAGGGTATCTACATATAAATTTGTCTTTGTAACTATCCCTCCTCCACAGTAATGGTCATACAAACCAAAATATAAAGGTTCTAAATTATATCTAGGTGGTCATTTTGTAACTTTTCCTACAAAAAACTATCAAGTTTTGATGATTTGAAACTCCTAAAACCTCAAAATAATCTACAACTATATATTCTTTTGGATTCGACACATTTCTCATTCCCATATATATTCAACCCCACGTTATCAAAGATTTATAATTTTGTTCTACCTCTTCAAAGCTTTGTAGAACTAGGGTTTCTTGAGTTCAACTAAGTCAATACTCAATATCAAAACTTCTCAACCTTCCTAGATTCCTTGTATTTATGTTTAAAGATGGTTTCATTTGAAAATACATAGAAAATCCTATAAAAACTTATTTTTAGACTCTAGATGGAGGACCAAAGTTTTAATCCTTAGATTGACCTCTGAAAGTCCAAAAAATCTCACATTTAAGCCACTTAGTGACATGAATCAAAACCTTAGGAAATCTTTAGAAAAGTATTAATTATTGAACTTTAGTGGAGGGATTAACTTTAATTCTTTTACTTATATCCATATTCCATCTACTTTCTCACATAATTTTCGCACAAAAGGGATATTGGTTATGTAATTTTAAACTAGAAACAAAAACTTTCCACCTTTTAGGTTGATCTTCAAAAGTTCCAACAATTTTGCAAAGGTGAATGCTTTTAAAGAATATTTTGTTGTGTAACTACAATGGTAAGAGGACATTTAAAATTGACATTCCTACCTCCCATCTTGTACCACTTTCCTACAAACAATGAAATAAAGAAATAAAGGAACTAAAAATAGATAAACTAATATTGTAGACTTTTTCTCAACTTTTGAACATTACAATTTTACACCTAAAAACTAGTAATCCTTCCTAATTCCAATTTTTTCTAAAAAAATTGACATTTTTTCTATGTAATTTTTAGAAAAATTAGTGCTTATTACTATACTTCCATATTAAGTTCCTATATCTAGAACCTATTCAGTTTTCCACAAATTGAGTTGTAACTATATTTTACATAAGAAATTTGATTTTTTTGAAAAATATTTCTTAGATTGAAGGAATCTTAATTATCAATGTCCATAACTCCCAACATCTAAAAACCTCTTACAAATTAGTTTAAAGCATCAAAATATTATGACTTTAAGCTAATTACTAGGCATACTTTTTGAAACCTTCTAAATTCTTGTAGTCCATCAAATTTATATAAAAATGTTTCAAAGGAATTTATGTAAAAGAATTTAACATTTTAATATTTTTTTATGAACAAATGGACTTTCACAAAGATATCTTAAAGTATGGATGTCCCCTAAAACCCATTGACTTATCTAAAAAGAAGTGATATTATTTAAATCATTTTTTTTAGTTTTGAAATAAAATTGAATAGTTTTATTTTAGATTTTGTAGTATTTTATAAGGGAGATAATAATTTTGATGCATGAAATATAATAGTTTCATCAATGCAATATTTTACTTCAATTATAAAAATCATCTTGTGAGCATATAGTATGAAAATAGGATGTAGGAACTTTTTGTTTTCTACCTAGTATGGATGCTTAATCAAATTTCACTTTTAGAACCCTTTTTTATTACAAGGTGTGTGCCCTTGGTCTCCTTGTGCTATACAACACAACACTTGGGTTAGTGAGATGGCTTAACCACCTCCCATGGATTCATTCACTCTGGCAATTGTATTGGGCATTAATAGGTTGATCTTTTGGTGCAACGACAACCGTCTATGCAACAATTGGTATCAGAGCTTGGGTCATGGGTTCAAACCACTCGCTTGCACTAGAGGGATTTTTTCAAGGTGTGTTCCCTTGGTCTCCTTGTGTTGTGTAGTGCAACACTTGGGTTCGTGACATGGCTTAACTGCCTCTCATGGATTCATTAACTCTAGCAATTGTATTGAGCATTAATAGGTCGATCTTTTGATGCAAAGACAACCATTTGTGCAACATTTTCCACATGTTTGAAAATATAATTTTAATTATTTCACCTATAAATTCTTAAAAAACATGAAAATTTTCCATTAATACCATTCATGACTAGATTTAGCCATTGCAATTATCCCAAGAGATTTTATATTCCTAAAAATTATTGTTTGTCCCAAGTGCATAGTTTTGCTTGTAATTTCAATATTGACTAATGAATAATTCTAGTTTACCATGAATTTGATATTTGAGTTCTATATACCAACGACCTTCACATGAGTTCTAGATCATCAATTCATTAGGTTACATGGGATTGCACTTGTCTTGCATGCTAGATTTATGACTTTTAGTTCTCTATTGCTAATGCTTATAAAATTTGAATTATTTGTGATGGATAAATCCTAACCATCAATTTGTATGAAGTATTTTTTCCTTCTCTTATGAATTACAATACATTTCTCTTTTATAAGGGTCATCAATTATTGATGTCAATTGGAGTTGTACAAGAAAATTATTTTATTTTTAATTTACTTTGTGGTTTCCAAATACTTAACGGATACTCTATTTACCATTTTGTAGAAATATATTGAGTTGTACCCATATTGGGTGTTTGATTAATATCACTTCATGATTTGAAACCTTTCATTGTATATTGCACTTTCTAAACAACACTATGAATCATTCTCATTAAGAAAATATTTTTATTTTGGATCCATCTACTTTCACTTAATGGTATTGTTGACATTTTTGTGTCAAAAGTCATTAGGAAAATTAGAGAAGGTTTTTATAAATTTAAGTGTAGCCACAAGAGAAAGTGAGAAATTTAAGATGAAAAGTATAAGTTTTTGGTCATATTTAAGTGTTAATAATGCAAAAGGAGAAAAGGTCAAAAGTTTTTTTTTTTTTTGGTGCTAAAGTGAGAGATTGGAGGGAAAACAAATGATTTTGTTTTATTTTATTCTCACTCATGCTGTAAGAGAAACTTTAAAGTTTCAAGTAAGTGTCATTGAAGGAAACTCAAAGAAACAAGGATGCATCAAATAGATCTTGACCCACGTTGGAAGAGAAAATGAGGGAGTTTGGAACATAGCTAAGGAGTTGAAGAAGTCCCAAATTCATTTACTTTCTATCCATGTTGCAACAAAAAGAAGGAAGACCTAGTGTGATGCATGAAAAATGGAGGACTTTTAGGTGCTACAACAGATTATTTCCATGTAATGAAAACCTCCACAATGAAATCTCAACATGGTTATCTTCTATATTGTGCCAAGTATGTTTGTTGTGAGAAGACATTTAAAGATCTTTCTTGTGATGTTTAAATGTAGTGTTTCATTTAAAGCATGCATTCTTGACAAGCATAGTGGAAGCCTAAGCTATCATATATCTGTCAAAATATTGTATGTTAACTTACTCCTTGACCCTGGCATGCATGAAATGTCATTATTGTCAAAGGATAGTTAAGAGAACATGACAGGTAGTGACCTTTCCAAAAGAGTAAATTGCACATGAAGGAGTAAATTCTAGATGACAAAGATCTATTAGGAAGGGGAGATTGAGGTTTTACAAGAGAAGATGTCTATACAATAGACATGAATAATGGAAAGATACAAAAACACAATGGGGCTTAGTTGAAACTTTAGGTAATACTATTATGGGTTTAATACAATCTTTATGTTAATCTACCAAGAATGCTCATAGTAGAAGACCTTGTTAAAGGATTTTGAATCTACAGAAGGTAAAGAACATAGAGGAAAGTAACCTACAGGTATGAAAATCACATTCATCATTGCAAGTGAAAAGGAAATTGAATGACAAATAGTGATGATAGTCATTTCAAGAGAAGTAAAACCTATAGGTCGGGAATACACTATCAAGGGGTTTAACCATGCAAAGCTATAGACCCAAAATTTGATAGATCATGAAGGAAAATCCAAAAAAGGTAATGATATATGGTGAAACCTAAGTATAAGTCACTAGAAGGGTAGTACTATGATAAGTGATATTCATCCTTGCACAAGACAGTCATGTGGAATAAAGATAAAAGAGTAGAAAAGCTATAGTTCATGACACATGTTAATGTAGGGTAAAGAACTCATTCGGATGGTTTGTTAAGGAGAATTGATCCAAACTTTTTTTTGGAGTGCACAATATAGTGCTTTTAAGTAGCAATGACAAAGAAGGTTGATAGAGAGAAGAAAACGATAGAGTACACTACAACTATAGAGGACAGTGAGCATATAGAAGTGAAATGTTGAGGATGAAGTCATAAGATAGAATAATGGATGCATGAATACCTTCCCAAAATCTATGCAGTGCATGAAGATTTCTAAGAGTCCCTATGAAAGGCATAAAAAGTGACAGTTCACCATGGTCTATGAGACATGATCCTAGAAGACCTATTATAGGTTTCACAATTTAGAGGCATTGAATACACATAGATGATAGACTTGAAACTCATAGTATTATTCACAAAGTCAAGAAATATGATCATGATTCTTTTAAAGGGACAGTGTATAGATGATGAGGGTTTTGAGATCACAGTGTCCATGATACAAGCCATGAAGAAGAAGTTTGTTTGAGGACCTATGACACTAATTTTTAGAAGGTAGTTTACACTATATGAGGTGACAATGAAATCACATAGTGTTAAAGAAATATGAAATGATGTATTATTGGAGTCTATGAAGATATGGTTGAGTATTATAAGTGCCATGGTAAAACAATCAATATATTTTAAATCCAAAAGATAGTTTAAAGTCTTGAGGATAGTCCCATGGAGTACACCCTATAGACCCAAAGGGAAAATCACTAAATATGATGACAATGAAGTAATGAAATCAAAATCAAGGCATTCTAATAAGACAACAACTTGTATAAAATTTTGATAGTCACACATAACATGTCAAGCCAAACTAGAAGAAAGGGACACTTAGGGTAGTCAAGAAAGAAAATTTGTTGATCAATGGTCTAGTCAAAAGACAAGGAAATAACCAAGAGGTAGGGGTTTTGAGTGGTTAGTGAACAACAAGGGTTATAATAAAGAGAATAGTGATAAGGAGAATAGTGAAATGACTTTCAAGAAAACCATGTAAAAAGACTAAATTATGCCCTTGTAAACCTTGTAGAAAATGATAGAGAAAAGTTTAGTGATAGATAGAGGAAGGGCAGTTGGAAATGCACAGATCAAAAGGAGATTTGAGTCATATGAAATAATGTCTTTTATTGGCAATCTATTGTCAACAATGGTGAAGGTGTGGTATGATGAAGGTTCAACGGATATTAAATTGGATGTTGCAATGGAAGACCTTGTCAAATTATATAAACCTTTTTCAAATGTCAAGAATGAAATCCTACAGGTATCATATGGAGTGGCTGAGATATCAACATGGTTGGGTCATCATTGTCTCATGTTAGAGAGAAACAAGTCCTCATGGAAAACATCATAAAGCCATAGCCCTATCCAAGTGACTATCCTTTTGGTTAAGTTGTGTTCTAGTTAACACAAGGCTATATGATAATCTCCTGTCTAAGGGATATTAATATTATAAAGTATAAAATTCTCTTCAAAAACCATTGGATGTTAGTATAATGGGCATTAAGAAGTAGGACATTCATAGTTTTTCAAGAGAAGTAAGCTCTTATAAGGGACATCTTGCATTTTGTAAGGTCTATAAGACATGAAGGTCACTGTAACCTATGGAAAAGCATGAGTGACAATCCTCTTAAGAGTAGCTCCAAATAACAACCCCTTAAGAGGACAATTCAATAAAAAGGAATGATGCATAGTATATTGCCACATAGTGCTAGTAAGTGATAGTGAAAGTGGGTTTTTTTCTATAGACATCGAAAATATACAGATTGATATCACACACTCGATCCTAATCTACTAACATCGTCTCATCCTGAATTATCCCTCTATCTAACCATTTAATCAAATAGCCTTATTTGATTAAATTTGTCATAATTCCCCTTTTAATTAAATAAATCCCTCGATTTAATTAAATCATTGTCTTTGTGTAATTAGCTAGGTCATTTCATCTTCCTATCTTTATTTAATTAAATAATCCATATTATTTGATTAAATCTAAAATTCATCTAATTAAATTAAATAAATCAAACATTTATCTAATTTAATCTAACATCACCCCCTTTGGTTAAATAAATCAAAAATATTTATTTAACTAAGTCTTAATAATTTTTATCTCTTTTTGATTTATTTCAATCCTAAAATCTAAATCAAATAGTCAAATCAGCTAAATCTCCCCTTAAATTAATCAAATCCTGATTAATTTAATCCTAATCACTCAAATCCTCTAGATTTTGCAACTTGCACATGAAAATCAATTTAATTTTTTTATAAATCACCTATTTTCATTCAAAAAAAGGCATCCAAGTGGGAATATTCCTCAAATTTGAAATTTCCCCCCAAAAGGACTTGTCCCTTCCAACATGGCATTTAACATCTCTTACAAGTCCATTTCTTGAGCCATGTGACATTAACTTCACCTTCCACCTCATCCTTCAAGCCATATTTTGAATTTGAATCTCCCCCCTCTTTGCACATTCTTCAAAACTTGCACATCCTCCATCCATTCACAAGTTGACAAGTGGCATTTTGTCATTGGCTCATTCTTAGTCCCACATTGCTCTATTTTGGGCATGCTTTCAACTTATCAATCTATAAATAAGAGGTTAATCTCCTCATTTCATCATCCACAACTTGAGTAGACTTACTATACTCAAATATTTAGCAATATTCATCCATATCATTGAGTTTATAGCTAGGTTATGCAGGTTTTATCTTGGAACATTCATCAATCTTCATCAAAGTGGATCACAATCTTCATCAAATCATCAAAGCTAGCATTGGAGTTGGGAAAGGGCCAATTTTCACATCAAATTGGCACCAATTCCCTCAAGAGATCAAGAATTTACATTGCTTTCATAGGATTTAATCTCTTTTGTTGATTTCTCATTGTATTGCTTTCATTTTCCTATTTAGAGCATTGATAAATGGATTTCTTGAGGAACCTAGATTCTAACTTGCATTTCAAACTTATAATGTGTTTATCTCTTGTGTTTTGCAGGTTTTAGAGGGATCTTGGTTCACATTTTCTATTATTCATCTTTATATCTCTATAATGTTTCAATAGATAAAGTGCTTAAAAAGAAGCCTAAATATCACCATGATCCTTATGCTCAGCCTATGTAGAGGACAAAGACAATGAACAAGGTATAATCATGTTAAAAGATAGTCCAAATATTCCTTCACAGTGATAGAGAGTCTTATGATAACTGAATATGTGCTAGTCAAAAATAGCAATTTACAAGCTAGAATGATAGTATTTAATGCAAAATGATGAAGGTTAAGTAAACATATGGGTATAGGATGAAAATTCAAAGGAATCAAGAGTTTTGTGATGATTCCAAGTAGTTGAAAATTTCCCTTAAATGTTTCCCACAACCTAAGAGAGATTTTTAACTATTTCAAGATTCTCTCACATGCACTATTTTCATGCAAAAGGTAGTTTAGGCATCCATGAAGGATGTTGGATAGTTTGGTGGCCTTTATGAGCAATGAAGGACATCATACAAGCATCTAGGAGGGGATTATGGAGTAGTTAAGATAAAGAGGATGACAAGGATAGCAGCTAGAGATTTTCAAGGGTAGTTTACAAGCATCAGGTAGTTCAAACACTTTCCCAAGGATCTAGGAGCCTCATCATCAGCTGGAGCACATTTCAAGGAGCTGAAGAGACCAAGTCAAGCAAGAAACTTCTTGGGCGTGAAAATTAGGTTAGCCTATTTTCAAGCCTTGTAACTTAGTCAAAATTAGTCCCTATATGCTCTCCTATGGTTGGGATGAGATATAGGACCCATAGGATAGCTTTTTTAAGTTAGTTATCTCTTATTTTTTAGCTTTAAAAAGTAGAAAACATAGTATTGTAACTCCAATTTTCTCAATCACAACAACTAAGAAAAATTTCATAACACATTTTCAAAGAAAAAGATATAGATTTCAAACTTGTATTTGTTGTAAGAACACCTTTCTATCAATAAAATTCATTGTTGTTTCCTTCTCAATAGTTCTTTCATTGTGTGCAAATGAATGATTGATATATACTTATGTGTTTTATGTTTGAATCCTCCAATATATTGTCTCATTATAGCACCTTAAGGCATAAAATGTATGTCTCTTGTAAGTCATAAGTTATGTTACTAGAGTTAAAACTCTTTACTTGTGAAAAACACTCGGCTTTCCTTCTAAAGGTTGAAAACATTCCAACTTTCTTATGAAATACCTATGTATGAACATGTTAAACACTTAAGTCATGTAAACATTAACTAAATAATTAAGATTGTGTGTCAAACTAATAGTGCAAGTCATTCTAGTTTGGTGCATTACCTTTTTAGTCATTTCCAAGTCCATATTTATGTTTTCCTTCACTCTTTTCTTAGAAATAATAATAGATAGCTTAGTTTAGGTGATAGAACCAAAGGGAACCAACCCTCTCTGGAGGTTATTTTCCACTTTAGGTGACCCACAGCCTAGAAAAGTTTCCATGTTTCACTAGTAGGCTGAGTTTTGTAACTTGGCAAAGATGCACTTCTAAGTGATAACAGGTATTGAAATAGAAATTCAGATATTAGAATTTTCCTAAAATTCTTCTCTTTTTACCCTTTATTTTTAATTTTTTATACCTTTTTTCAATTAGAATAAAGCATCAAAATATACTACATATCTAATGATTGAAATTATTTCTAACAATAATTACTTTTAAATTCTCTAGATTGGGAAAAATTAATTCCAAGGTTAGAATTTTATTTCATAAGATTCGTATTTACATAGCTAACCCTTTGTGATATTCAAAAAACCATTACATAAAGCCCCTTCTGAAATATAAAACGTAATGAACGACTGAGCTATCTTGCAAGCCAAGACCTAGCTATAAAGACCTTGTGGTAGTCATTTTACATTATTTGGAATATGTTTCCTTTCAAGATAGGTAAGATAATCAATGCCATATATGTTATGAGTGTGTCAAGAAACCCATCAACCATAACAATTTGGGGTGACCAACTGATATGCTCTTGATCCATATTTATAATTATGAGATAGGGATAAAACTAGGGAGGTTCAAACTTTCCTTTTTTGTCATAATATAGGTAGGTATTTCTGTGATTATCTTTAAAAATCAAGTCACCAACTTAAAATTATCTAGCCGTAATTTTTTTGTTGTAGTTTTGGTAGAACCAATTTTGATAGGACATTAAATGATTCAAGACATTGAGGTATTATATATCAAGTATTTTAAGTTTGTACAAGTATGCAACTTGGTATTATTCATTATTTATGAGGTCACACAAAGAGATGCACAAAGACATAAATTTGATTTCAATTAGAAAGATGGATTCTACTCTATAGACTAGGCACTATTAGTTGGTACTTGATGGTGTGTGAATGGTAGTGTTGTAAGCCCATAGGGTAGGATTAGTTTTAAGGTGTCAATCATAGCTATCATTATTAATGATCATCTTAAATATTTTGATCAAGGTTTTATTAGATGTCTCCTCTTGACTATTACCTTATGAGTATTATGGAGTATTGTAAAAAAATAAATGTGGAATTATTCAAATATACAAACATTACTAAATTGAATGCTTTTCAAGTTGGAGGTAGAGAATATTGAGATAGAAGAAAGCTATCAATGACATGTTTTTTGTAGTTTTTGAATTGTGAATTGAGAGAAGTGAAAAGTAAAGGAAGATAGTTCAGAATATGAATCAAAAAGGTGCATTTCAATTTGGAGAAGAACCAGTATTGACATATATGAACTTGTAATGTTGTAGTAAAGGTTGGTGCCTTAGGAAAATTGAGTTGGTGCTTAATTAGGTGTGTAGTGTACCTAGAGGTTGGTGCCTCAAAACATTGTCTTGGGTGTCAATGTGCATGTAAGTTGGTGCTTACAAAACATATGTAATAGCTTTTACTGTGAGGTTGGATTTGAGCTGTAGACTCAAGCAACTTTTCTCCCTATGGTTTTTCCCTTTTAAGGGTTTTCCACATATATCTAGTGTCTTCTTATGTGTGTGATGTTTTTGTGTAATCTTATTTCTTGTCTACTGATTTAAATTGGTATACATTAATTCACCCCCCTCTCATTATATTGGTGTTCTTTCAACATATTTCCCTAGATAAAGTTGATGATTTGTTGGTGCTAGATTTAGGGGATTCATTCCATGCTATGCCCCATAGAAGTTATTTTCTTGATTATGTCCAAGGGGATTTTGGGTTGGTTTATTTAGGAGATAACAAACCCTATCAGATTGTTGGAAAGGGAAGAATTAGGATTAAGTTGCAAAATGGGAATCATTGGCTACTACAAGAAGTAAGGCATGTTCTAAGGCTGAGTAGGAATTTAATTTTAGCAGAGCAACTAGGTGATGAAGGTTGCATTGTTACTTTTAGTGATAAAGTTTGGAAGGTTACAAAACATGCCTTAGTCTAGTAGAAAAAGGTGTGAAATTAGGAACCTTATATCTTTGTATAGGTTATATTGTTCCTTCTACTTTAGCTGTTGTAAAGAAAAATCAAACAGGAATGTTGTTGGAAAAAATAGTTGCAGCAGTTGTTGCATGTTCGATGGTAGTTGTTGCGAGTTCTGTAACAGATTTAGGAATAGTTGTTGTGGGTTTGCAAGTAGAGAATGAAACAGTTGTTGCAAGTTTTGAGACAACATTGTGGCATTAAAAACTTGGGAACATGAGTGAAAAAGGTATGAAAGTACTTCATTCAAAGAAGGTTTTACCAAGCCTGAAATGTATTAATATGTATTTTTGTAAAATTTGTATGTATGGAAAATAAAAGAGGGCCAATTTTCTCAAGGATGAGAATCAAAAGAAAGATGAGAAGTTGGAGCTTGTGCATACGGATGTATGGGGACTAGCTCAAGTATCTTCTCTCAGTGGCTCTCAATATTATGTTACTTTATAGATGATGCAACTAGGAAGACTTGGATTTATTTCCTCAGATAGAAATATGATGTATTTGAAACATTTAATAAATGGAAGAGCTTGGTTGAGAATGAGACAAGTAAAAGGTTAAAATGTCTCAATTCTAATAATGGTGGTGAGTATTGTAGCAAATAATTTGAGGATTATTGTTCCTCTCATGGAATTCATAGGCAAAAAAAGGTTTTAGGGATTCCACAAGAAAATGGAGTGGTTGAATGTATGAATAAGACAATAATAGAGTATGCACGGAGTATGAGATTGCATGTTGGTTTCTTTTAAACTTGTGGGTAGAAGCTACCAATACCATTGTTTATTTAATTAAAAGAGGTCTTTTAGTTCTTTTGGGTTGTGGTATTCTAGAGGAAGCATGGACAGGTAACAAGTTGAGTTATTCTTTTCTCAAAATCTTCAGGTGTCAAGCATTTGCATATGTAGATTCTAAAAATAGAACCAAGCTAGATGCAAAATCCAAAAAGTGTATCTTTGTTGGATATGGCAATGATGATTTTGTTTATAGGCTTTGGGATTTTGAAAATCTAAAAATTGTAAGAACCAAGGATGTTGTATTCAATGAGAAGGTGTCGTACAAAGATCAGTTGTAGTCGCATGAGAGTAAAGAAAAGGATTATGTGGTGTTGGATGATGCTCCAAACAATTATGTTCCATTGGTTCCTCATGCTTTGCAACAACAATAGAAAATACCACAAACTCTAGTGAATGTTAGACAATCAACAAGGATAAGTAGACCTCCCAAAATATTTTCTCCCTTTGTATTATATTTTGTTAACTGATGCTAGTGAACTAGAAGGGTATGATGAAGCTATGCAAGTGGATACAAAATATCAATGGGAGTGAGGAATGGAAGAAGAAATGGAATCCTTGATAAAAAATTAGACTTGGGAATTATGCAAGTTGCCTGCAAGTAAAAGGGATTTACCAAATAAATGGGTTTATAGGTTGAAAGAGGAAGAAGGAGGTAAGAAAATATTTAAAGCTAGACTTGTAGTTAAATGATTTGCATAGAAAAAAGGAATTGATTTTGATAAAATATTTTCTCTGATTGTTAAAATGACTTCAATTTGCATTATTTTAAGGATTGAGGTTGTTGAAGCTTTGCATTTGGAACAACTAGATGTAAAAACTACCTTTCTCCATAGGGATTTGGGAGAGGAGGTATATATGTAACAACTACATGGATTTGAGGTCAAAGGTAAGGAGAAATTGGTTTGAATATTGAAAAAGAGTTTATATGGCTTGAAATAAGCACCTCGACAATGCTATTTGAGATTTGATAGTTTTAGGGTTGAGCAAGGCTACAACTAGTGTCATTTTGACCATTGTGTTTATTTTAAGAGGTTGGATAATGATACCTACATTATTTTATGTTTATATGTTTGATGACATGCTTGTAGTGGGGTCTAACATGGATTGCATTAAGGAGTTAAAACAATAATTAGCAAAATCATTTTCTATGAAGGATTTGGGGGCAGCAAAACAAATCCTTAGTATGAGAATTTCTAGAGATAGGAAGAATATAAAATTAACACCTTTGCTTAGTCATTTCAAATTGACTAAGGAGATGTGTCCAAAGACACAAGAGGAGGAAGACAAGATGTCCAAGGTACCATACATTTCAATTTTTGGAAGTTTCATGTACGCATGGTATGCACAAGGCCAGATATTGCAGATGTCATAGGATTTGTAAGAAGGTATATGAGTAATCCCCGAATGGAGCATTAGAATGTGGTAAAATGGATTCTCAAGTATTTGAGAGGAAAATACAATAAAAATTTATGTTTTGGGGGCTCTAATACTGATTTAAAAGGCTTTGTTGACTTAGATTTGGCAGGAGATATTGATACTAGTTGAAGTGCTACAGGTTATGTTTTTATTGTAGGTGGGACAACAGTGACTTGGATCTCAAGGCTACAAAAGGTTTTTGCATTATCCAACATGAAGGAAATGTTGAAAATGAAGGTGAAATTATAGCTTAAAACTTGTAAACCTATGTGATTGTAGATTTAATTAAGTGTTCTTTGTCACAATTCTTTGTGTATGATTAATTTGTTTAGATCAATTTTACCAATTGTAGAAAGAGACAAAAGATTGTAGAAGAATGAGACAAGAAGATAGAAGTGACATAGCATATACGTGGAGAAACCCTTTCAGGAAAAAACTCCAGCAGAATCAATAGTGCTTGTATTATTTAACCTTAGAACAAGATTACAATAATACTGTATCAATCCTTGATTGATATGCTTCCTTGCCTTCAACAATCCTTCTTCACAACCTGCACAAAACTCTCATACACTTTCTGTAGCACAAGCTATCCATGCATTCCATGTGACCAAGCATGAATCCACACATCCTATGCCATGCTTCAAACCCTCACACATGCACAAGCTATACCTACTAACCTGCAATAAACTCTGATGAAATTGCTAAAATAAATAGACAATTAATGAGCATGTAAACTCATAAGAGTTATCAAATACAAGAGCATAAAGCTCCACTCAAAAATCTACGCCTAAATTGTGCAAGTAGAGTTCCACATTGTAACATGAAGTCAAAACCAAAGTCTCCTCAATTTAAGCACCCCAAACTGAACACTTAATTGATCATTGGTCAAGAAAATATCTTGCAAGCATCGCCTAAAAGTTAGCACCCAAGAATGGGCCCACTTAACAGAGCCTTGTAAATATCTTCTCATGCAAAAGGTGTTAACTCAAAGATGCCAACTTGGGTGCCCAAGGTGGGTCCAAGTCAATCTTAGTTAACTAAAACATATCTATCCACCAATTCATGCAAACATTATGCATGATTGATCATCCCCACTTAACTGAATGTATCCACTTGTTATCTGCCATGCAACTGAAGTCAGCTAGCATTCAACTCAAACTAACTACATGCAACTAAAGATAACTAAACCATAACTACTGAACCATAACTGAACTGAACTGAACTAAACTAAACTAAACTAAACTGAACTCCACTCATGTAAATATCAATCCCTAACTTGTAGGATCTAAACATGTATTACTAAAGAGTTATGAATCCTCCAAACATTAACTTAAGCAAGGTGGGTTCCACCTTCCATGTGGGCGCCTGATGTGCTCCTATTTTGTAGGAGCTCTTCTTGGATGTCCCCACATGTTCCTATCATTCAAGAATAATCACAAATGTCAATTTACATGTTCATTTCCTTCGAATTTAATCTCTTTCTAATCCTAGTGTTGGGGAACACTTTCCAAGGACTTAGGAGATACATGAAATATGTTTAGGATTACAATTAAATGGCATACTATTCCCAATAGGCAAAGTATGTAGCTACAATAGAGGCAAGCGAGGAGATGATATGGTTATAATTCTTTGTGGAAGAATTGGGAAAACAATAAGATGAAATTTATTTGTTTACAAACAACCAAAGTGTCATTCATCTTGTAAAGAATTATGCCTTGTATTTGAATACCAAACACATACATTTGAGATATTACTTCATTCAGTCGGTGTTGGAGGATGGACGGTTAAGGTTGGAAAAGATACATTCAAATGACAATCTGACAGATATGTTTACAAAGGTGGTTACAAGGGAGAATTTGAGCTCCTCTTCAGCTTTGATTGGCCTTCAAGATTGAAAATAATCAAATCAAAACAACAAGGTCCACGGTGCTTATTTCTAGTGGGAGCTACAAGAGCAGTGATGTTATGATCAATCTCCAAGTGGGAGATATTATGGTGTGGAGTCTAATCAAACTTCAAGTGGGAGATTATTGTAATATGGAGCTCGATCAGACTCAAAGTTTACATTTTCCCCACTTTATTCAACATGTTTTCCCCCAAAATCAATCAATGGGGGAATTGGAAGGGGGTGGAGCCCCTCTTGCAGGGTTTGAGGTGACCACCCCCCTTGACAAGGGCCTGGGGTAGAGCCATGGCGGGGGTTCAGGGGCTCGGGGGTAGAACCCCTAAAGAAAAATTTGGTTAGTTTTAATAAAAGGAATTTTTGTTGCATGTTATCATTTGAATTTCAGTTATAAACAATTATGAAACTGCCCAAAAGTTGAACGGTTTTGTTTGCTACGAATTGGAAAACCAATGGTCATGGATTTGTATAGTCATGTTTTGGTTTTGGTTGCATTCTTTTGCATGGATTTGGTGTTATAGAGTGTGTGGATTGCTACAAGTCATGTGGAATAGTGCTTGGGTAGTGATTCATTAATGCAAATATTGCATTGGGTGCACATAGCACTGTGCATGAGTGAACAGAGTAGTGAAAATGATTTAATTCATTGATGCAAGTTGTAACTATTGTTGCAACTTAATGTAAATTCATTTGCTAGAAGTTTAAATAATAAAAGGACTATTGTTGGTGGATGTAGCTAGTGAATAGGGTGAACCACGTTAAAACCTTTGTTGTCTTGTTGTTTTATGTATTTGTTCATTCCTTTGTTTCAATATTTCATTGTGTATTTAATATCTACATATAAATGGTAGTTCATATCCTCTATACCTGCCTACAAATTCTTAACAATTTGGACCAAAAAGACCTTTCTTGAGGATTCAATCTTTATCTTTTGAACTACACACACAATTCTAACATTCTATAACACTTCTTGAGCATTCACATCACTTCCTCTATTTTGTTTCTTTCTCATTCACAACATTCTCCATCTCTCTTCTTTACACATATCTTTCAAAGAACTCTTTCATAGCTTTTAGATTAATCTCCATTGTTCTACCATTGATGCAAACACAAGAATATCTTGCAAAGCTCCATCACTCTCATCCAAAGAGGTCATTGTCATCTTGAAGACTCTTGCTACTTCTTCACTACACCAACAAGCTACTTTGCTTCTATGCTTCGGAGTGGTAACTCTTCAAGATTTTACATTCAGCATATTATCTTTATCTCATTAACATATTATCATTTACATTTATTTATATTTATGTCTATCATCTTGTCTAAAGTTTTCCATGGAGGTGGGAACACTAATATGGGGGTTTGACTAAGGAAAACTCCTATACAACCACCCAACTCTTTGGTCTAATGTGTATAGGTATAGATGGAGAAGTTGCTTGGGGAAATAATTGAATTCATTGGAGATCTTTGGTGATACACTAAACTCTACCTTGTTATTTCATTTAAGTTTCACTTAACATCTTTGTTTATGTCATTTCATATTCCTTATGTATTTACATTTCACACACTTTCACATCTAAAATACTATACAAAATATTTCATGTTTCTCTCACAGTTTTTGTTTTCTATTTGTATGGGACACTAGCACTACGCGCTATCATTTGATAGTCACACATTATTCCTAGACAAAGAGTTTTTCGAGTTGTCCAAAAGATCTCTATGATCTATACTTTTGGTTTCTAAAGTATAAAGAGTCAAGATAATTTTTGTGCTCTATTAAAACACATTTAATTAATTAATGGTTAAACTTGAAGGTCATAGTTACCTAAAGGCTTACCTAAGTGGAGGGTTGAAATGTGGGTCCTTGAAGGATTTGATTATCCTTCATAGTGCTTCACTTTTTATACTTTGTAAGAGAATATAACATGAAACAAGCTTTCTTTGTGAGCCAACTTCCTCTTTCACCTAAAATATATGGTAGACCTAAACCTATGCAAGATATATCAACTATGGTTATTAAATCTAAATCTACCACATTCTTGCATTAGGGTGGACTGGGAAAACAAAACATTGAATATAATGTCTCAACATGGTTATAAGGATGAAGAGGATCATTTACCTATTCTACCTATGGAAAATTATCCTAAAGGCCTTTGAATAATTAAGAATATGGGTTATCAAGGTAAAGGCCTAGGTCATCAAGAATAAGGAATCATTGAGCATGTATCTATCACAAGAAGAAATAATGATGAAGGACTTGGATATAATTCTCCTAATAAGGTACCTTTTAAGCTAAAATCTAGTCTAACTAAAGAATCCAAGGCTTATTTTATTGTTGAAACTCCTAATTAGGATACCTTTCAAGACTCCACACATATCACAAATCTATTTCAAGAACATTCCATTTACACCTTATCAACCATTTCATTTACTTCATCATCATCATAATCTAAAGAGCTTTCACTTATTCATCCTTAGCTTATATATTGGGATCAAAAAAGTTTTTTAGTTCTAGATACATTCCAAATTGATGAGGCCATTGCAATTTTTTATGGGATTAAGAGAAACTACACCTTTGAGAGATCATAAAGTTGGTTTTGTAATTGAGCTTGATGAGAAAGCATATTTTGGTGAAACTTCAAAACCTCACTCACAACAAACAATTGAATATTATAAAAAAAAATTCTAAGGGAAAGCATGCTCTATCATTATTTGAAGAAGAAAATGGGAACCTTGACCTTCCTATCATGCTTAAGTATCAAGAAAAATCCTCTATCCTGATAGAAGAGTCACAAGAAAAAAACTTGGGTACAACTAAAAATCATAAGATCACATATTTTAAACATATTTATCATCACAAGGGAATGGATACTTCACAATATTCTTTAAAAATAGAACTATAAGCTTTACATGGTCTTATGTGGACATGTCAGGCCTTGACCCTAAGTTGGTAGTTCATCATTTGACATTTTTTCCCAATGCAAAGCCAGGAAAAAAAAACTTTGTAAGATGCATCCTTAAGTAGCCTTATTAGTCAAGGTAGAGCTTCAAAAGTTGTTGGATGTTGGATTCATTAGATCTATTGACTATCTTGAGTGGGTTTACAATCTAGTTCTAGTTAATAAACCCACCAGGGGCATCCATATATGTACATATTTTAGAGACATAAACAAGGCATGTCCTTAAGATGATTTCCTCTACCCAACATAAACATGATTGTGGATTTAATAGTTTGGCATGAAATGTTATCCTTAATGGATGGATTTTTTGGCTATAATCAAATTTGTATCGTTACTAAAGATCAGCACAAAACAACTTTTACTTGCCCTTTGGGAACATTTGTTAGAATGTTATGCCTTTTGGTTTAAAGAATGCAGGGGCTACCTATCAAAGAGTAATGACAACAATATTTCATGACCTTTTTCATAGTATCATGGAAGATTACATGGATTATTTATTAGCAAAATCTGTCACAAGAGATTCTCATTCAGCTATCCTTGCAATAATATTCGATATATTAGAATAATATAAAGTGAGATTAAACCCCAAAAAAGTGTCTTTAATGTAACTTCTATGAAATGTATTGGGTATATTGTTTCCCATAGAGGCATTGAAGTGGATCCTGCTAAAGTTAAAGTTATAGTTGACATGCCTCCTCCAACTAATATTAAGAAATTTCCTAGCCTTCAAGGAAAATTTCAATCAATTAGGTGTTTCATAGCTCAACTGACAAATAAGTATCAACCTTTCACTCATATTTTGTATACAAATGTCTCATTCAAATGGGATGAGAAGTGTCAACAAGTTTTTCAATAATTAAAGGATTATTTGACCTCATCCCCAATGTTAATGTCACCTATTCAAGGGAAGCATTATGCATCTCAGCTACTACAGTTGTATTAGATGCTCTTCTCCCACAACATGATGATACACAAAAGGAGAGAGATATCTATTATATTAATCATACATTGGTTGGGTATGATCTTAATTACACTCCAATAGAAAGGGCATGATTAGCTATATTTTTGCATCACAAAAGTTAAGACATTGTATACTTAATCATCAAACAAAGATCATCTCTAAGGTGGATACTTTAAAGTACCTTTTGTCTAAGGATACTCTAATTGGTCTTATAACAAAAAAAAAATCATCATGCTATGTGAATTTTACATTCATTATGTGGATCGTAAGGATATCAAAGGAAAAATTATTACAAATCAACTAGAGGATGCACCTTCAGATGTGGATCATCCCATTATTTCAAAATTTCCAGGTGAGACATTTTTTGACATTTTCTCTTCATGCTTATGGAAGTTATTTTTTGTTGTCTCTCACACTCAACATGGATTTGGTGTTGAAATTATTTTTATCACTCCACAAGTTGATTGTATCCCAAAATCATATAGACTTTCTTTCCCTTGCAAAAACAATACTAAAGAGTATGAAATTTTAATCATTGGTCTTAGAATGAAAATTCAATGGAAAATAAAGGAACTTCAAGTTTATGGAGATTCACAATTGCTCATAAGGAAAGTAAATGATGATTATCAAACAAAGGATGAAAAAAATCTCCCCTATAAGAGGATGATAGACAATTTTAAACAATATTTTTCAACTATCATCTTTGAAAAAATCCCAAGGTTAAATAAAAAAGATGCATATGCTATGGCTACTATTGGAACTCTTTTGGATATGCCTCATAATACTCATCATTATGAGTTCTTAGTACATAAACTTTTGATTTTGGCTTTTGATGTTTCTGAATCTAAACTAGTGTGTGAGTTTTTTGTGCCAAAATAAATCTATACATATGACTTAGCTAACCTAACAAATATTCCTAACATTCACAACTATGTGAGTTATTAATTTTAACTCACTTTACCTCACACTAACATGTGAACACTAACATAAATTCCCAACACCTTTGGCTTGCATAGCTTGTTGCATTTATTTTAGTATCAATACAAAAAATGTTATCATGTCCTAAAAAAATTATCTTTCCTACAATGGGCATTATCAAAATAAATCTAAGTTCATAAGGATGCATCCTTCTACAATGGGCCTTATCTATCAAACTCAACTTATAATTTTGGCAAGAGATATGTTGGTTGTTGATTTTTTTTCTCAATTACTTTTATTTTTCTTTCTTGTGTTTATCTTATCTATCCCATTTTCTCGATGAAATCCCATCCTAATATGCGTAGAGCATCTTGGGTCAAAGTACAAGTGTCTTTATGTGCATGTTTGACTTTCTTTTGACCCCCTTTTTCTCGATGAGGGCCTATATCTTAATGTGTTTAAAGCAACTTGGGTTTGGACATGATTTTCCTTCTTTTTATATTTTCATGTATGTTGTGTGTATGCAAGTTGGGTAAATGATAAGTTTCATCCACTTGCTAAGGTTCCTCTTCAAAGTAATAATGTGTGTCATTCTCTTTGCTTGCTTTGCACTTTGCATATTGACTTTAGTTGCATATTCTCTTTATAGGTTTCATTTTGATATTTGATCCTTGCAGGAGATTGATTTCACTACATTCACAAGTGTTAGTATACATCATAGTATCATAACATAACATGTGTGTAATAATGATATATCATAAATCATAACATATATATGCATAGATGTTTTAAATTATCATCATCATCATAAATAACATCATAAATAATCCTTCTTGTCATGAGCATGACTAGAAAATTAATTTTTTTGCTTGATCTCCTGAGGGGGCATCATATTCTATATCTCATGCTTTACTAGGACATATTATCAATCTTTGACTTTGAAACAACATTTTAAAATAAATTATCTCAAAGAGGGGTAAAATGTAGACACTTAAAAATGACTAATGTATTTTCATCTTATCATTTCATCATTATCCTTATCATTTCTTCTATCTATATTAATTAAATAATTTTAACATTTTCCTCTTTTCATCCATAATAATTTAATTATTTAATTATATCAATCTTTTTATCATATCAATATTAATTAAATAATTTTTCATTATTTAATTAATTCATCACTTATCATTTTCCCTCCAACATTAATTAAAATTAAATTCAATTTATTTTTGGTCCTCTATAATTAAATAATTTTCAAAAATTATTTAATTAATTAACACTCATTTTTTAAATAAATTAGAAATAATTTAGTTAAATTAAATATTTTATTCTATAACTAAATAAATTTCAAAAATTATTTAATTAGCTAACACTCATATTTTAAATAAATTAAAATAATTTATTTAAATCATATTTTCTTCTAAAATCATAAAGGAACATTACAATGAGAGCAAAGGACCAAAGTCCTAGGAAACAACAAAAACAAAAGAACAAACAAGACCAAAATCAACCATCACCATAACCCTCCCTATCCTCAGCAAGAATTCTCTCCAAATCTTGGCAAAGCACTAGAGGAACCAACTCCCACTCCTCTATTCTCCTGCCATCTAAATGCTCAAAAGCCCATTTCACCAAGCAATCAACATCCCTATTCCACTCTCTCAAAATATGAACAAAGTTCACCCTTTCCATCAACGAACTAACCTACAAAATCTATTGCACAATCATGGCCAACTAAAACCCACCACTTTCCACTCAATGAGAAAATTAATCAAGACCTGGGAATCAAATTCACATATAATCCTTCTCACCCCAAAGCATGAGCCCTCTCAAAGGCATAGAGAATTGCCAACCCTTCCATCATCTTGATAGTCTGCATCCCCTCATGGACCGAAAAGAAGAAAATCACCAAGCCTGAAGAATCCCTGCCAATCCCCCCCAATACCTGCAGGCCTAGGATTTCCCATGGAGGAACCATCAATATTAATCTTTAGAACCCCATTAGGAGGGCGCTGCCACCTACCAACCCTATGAATACTTTGCTTTTCCTTCCATCCTCTCCTGACACATGCAGAAGTCACGGACAACCCCTGAATCTCCAATCTCTCCACCACCTCAGTGGCCCATTTCTCTAAAGGAAAACTCACATCACACTTAGCCTCCACCGTCTCTTGAATCATGCCCAAAATTCTCTGCCATACTTGTTGCACCAACTTCTTCTCCACGAAAAATCCATTGATTCTATTCTAACCAAATTTTCCACAACATGAAGATAGGCCCCCCAAACCACACTTCTTGCAAGAAAGAAGCTATAGAGGGAGGCTTACCCACACCATTCCAAAATTCAATCGAGGAGGAAGCATGAACACAGGGGCTCTGCCAAACATCCCACCAAAAATTCCAAATCTGAATAGCAAAAGGACAGTGGAAAAAAAAGTGAGTAGAGTCTTCCTCGGCCGCCCCACACAAAACATAGATAGAAGGGCCTTGGAAGCCCCTCTTTCGAATATTATCCCAGGTCAAACAGGTATTCCAATCCAACATCTAGATAAAGTAACTATACTTTGGCTAGAAGAACTTGTTCCAGACCTTCTTCTGCCACTTAACTTGCTCCCCATCCATCCTATGAGACAATAACACCTGATATCCAAAGGCAACAGTATAGACACCCTTAGGATTAGGAGACCAAGCAAGCACATCATCCTCCTAGAGGGGACTACATCGTTGACTAGAAAGGATACTATGCAGCTCAACACACTCCTCATGCAAACCAACATCTGGCCAAGCATTAGGAGACTTCCATCTTGCCACCTCTGGTTTCCCGCAAGAAGAAAAGGATTTAAAATCACTCACCTGTGACCAACCAGCCTCAAAAATATCTGGAAAAGATTCAACAAATTAGGAAACTGGGAGATGATTGGAGAAGAGCCATCCAAAGAATCAGACCAGAAATGAGCCTTGATCCCCTACTTACAAATCCAGAATAAGCCTTCCTTAATACAAGCAGCCCCTTTTTTGAGAGCACCCCAAATCACTGAACCTTTCCCAACAAGGGGATAGCGAGGAATATCACGCTAAGGGATCCATGAGAAGTACATCTAAGATAGAATCCTAGCCCAAATCTTATCCTATTCAATGTACCATCACCAATACAACTTCGCAGCCAAAGCCACCCCAATCAAATCCGACTATCATAAACCAAGACCCCCATACTACTTTGGGCTATAAACAACCTCCCATCTAACCAGACTCCATTTGGAAGACACCAAACAACCAGCCCATGAAAATTGTCTTGCAACAGAATCTAACTCCTTAACGAAACCCCGTCAGGGCAACCTGGAGCATGCATCTATAAATGGGAAAAGCATGCACCATAGACTTAATTAACTGAACACACCCAGCAAAAGATAACCACCGATGAGTCTGGTGATTAAATTTCACTTGAAATTTATCCAAAATATTCTACCAAGACTCCTTGGGAAATCTACCATCCGATATGAGGATACCAAGATAGGTCAAAGGGAGAGCCCCAATCTGAAATCTCAAAGTTTGAGCAATCCTTTATTGAATGGTGCCCAGAGTATTGAAGAAGAAGATGGAAGACTTATCTTCATAAATCAATTGACCCAAGGCAATCAGGTAAACATCCAACACCCTGTGAATATTAACAACTTCTCTCATTGTAGCCATGCTCATCAGAGCAGTGTCATCCACAAACTGCAAGTGAGACTACGGAGGCAAGTCAACACCCCATCGCCAACCCTGGATGAGACCAACCTCCACATTTCTTCTAATCAATTTCCCCAAACCTTCAACAAGGAGAAGAAACAAATACAAAGACATGGGATCTCCCTGGTGAATCCCCCTAGAAGCATCAAATAACTTAGTGTGTTCCCCATTAATAAGTACATAGAAAGAAACTAAAGTAACACAGCTCAAAACCCATTGGATCCATTCTTCCCCAAAACCAAAAGCATTGAAAACCTTCTGAAGGAAGGACCACCTAACCCTGTCATAAGCCTTAGTTATATCCAACTTAATGAACATTGCCTTATCTTTGGAGTTGGCCATAGAGTTAATGGACTCAGTTGCAATAACAATCCCATCTAGAATTTTCCTACCCTCAACAAAACCACTCTACTCCTCATAAATCAACTCTTTAAGACCCTTTTTTAACTTGTTAGCGATAAGCTTAGAGATAATTTTATAAATTATGTTGCAAAGAGAAATGGGACAGAATTGACTTAACCTCTCTACCCCATCACACTTGGGAATGAGGGCAAGAAAGGTAGAGTTTAAATCCCTTAACATTTTCTTATTCCGCTGAGATTCCTGAACAACCGCCAATAGGTCCAACTTGATAATATCCTAGAATTCTTGGAAAAACTCCACTGGAAAGCCATTAGGACTAGGGGCTTTCCCTTTCTTCATCTGGAAAATAGTCCCCTCTAGCTCCTCAAGTGTGATATCATTCATAAGTAGTTCATTCATTTCTCTAGACACCAGAGGGGGAATGCAAGAAAGAACCTGGGCTTCTTTAGGAGACCCCCCATGTGAGTCTTCCCTAAAAAGAGAGGAAAAGTACTGCATCGCCTCACCTGATATTTCAAGAAAGGAGGAGAGCTGATCACCCCTATCATTCACCAAAGCAGAGATAGAATTGTCGTGCCTCCTAGCTTTCATCGAATTGAAGAAAAAAGCAATATCTTTATCCCCTTTATGAAGCCACTCTATCTGGGCCTTTTGCTTCCAATACATTTCCTCCCACGGCTCACACTCCTCCAAAGCTTTCAAAGCCTGAGCTTTTTCCTAAAGTAATTCTTTAGTCACCCCATCCTCCCTTATCAATCTCTGATACCATCCAATTTAGCCTAAGCAGCCGCCTTAGCATGAAAGACATTCACAAAGCATTGATGATTCCAACACTTGAGCTTATATTTCACATACTGAAGTAATTTAGCAAAGGTATACATTGTCGTACCATAAGCAAGTCTACCACTCCTCCACCAATCAACCACATAATCGTACATAGATTGGTCCCACAACCACATGAGCTGAAATCTAAAAGAAGGAGAACGAGGCACATGAGTTGACACAATAGAAAGCTTGATAGGCCAATGATCGGATCCTCTCCAATCTAATATTTCAGAACAAGAAGACCACATACCACCAACCCAGTAACAGGAAACCAGAAAGCGATCCAATCTCTTAGCAATATAGGTTTCCCCAACCCTGCGATTGTTCCAAGTAAACTAACCATTACTGGGCTTAATATCAACTAAATTCAAAGCATCAATGTTATTGTGTAAAAGAAACACAGAGGGATCTAGCCTCGTTGTGCCGCCACACTTTTTAGCCAACTCAAAAATAGCATTAAAATCTCCAGCCAAAATTCAGGGATGGAAATGAGCTAGATTGTGGACAAACCTAATGTGGGACCATAGATATTAGAAAGGAGTAAAACCTCCCCTGTCTCAAAACTAGAAGCAATCATAGACATAGCAAACTTAGAAGACAACCACCAAAGAGGATAGATCTTCCGCGAGTTCTAGAAACAAGCTATACCCCCTAAAGACCCATGGGCACCAGTGCACTGGCGTTCCCCATTCCTCCACAACTTAGGATCCAAACTGAACATAGTCTCAATTGATAGCTTGGTCTCCTGCAGAAAAAGAACATGAGGACCATGATTTATAACCAAATTATGAACTGCTTTTTCTCTAGGGCCGTTGTTCAAGCCCCTTACATTCCATGATAAAACAATCATTTCAAGGGGCCCAAAAAGTGAGAATCTAGAGTCTTTACCAACCCTGACTCCACCAAAGTCTCATCCATCATTTTAATCTTTTCCAGATCCTTATTTCTACCAAGTTTGGTAGATTTCTCTGCCCCACCCTTCTTAAGATCCCTTTGCATAAGGCCTAATTAAGGAGAAGGTTTGCTGCTCCTAGCCACATCCAAACCCACAATCCACCCAGAATGAGAAGAATCCCCACCACCTTTTGGAGCTCCAGCTGAAGGAACCAACACCACTAAAACCACCAGCTGATGATTTGCATCCATGTGCAAAGTATCATCACCCTATGGATCCATAGAAGCACCAAAAATATTTCCCTCCTGAGCTGAACCCACAATCCCCTGATCCAAACTCATCAATCCCGAGTTCACTTCCTACTGGCTGAGATCATCCAATACCTCAAACCTGTTAAGTATCCTCATCTTGTCTTTCCTTTAAGGTCTTGTTTTGACCCTGGTTCTTGTTATGAACCTTGACCTAAACAAAACCATCTGCACCAACCACCTCACCAAGGGCAAGGCCCTTCCCCTTATTAGCCCTAGGGGGGTTGTGAGGAGGTTGTGAAGGCTGAGACTCCATAGGCTTAGATCTTGGACATCTATGCTACAAATGATCGTATTCATGACATAGATGACAGTGGAAAGGAAGAGTCTCATAGTCCAGTTGTTGCACCCAAGAGAAATCTTGCACACATATCCACAACATTGGGAAAAGGCTTACTAAGATCAATTTCAACACAAATATAGGTAAAATTCATTACCTTTTTTCCTAAGGTTGGGATTGAAGATCCAATTGGTTTTCCAAGTAGCAAAGCAAGCAATTGCAAAGTATCCTCCCGACAAGATTCCACTAGAAACTGAGGTAAATGAACCCACACTGGAACACGATTTGGAAACTCCTCAGAGGGGATAAAGCCAACATGCCATAGCTTGATAAACAACCCCACCTGGTTATGGAAATAAGGGCCACCCACGAAGACTCTATTACGATCATCCATGCAATTAAAAGTGACCATAAGTAACTATTGGCCAACAACATTATGTCCATTTCTCCCTCTAGTGCCCAAGTCCTCTGGGCCCAGGACTCCAAAAATTGCAGCAAAGCCCTCATCCCCAAAAATTTGTAATATAAGGAGTGATTTGAATAATATTCAATATCTTCAACAACCATCTCAAGCAGAATGAATAGCTTTGGCCTCTCCTTGCAGCGCTCGAGATAGTCGTTAATCTTTGTGATTTGCACACCATTAAATGAACTCGCTCCAACAAACCCTGTATTTGGAGTAAATAAATTATTTTCAAAAGTCTTCATGCCTTGATTCGAAGACTTCGAGCCTATCACTGCTCGGAAGTCCATATCGGGAGACACCCCAAATGTCTCACCCTTTGATAAGGCCATCAAGCCCTAGATGGGTATGTAAAAACACCAAGTGGTATTGGGTGGGGGAATCACACACCACTTCCCCCCGACCTCTCTCTACACAAACACCCACCACACGAGCCCACCCACACCCGCACCAAACAAGGAGAGTGAAACACCACATAGAGAGAAAAAAGTAGTGTGCTCTTTACACCCCGCGTACCTTATAACACCAGCCCCACTCCGTCCAAATCCAAGCATACACGAGAACGCACCACCACAAAAACCCCAAAAGCGGTCGTACAACATAGGGCGCCAAGGACACCCCCGAGTGCACAAAGAAATGCATACCCAAAACAAACTTAGGCCACACACCCCAGGATTCAATCCAAATAGCAGAAAAAATGATCTAACCCCCCTGTAAGCACAAGAAGACCCTACCCAATTAGTGCAGGAGAAAAAGATGATCGATCACGAGCTAGGGCTTGAATGCCCTAGCTCAGCCCACAAAGTTGCAGACCTAGATACCATCCTCTTCATCCCCGAGAATAAGAAACTCTTTTTTCTTCTAAAATAAATAATTAATATTTATTTATTTTTTGAATTTGTAGTGTCATATTTATTGTCACCCTTGACAATTTCATACTAGGTTTAGCTCCCCCTTATTTACCTGGACCCATTTGTGCTCTTAAATTGCTTGTTTTGTGATCATCTTTGAAAACTCAAAATTAAATTGGGAGTATAATTTAATATTTATTTAATGACACTTAAAGACCTAAAATAGGTCTGGACTAGGTTGCTAGCACCCCTATCAAGTCTATTTTGGCCCAATTTAAAATATATTATTGTCGGTACTTTAACATTTATAAATTTAAATTCATCTATCAAATTTTGATAATTAATTTTGTGTGAAAACAGATTTTTTGGGTAAAAGTGGCAAAGCCACTATAAAATATATTATATAGAAAAAAATATTACATCATTTTAAATGCATAGGAGATATGTGCAATTATAGATACCATTTAATCAACACTACTTTCAGTAGAGCTAGCAAGCTTAGAAATCAAAGGAAAAGGCATGCAGGAATGGGGATCATCTACATGTTTAACTAGGAAATGAACAACATTACAATAGACTTCCTCACCCACATGTTGGTGAAGAACATTCAACTAAGCATTAAAAACATAAGATTTATCATTGATAATGTAGTTAACAAACAACTAAAGAATGACATTGTGAGCTGAGTGAGCCATAACATCACAACGATGGAGAAAACCACCCACCAAATAGAAGCCCAAGCAAAGATAATAATTGTCTAGAGCCATTGAAAGATTAGAGAAATTGAAAACCAAAGGCAAGATATAGGTACCAACCAAGAATTTCACCAATTCCAAAGAGTGAGTAACATCCATGAGATTAGAGAGAAACATGGATGCAACCTCGTGTGGGAGAGCATAAGGATATTGATAGAGCCGAACCTTGCCAACCACCCGCCTGATAGAAACCTTCACATTCACACATCCGAACTTGAAAGTATTCCTGAGCTTCCCACTTGAAAAGGGAAGAGAATCCCTCAATTCCCAAAATTTTCAAGGGACATAAACCCAGAAATCAGAAGCCATCACTGCAAGAAGAAGATGCACCAAGGAGGAGAAACACGAGCCAAGTTTTTACCGAAGAAAGAACCCATATTTCATATAAATAATGGCCAAAGATAGCCACACCAAAGGCACAATTTTTTTAGTACACACAAGACCTGAAGCAGTACCTCGGCTAGAAAAATGCAATGAAGAAAGTTGTCACCTACACATGTGACTTAAAGTAATTAGTAACCATTAAAACCAAATGTGTTGAGGAGTGAAGAAAGGTGGTGGCTTAGAAAAAATGTGCCGTGTAGATAGTAGTTGCAACTTTAATTAAGAAGGCACAGGGGATATGAAACTCAAGTACCCACATATCCATAGAAAGATCATTTCAAACAACAAAGCAACACCATGCTAATACATTATCACATCCAAAGCCAATGTCATCATGACACCATTTTTTCTAAAATAATAATGTAAAATAATCAATTCAAAACTCTAACCTCTCCCGCTCTAGTCTACGTGTGTGAAAACAAATTAATGCATATATGTGATATAAAGGGATTCACCACTCACGAGTTCTCTTCACTCAGAGATCCTCATGGGGTGAACTGTCCAATATTACCTCAATGGAACAACGGTGAGAGTTCTAGAATCTAAAAGAGCAGGTCATAGAGGTTCTCTAGACAAACTGATAGGCTCTCAGCCAAAGGACATCAGCACAGAAAGAAGACGACAACACGGCATGCTGGAGTCTCAAAGGCACGCTGGCGTCTCGTACAGACCAGAGACCGAGTTTACCACAGAAAACAACTAAGTGACTACTTCTATCCTAATTACTGAGAATTTCAAAACGTGATAAAGTAATAGAATGCAATAGAACTACAATAAGATGAAGTAGAACCAATAAAGATAAGAAGAAGAAAGGAAAGAAATACTTACGACCGTGCGAGTGATGAAGCTTCCACCAAATGAATGTCTTCAAAACCTGCACACAAGAGGAAGAGAGAAATTGTTGGGTGGTTGTATAGGGGCCTGCCTCAATCAAACCCCGTTTTGGTGTTCCCACCTCCACGGACAGCCAAATAGATAGAGAAAAGTAGAAATGAAGTAAAGAGCACTAAAGCACTACAAAATAGTGTTATGCTACTCAACCAAGTAATAGAGGAGAGGAGTGAAAGCTTACCACCTCCACCAAGAGCGCTCAAGGCTAATGGGGGAGAAAATGAGAGGAACTCAAGCCTTTGCTGCAATGGTGTTTTGTTCCACACTTGCTCTACTGACGTAGTGGAGTGTTGATGTTGCTGCTATGAAGTGTAAAGTGTTTTGCTAGAATGCTTGGAAGAGGATGTGAAGCTTGTGGATGAAGTCCAGAAGTGGTGAAGAGATCTCTCCAACCTCCAAATGCAAGTTCAAGGATTGAATATGAAGGAATGAGGAAGAAAACAAACATATTTAGGTTGGTCGGTCAAGGAGGGCGTTACAAATCAACCCCCAATGGGAAGTGTAACACCTCTGCAAGCTCCAGATGCGAGAATCTGTCAAGGACGTAAGCGCACCGTGTGGACGTCTATGCGCCACATGGGCGTCCTTGACAGAAACACCTCCATCGACACTCAAAATAGGTGCCAAGTGTGATGCAAGCAGTGGGCTTAGGTGGAATTAAGCCTCTGAACTTGGTTTTCTAAAGTGGACAAAGGAAAAAAGGGGATTTGCACATGGGGTGAAAATTTGCTCTTATAAAATATAAATACAAGTCTTTTTCACCATTTGAAATTTTAGCAATTTAGAATCACAATTGAGCATCTTAAAAAGCAGTCAAAGAGTAGAATTAACAGAGTTTACAACACTTATTATCAGTCAAGATTCATAACTACAATGCATCAATTTTATATGTGAGTTTGTTCATGTTTTATGTTTATTTTTTTGTGAGTACTAATACTTGTAGGACCTCCAATCAAGCATCTAATTCTCCTTGAAGGTGACGAGTATAATAACTTCAGCCTATCAAGGAAGAAAAATATGAGTGGTAAGTTGTAACACTTATCAATTTATTATTTCTTTTATCCATTTTTCCTCTACCCGACCGAGGGTAAGCACTCTTTACATCATCATAGCCATTGTCGATGTGGAAACACCAAAACGGGATTTGACTTAGGCAAACCCCTATACGACACAACCCTTTCTCTCCTCTCTTTTGTGTAGGTGAAAAATATAAAGTTTATTTGGGAAAGCATTAAATACCTAATTGCAAGATCAAGCATTTAGGTCTTTTTATTTCAAAAAATTAGAGAAAGTGGAATTAATCATCAACAAATGAAGTTTTGAAGTTGAATCTAGAAGGGAAGAATCTACAGACAATGACCATCTGAGATCTGATTTCTAATTCCTAAGATCTATTACAAGGTGTGTGCCCAAAGTCTCCTTATGTTGTGTAGCACAATGCTCGGGTTCATGACATGGCTTAACCACCTCTCATGGATTCATTAACTCTGGTGGTTGTATCAGTCATTAACAAGTCGATCTTTTGGTGCAACATAAATTGTCTGTGCAACAATTGGTATAAGATCCCAGGTCACAGGTTCGAACCTCTTGCTTGCATTGGGGGGATTGTTGCAGGGTGTGTTCCCTTGGTCTCCTTGTGATGTGCAATGCAACGCTCAGGTTCGTGACATGGCTTAATTGCCTCCCATGGATTCATTAACTCTAGCGGTTGTATTGAGAATTAACAAGTCGATCTTTTGGTGCAACAACAACCATTAATGCAACAAGATCTACATTTCAAAATTTAGGGCACCAACACCCCTGGCCAACCAATTTGAGCTCAAATCCATATGTCAGGATCCTTTGTCTCTGCACTCTATTATTCTATGATTAGTTTTTGTGTTTCTATTCTATACTTCTCTAAAATCATAACAATTTGTTGTAATTCAATAGTTGGCATAAGTACACATTTGCATTATCAAATCAAGTCAATTAGCAATCAATCATCAACCCTTATTTCCCCCAAAGAAAGAACCAGAACCCTGATCCACCATTTTGGCTCTTCCATAGAGTTTAGTAGCCAAGTGGGTGCTTGTGATCATTTTTTGTTCCTTCCATTGTGATGTAGCAAAAATTGTGATTTAGACCCTAAATCCCTTTTTCCTGCATCATATTTTGGTGAACCCAATGCTTTTTGCACTTTAAAAACCCTCTGAAATATTAATCAGGTCATTTTAAAATCTAAATTCCACTTAAAAGAATTGAATTTGTCATTTATGCATACATATTTTGTTGAAAAGCATTGAAAAAGTAAAGATTTGCATAGTGTTTGTCATTTCAAAATGATAAAGTGTCAATTTCCAGATTTCTCAAAGTAGGTGCAGTCAATTACTACAATTTATAATATGAAATTTGTCTTTTGAGCATATTACATTACCTCAAAGATATAAAATTTCACACATGACTGTGTATTTACACAGAAAAATTGGGATTTTATACATTTCTAGAAATTTATCTATTACCAAACATAAACCTCTGCAATTTTAGGTCTTCAAACACTATAGTTCAATTCTAGATTTTAAAGCTTTGAAATTTAATTCCTTTACTCTAGGGAGCTAGCATCCTTGTCCAAATTGTTTTGGACCAGATTTTAGTGATAGTAGTCTCTTTGAGTCTTTTGTCTAGATTTGTTCCCAATTTCTATGAATTGCTCTATAATAGCTCAATATATATACAATTGTGTTATTTTTAGTAAAAGATATTTCAAAATGTTCAAGTTCTTTGGAAAAATGATGTCTTCTTTGAAGTCCTTAGTTGATGTTTCATTTTGTGCCTTTGGTAATGCTTCTCCAACAAATGATGAATCTCAAGTACCCTTCTCTCCTAATGCATGCCCTCCTAGCATGGATATCTTGGTGCAAGCAAAGGAGATTATTGATAGCTCCCTAAACAATACCTTACCTACCCTTCAGACCAACATTCTCCTTAAAAACATAACACCCAAGCATGAAGAATCCATATAACATCCTCTGATCTTACCTACTCACCTTAGCCAAAAGTCTATAAATCCTATCATACCTTCACTTGACATGTTTTATTCCTCTCATAAAGAGACACATTTATAATTCATCATGTTCCCATTATGTATACATACAAATAACTCCCCTTCACATACTAAAATAATGACATTCTCTTTCCATCTCATGCAAACGGAACTAGCAATAAACCTATTGACTTCGAAAAGTGTTATGGTCAATAATTTAAGATCTTTTCTAAACAAGTTTGGATACAAATAAGGAACATGAAATTCAAAATTTCTTAGAACAAACATCACATTCCTCTATAGTAGGACTTGGTTACCAATACCCTCCACATTTGCATAAGACATTCAATCCAGCTTCTACCTCATCACCACCACCTCATTGTTTAAGAAGAGATGGCCTACTCCCCACTTCACATCCCTTATCTGAGATAGAGTGTATATTATGCACAATTTTGAGGTTGGAATCAATCACCCTTCCACCTCATCATGATAAAAGCTCTAGCAAACAAACAAAATATAATTTGTCCTTTTATGCATATCATCAAATGTTTGGGCATTCTACTTATGAGTTATGCTTTAAAAAGAAAACTACAATGGTTAATTCAATTATACAACATCAAGGTGGATCCATACAAAATAATAAATTTGTTATTATGGTGTTTCTCCTTACTATGTGGCATTCATAGTATCATATAATGCTCATTTCCATGCTTGGACACAAAACATTTTGTGTAACCATATTTCATCAATGGGGAGAAACACAATAATATCTATAATGGTTTTCCTTGTCCATACTCTCAAG
>VDFB02270651.1:371894846-371943885 GCA_007258455.2 Sequoia sempervirens
TTATGGTGATTCCACACAACAAAATCTGGACATGAAATTCTCAAAACCCTAAACCTCTAAAAATGAAATCTAATGAGATGTTGCTTTAAAATGTGATTTTCAAACCTGGAACTACAAAGCTGACTTCACAACTGAATTATGCAAAAAGATAATGACTACCCTCAACCTGGCAATATCTTCTTGAATTTTTTCTGATATTTCCCAAGAAAATCGTCCTTAGTTCTCCACAAACTGTCTCAAGTAGAGAAAAACATTGTCACAATAAATCAGCGAACTCACATTTCTTTATGTCAGCCACAATTTGATTTTTCCCTATTTTTCATGTTTGTCAAAATTTAAACTGATAGTTGAAATTTCAACAAAACCTAGGTTTGTTAAAATTTTGACAAACGTCGGGGATAAAATTTTAAAAAATTAAAAATTACACATCAAATTTTACAAGCACCCGATGATACATCAAATTATCATATTTCATTGAAAAATTTTGTCGAATTTTGCAATCAAATGAGTTAGTGTTAGGTTTAGTAGATTCATCATCTTTACTCAGCTTACATCCATTCCAAACTTCTTCAACAACTCTTTCACATACTTAGATTGTGAAATGAATATCCCTTTATCAGTTTGATTTACTTGAAGACCAAGAAAATTTAGTTCACCAATCATGGACATTTCAAATTCTTTTTATATTTATTTTGCAAATCTTTTACACATTCCTTCATTTCCCCCAAAGATGATGTCATCAAAATATACTACCATTATCAACATTTTTTTACCTTGTGTGTTGAAGTAAAGATTGCTATCAACAGAGCCTTTGCAGAATCCTTACTATGTCAAGTATCTATCCAATCTTGCATACCAAGCTTTGGGACCATACAATTCTAATCCTACAAACCATATATCCTATTTGTCTAATAATTGAAATCAAGTTAGTTAACACCCATGCTCAATTCACCATTTAGAAATGTTGATCTGACATTCATTTGATATACTTTTGAATCCTTGTGGTGAAAAAAATCCAAAAACATCCTGATAAATTCCATTCTAGCAATAGGGGCAAATGTTTCTTCAAAGTCTATGCCTTCAACTTGTGAGTATCCCTTGCATACAAGTCTTGCTTTATTTCTTATAACTTCACCCTTTTCATTCAACTTATTTTAGAAAACCCATTTTGAACCAATTACATTCTTATTCACAGGTCTAGGAACTAATTCCCTTGTCTGATTCTTTCCTATTTTCTACAACTCTTCTTTCATAGCTCTAACCCAACTCTCATCTTCACATGCTTCACATACAGACTTAGGTTCTATTTTAGAAAGTAAATTTTTTTTTACCTTATCTACTACTTTACTTCTTTTCTTCACACCTTCACTCTTATCTCCAATTATTTGTTCCTCTGGATGATTCTTCTACACATACTTTGGAGTCTTAGAAATAGGTTTCGGCTCATTTTCTTCTTCTTCTTTAGTTTCTTCTTCTTCCTCTTCCTTATTCTCTTCAAGTACTGGTAGGTCAATAGGATCACCTGGTTCCACTTCACTTATCTCAATAGGTCTGCGCATGTCCTCATCAACCTTTACATTAGCACTCTCAACAATCATTCTTAATCTTTTATTGAAGTATCTATATGCTTTGTTAGTAGTTGAGTACCCAAGAAAAATTCCTTCATCACATCTAGCATCAAACTTCCCAAATTTTTCATCATATATTTTAATGTAACATCTTCTTCCAAATACCTTAAAGTAATTCATAGTAGGAGTCTTACCGGTCCATAACTCAAAAGTGGTCTTTGTGTTGTTGCCTCTAATCTGAACTCTATTAAGAACATAAACATCAGTGTGTATCACCTCTCTCTAGTACACATCAGGTACATTTGATTCTTTCATCATGGTTCTTGTAGCTTCCTATACCATTCTGGTTTTTCCTTTCAACCACTCCATTCTACTGATGGGTTCTCAAAGTATAAAAGTGTATTTTTATGCCATGCTCTTCACAAAATGCATTAAATTCACTAGAAGTGAATTCTCCACCTCTATCAGATCTCAAACATCTAATTCTCAGGTTCACTTCATTGTCCACTCTTGCTTTGAACACTTTAAACCTATCTAGAGCTGGAGTCTTCTCTCTAAGAAAAGAAACCCATGTCATTCAAGAATAATCATCAATAAGGAGCATGAAATACCTATCACCATTCAGGCTTCCTATTCTAGTTAGACCATAAAGATCTGTATGAATTAATTCCAACATTTCGGTAGTAGATTTCTCTTTTCCCTTAAAACTGCTTCTTGTATGTTTCTCTAACTGGCAAATTTTGCAAATATTATTAGCAGGCCTTGTGATTTTAGGCAGACCTTAGACAACATCTCTTAAACTTATTCTGACCAAATTCTCAAATTTTACATGTCCCATTCTTCAGTGCCACAACCAACTTTCATTGACTTGAGATACAAGGCACTGACCATCCACGCCCTTAAGCTGATAGATGTTTCCATGAGTTCTCCTTCCTACAACAACCATATCTCTGGATCCTCCTATGATATCGTAGGTATTATTCTGAAACACAAGTTTAAAACCTTTGCTACACATCTGTCCAACACTCAAAAGGTTATGCCTTAAACCCTTTACATAATATACATCATTAGTGTTGTGTTTTCCATGAAAACTAATTGTACCTTTCCCAACAATATTTGCTCCTAAATCATCACCAAACATGACCAAACCACCATCATACTTTTTGAGTTTATTAAACTTACTTTTATCTCTAGTCATGTGATTAGAGCATCCACTGTCAATCACCCAGTAGTCTTCATCCTATATCGCATGGAAGGAGGTCACCAAAGTACCTTCCATCTCACTCTTTTTGTTCTCCAAAATATTCCTTCTTGCACATTTTCTAGGGTTAGCAGACAAAAAATTATTCTTCAAGGTTAAAAAAAACATTCGATATCATCACCCCCATAATCAAATTCATCATTAGAGATTCTAACTTCTTCTTTAACATATTACAACTTCTTATAATTCTTATCCTTTCTATCCTTATCTTTATAATCCTTGTTCTTCTTATGTACAACTCTATTCAAACATCTTGAAGCATAATGACCAATATTACCACAACTAAAACATTTAAAGGGAAACATACCTTTATACTTACCAGTACCTTTCTTCAACTTCCTAGTAAAATTTGCTTCCAACTCATCAAAACCATCACTATTTAGATCATCCTCAGTCTTTGTTGCTTTAAATGTATTTTTTGTCTTTTCCTATTTACCAAACTTTCTCATCTCAAATGTTGTCAAGGTGCCAAATAACTATTCTTTAGTGTACTTAGGATCATACATCTCTTCAATAACTAAGATCTTATCACTATAACACTCAGGTAGGGTTATTAAGATCTTCTTAATTATATCTTCATCAATCAGTTTTCCCCCTTGATTCTTAACTTCATTTTCTGCAAGTTCAACCCTCTAGAAATAGCTTGCAAAATCTTCCCCTTCTTCCATTTTCAAATTCTCATATCTACGCTTTTTTGTCAACTTCTTTGTCAATTTTAATTTTTTTATTTTCTTCATAAAGTCCTAACTTCTTCCAAACTTCGTTTGTAGTGTCCAAAGAAAGAACCTTAGTTTGCTCAGTTTTAGATAGAGCACTAAAGATAGCATACTTTGCTTTCTCGTTCTCCTCATAAGCAGACACCTCATCTGTAGTAGTAGGACCACTCGTCAAAGCAACATACTTTGTCTCAACAACCATTGAGGTCTTGTAACCAAGAGAGATAATATATCCTCTCATCTGCACTTTCCAGTTATTGTATTTAGATCCATTAAACATAGGGATCACCAGCTTATGTGCCATCAGATCTTCCTTAAGTGGTTAAGCTCTACACCAAGGAACCAAAGCTCTGATACCAATAGTTAAGAGGCATGGGACAACTGAGAGGGGGGGTGAATCAGTTGTCACCAAATTAAAACACTTATTAACTTCAAAAACACATTGTTCTGTTATTAAGTATGAACATGAGATGCAAATAACAAAAAGAATAATCAACACAATGAACACCAAATTTTACATGGAAAGCCCAATGAGGGAAAAACTATGGTGAGGATTAACTCACAATATATAGTGATAGAAAAACCTAATACAAGAAGGCTCACTGCCCATAATAGGACTCATTATCTAGATACAAATGCTCACTACCTACAGAAAGGACTCACCATCCAACAAGGAGGTTCACTTCCTATAGATACAAAAGATAATAGAAAGATCCACCAAAAAAAATTTACACACATCCACAACCTTGAATAGAAGATTGTTGAAACCTTCAGGTCACCGCTTTCAGGAATCTAACACAATGAAGTGTTGTTGCCTCAACTCACTTTCACACACTTCTTCTCTTGACTTGTGGCTTACTTCATTACTTGTGTATATCTTCCAAGGTCAGCCAAATACGCTTCATTTCATAAATTCAAATTAGGTCAGCAACTCAACATTCCCATGGTGGAAAGGAATGATAGTGGACAAATTAAACACTTAATCAACACCAAAAAATAATGTCTTGGATCAACCATACACTTCCTTAATTAAATTTTAATTTTCTTTATATGAAGTGTAAACACTAGGTCGGCCAAACCTAATGAAAACACAAATGAATATTGAAGTATACGCTTACTAGCAAGAAGATAACACACGGATGATGCAACATGCTTCATTATACACGAGAACACTTTTCAGGTTCCTTCAGATACATCTACAACAAGTGTAACAACCTTCTAACACATAACTCCTTCCATCAGTCCATCTGAATTGTGAAAACACATACAGCTTTGAAACTCTAATTCTCGATCACCAAACCACAAACATCTTTGCCAAAACTCAGAGAATACCATTACAAGAAATATTCCAAATCTACAAGATCTAAAACAAAACAACAGAGGACTACAGAGCATAAACATTTCTCCTAGTCCACAGAGAAGCAACTTTGTCAAACCAATTCATACACCAGTGAACACAACTTTCACACACCATCAAACCAGAAGCTACAAATTAGGAGATATCACCATTAGATCATCAACAAAAAACCTTTAGATCTGCACAAGCATAGGATCAACATAGAAGAAATGTGAAGCATGTACCAGAGCATATTCTAATCCCATACATAACTCTAACTTAACTCTTTATTATTTTTTTCAAAAGCACTTGGAAACTCATCATTTCATAACCTTTGCAACATCATAAGGATAGCTCCATGTACTCAAAACATCTCAACAACATCTCAACTATACATGCACAATCTGCAACATACTGAACTGTGTTGACATCAATGAAAACATTAATGAAAACACCACCAAACTTGCTCATACTTGCAACAGATTAGTGGAAAAATTTAGTGTTCCTATCCCCTTCCTTTATCCATTGAAACCTTGACTTTTGTTTCGAGTATATTTCCTCCTTTTTGTTTATCTTATACCATTGGGATATGAGGTATCTTTCCTTAGCACATATCTCTTCGTCCACTTGACCAACCTCCATAATATCCTGATCCTCTTTTATAATTTTTCCCATGGTTTTCTTTATCTCAAAGATATTTCCAAAAGTCGCCTTATTCCACCTTTTCACTTTTTGTTTTATTCTACTTAGCACTGGGGATATTCCAATTAGTAGAGATAGTAAACCTATCTAATTTGACTTGGATTAGATGGTTTCCATTCCTTCTATTGGACCAAGTATGCTTAGTTCCTTGGAGGGGGATATCAATAAGACCTTTTGAATTTAAGAACTCAGGTAGCTCCATCATACTGTTAGAATAATCATCCTACCCTCCTGACTTCTTTGAAGGAAGGAGAGGAGAATTGAAATCCCCTCCAAGCATCCAATGGTCATCTTTCCAATGGTTATGTTTATAAGATTCCATTTCTCCTGGGAAACAATGTCTTCAAGTGTAATCATTAGACTATTCTTACAGTAGAACACAAAGTGCCTTTTAGCTTAGAAGTATTCCAAAGGGTAGCAATACCACCTGACGCTCCTTTCGCCTCACTAACAAAATAATTCGCACTAGGCCAAATATTCAAGATAGCTTTTGTAGACATCCAAATTTGACCACTCCCATATGGTCAAACCTGTCTCCTTTATTCGTCTACTTCATCAGTATTAATTAAATGATTTATTTAATTAATATTCCCCCTTTTCCTAAGGTTTCTAAAGTATTTAATTTAATAATTAAATACTTTACCTTCACCTCTTCCTCTCTAAATTAAATAGATATATTAATTTATTTAATTTAGTCATTTAGCCCTTTTGAATTTAAATCAATTTTAAATTCCCTCTTTTCTCTCTCCTTGTCACATCCTCCATAATCCTCTTCTAATTTGGATTAGCTCAATTAATCCATGATTAGGATGTGCACACCTTTAATCAAGATTAATGTCACATCCTCCATATTTGGCCACTTGTCTCTAATCCTTAATTAATCTTCTTAATCACCTATTTTCACAACCTTAATCTAATCACATGCCATCTTTGGCATGTCAGGATCCAAGTCAACCTTTCATAAGTTCTTTATTTATTTAGCCTTAACTTCTTCCCCATGTGAATTAAAAATTCACATTTATTCATCCAAGGTTCCCCTCTTCCCTATGTGGGTCTCATGTGTCACATCACTCACATGGGACAAGGACCTCCTTTATGAGGACTTTGTTTTATCCTCTAGACAACTCCCAATCATGTGAATTTTAAATTCGCATTTATTCCCCCAACAACTTCTCTCATCCTTGTGATGATAAGAGAGGACTTTCTAAAATTCCTCACTTATCACCATCACCCTCATATGGGGACAAGAAATTCCTTTTTAAGGAGATCTTCCCCTAATCCCAAGGTACTTGCAAGTACCTCCACCTCATATGTCCCTTTTCCAACTCACTTGTCCTTGTGACATCTCATCCTCCATAGGGAAAGATGTGAGGGCTTGTGAGTCCTCAACTCACCATAGCCCTTCATCTTGCCCATGTTGGAAAAATATTGACCATCCATTTCTCTAGAGATTCTTCCTTTAAAATGGAAGATTTTATATCAATTGATTCAATCATCACATAACACATTCAAGTATTCAAGCTCAAGCTCTTCAACTTTCAAGCTCAAGCACTTGCATCTTGCATTCAAGCTCTCATACCACCATTGTTGCATTCTTGAAGCTCATCTTTGCATTCATCTTGTTCATCTTATCACATACCCACTTGCATCATTTGAATCCTCATCATATCTAGATTGTTTTGCATCAATTTTTAGCTCTCTTTCCATCAAGAAGCACACATAACATCAACTATCAAAGGGCCAACCAAGGAGCAACTCATACAAGGTATAAATTTTCTTTTCATCTTTATTTTGTTTGAGTTTAATGTAGCCCAATCTTGAGGTGTTGAAGTGTTATTTTCTTCTTTTGTATTATGTTTTGCATCTTTTAGGACAATAAAATAATGTTGCTCACAACTTTATCAAAAGTCTCTTTCTTCATATTTATTTCTTGTAGGAGGAGAACATTCACTTTATTGTCAAGAATACAAGATTTCACCAAAGACTGTTTATACAAACTATTAAGGCCCCTTATATTCCAAGAGAGGTACTTCATTGGTAAAGCATGATACAATGCCACATCTCTCATAGTATCTTTGGTTCTAGAATCCTTTTGGGAAGGCCTTCCCACCTTATTTCCCCCTCCCACATCTGGTTTCTTTTTCTTTTTGGGTATTGTTGGAACTTGGGACCATCCTTCTTCATCCTCTTTACCACTAGAACCTTGAGGGAATCCTCAAAGATCCAAAGAGTCACTCAGGTTTCTTGCTCCAATTTGGGATAAGGAGTGCATGCCCTTTAGAGATAGGTTTGTCTCGGCTAGAACATACTCACCTTCTTCAAGATCATCTCATGCACCTTGATTTTGAACCTTCTCTCGGGGATCCAACACATTTTCCTCCTTCAAGGATTCCATGAATGGTACATTCTCCATGTTTACATTCCCCCCAAGATCCACTTTTGTTGGAAAGCTTGAGGTTGGAAGAGTGGAAGTAGGGACAACCACATCAAGGTTTAGGCAGATTGAAACATTTGCTTCAACAAAAGGATCAGAAATAGACTTCATGTCCAGGTCCATATTCTCCTCCAAAAGGGGAGTAAACACCTCTTGAACTGGAATAGTAGAATGTTGCACACCAGAAGCCATTTCATTAGCATAGTGATCCTCTTCTAAATTTTTCTCCTTAGCCTTTGAACCCTTGCCAACTTTTTTCCCACAAGAATCTATGAGATGATCAAACTTCTTGCACAACTAGCAACAAAGGCGGGAATTTTCATATTATAGGGGTTGAGTCCAATTAACAAACTTAGACTTAAGAAGGATTAAAGAAGGAAGGACTATATTCATAGCCACATTTACACAAATACGGGCATACACTAGTCTAGATCTCTCCTGAGTAATCTTATCTATATCCAAAAGACTCCCAAAGGATTTGGTGATACCTTTTAAGATTCCCTTCTCCCAAAATTCCAGTGGGAGGCCTGTAAGGCGAACCCAAGTTGGAGCTGAGGCACCCAAGTCAGCCGATGGGTAAAAACCCAGTTTCCATTTGCAAAGGGAGAGAAAGTTTTTGAATCATGATTCAAAAGCCCAGGGACCACCAGTTAGAACCTTCATCATGTCTTCATACACCACAAAGGAAAAAATAAAAATACCTCTGGGCATAGAATTTATGGTGACGTTGCCTTTAAGTTTCCAAGTGGAAGCAACCCATTGATGAACTAGTTCAATATTTGGCTTGTACGCCAATAACTTTCCAAAAAATTCCATTTTGAGGTTGTCCATCACCTTTAGCATTAGAACCTCAGGGACATCTACTTCCTGACCAATCACCGAGCAATAAGCAGATTCCAATAGCCTTTTACTCGAAGCTGGCGAGTTAGACCCCACCAATTTTTCCACGTATGAATCCAATGCTTCCTCAGAGAAGGAGTTAAGCACCCAAGACAGTGAAATGGGAAACTTTATAGAAATTTGCTCTATCTTTTCCCTAGGGGAAAGGACTGAAGTATGGGGAGGGGACGTCATATTGGGAACAACTAGACTAGCCGTTGTCACTATAGGAATATTGCCAAACAGGAGGAAAACATTCTTGGAATGGGGATCCTTCCTGAGCCCCCCTCCTAACCGACCCATGAGGCAATCAATCAACAACAGTGTTCAGAAATTCAAAAAAATAGCCTGAGTGGGAAACTTTCAAAGCAGAGTCGAATAAAATTCATCGTTTGATAATAAGAAAAATAATAGATATAAAATGGTTGTGAATAATCTAGGCTAGTTAACACAAGGACATTAACAATTGATTCTTCAATTGTGTTGAATGCTACTTTGGATTCTAATGTCCAATGAATATTAAATTCCTTATTAAGAATAATATTCAAAGAAATTACAATTTATATAAATCTAATAATAAATTTATGAATTAAATTGATCAAACTGAAAAATGACTTCAAATCCTTACTACCAAGTAGTGGGATATTAAAATAGTATTTATCTTTTATCCTTTAATGATTGTTTCATCTAAAACAATATGACCTAAGATCTTACCTTTTGTCACCCCAAAGATGCACTTATTTGGATTCAAGGAGGTTCTGTAATTTTTACATCTTTGTACTCCATTTATTATATCTAAAAAAAGGTCTCCTCTTTTCTTTAAAAAAAACATATCATCCATTTATATAATTATTCACTTAAAAATTAAGCTCCTAAATATAATATTCATAGCCCATTGGAATATTGCTCCAACATTGATAAAATAGAAGGAAATCCTTTTATAAGAAAACATTCTTCATTTGGTAGTGAAAACTATATTTATTCTATCCTTATATTTTAAGGACAATTGATTGTAACCAAAATATCCATCTAAAAGGGACATAATCTAGGAAACATTTACTATTTGAAATACTTCTTCAAGATTTGGTAAAGGATAACTAAGACATGGAAACCCCTTGTTACAACCATTGACTTTGAAGGAAGTGAATAAATTACTTTATGCCCACATTATTTTTGTAATAAGTCATTCAAAATAGGTGGGATATTTTTCCCTTTTATAAAATAATAATAAATCAAATTATATGTTGATTTTATAAACTTGAACACAACTTAGTATTAGGTGTCAAAGGAATAATTTGAGTCATGGTTGATGTATTAAAAACCTTTAGATATTCATCACTCTATGTAATGACTTCTAAATAATCTATAAGATATTTTTTATACCTTTCTCCTCTTCTATGTAAACCTTACCTAAAATAATATTCTTTGATTTCCTTTTCTATCCTCATATTAAAAGACTCATGATATCCACCATTACAAATTTGAGCATCTTTTACTTTTTTTGTCTTATCCAAATCAAGGCTATCATTCCTTTCGGTATTCTATCATTTTTTAAATTCATGATACCCCTTTATCTAACTCAATATTTTTATTATCATATTCATCTATGAATTATGTCTCAAAATTACCAATATTTTTAATAAAACCCAAAATATGTAATATTATAATCAAATGATTAGAAATTGGAGACATTATCTAGAATAGTAGGGATGGAAACCAGCTCCACTAAAAACTTATTTAATTTTGGCATAGTAATTGGATTGGATCGGATCTAGGGAACTTATTTCTATGATAAAATTATCAACCACATTATTTCCTGCTCAAAAAATGGGTTGTATGTTGAAATAATTAAAATATTTTATAATACCCATAGGTTTTTGTATCTTTTTTCTCCCTATGTTTAGAAGTATTTTATTTATAAAATACTATGATGTATTATTTTTATTATGAATGAATGATCAATTGTGGATATTAATGTTGTAGTTTTAGATATTCAATATGTGTATATTTGAATATAAGAATTTTATATATGTACGTTTATATTGCATAGTGTTTTAATTTCATCATTTTTATTTAATGATATGTTGGGTGGATAGATCTAGTTCCTTCAAGTTATTCTTTAAAGAATTATGCATGTAATCATATTGCTTGGATGAATGAGTTAATTGAATCATGACTATTGTATGATTATTATTTAATTGTATAAATTTATCATTCACTTTGGATATTGTTACATACTAGGAAAATTCATGTAACATTTGATTGAATGTGTAGTAAATTTACAATTTTTGGACCAATACTTGGCTTGTAGAGAATGTTGGCACAAATATTACTAGCCATCTTAGACTACTAGTCTTTGTGTTGTTGAAACCCATGATAATATTGTCTAAATTGACTATGATCATAGATCTTGATGTATTAGACCCATAAATGTTTTTGATTGATTAAGCAAGGAAGGGGCCCTAACCCTTATAGATTAGTACAATAGACCAAATAATAACATCCAGTCAAGATAGCACAAAGAGGAAGCAGAACAGAGAAACACTTCCCCAACTAATCAACCAAAAACTTAACCTATGCCTTCCACATAAAACATTATATCCCTATCAGTCATACCCAAAAAGTATATCTAGTAAATCTCAAAATCCCACCACAAAATTAGGTTATAATTGCATAACCTTAAAATAGTGTCCAAACTAAAACTAGAAATCCTAACTAGATACAACTAAAAATATTAAATTCTAGGCTCCAACAAACAATAACAACATTATAACATCCAATATTAACAAAAAAGATCATAGAAGCATGTGACATAAAGTAAGAGGATCAGAAGCCAAGGATCAAGCATCCTTGATCAAATTTGAAGCCTTCAACAAGTCTTCAACAGAGTCTTCAAACTTCTCTTTGGGATCCATCTTTCCAGACATGTCTGCTTCATCCTCCATTGCTTGTTTCCTTTGTTGCTTCTTAATTTTACCTTGACCCAAAATAGTGGCCATCATAGCTTTTTTCATAACTACATCCACCACCCTACATAAGCTCTTAACAACATTTTCAAGAGCCTATAATTTGTTGTCCTTACCTTCCTCTTGCTTCAATTTTTCCAACATCTCCAACCTTTCTTCCACCCTTTGAATTCTAGCAGTGTCAGGACCTGACATGTTCTCTTCACCAAGGTTATTGAACTCCATAACCTCCCTATCATTGGTAGCATCTTCATTTTCCACAACCCTATCATTTCCCTTTTCATCCTTCTACACCTCCTCTTGTTGTGATTCCTCTTCCTCTTCCTCATTGCTCGTGTCTTCCTCATCTTTTGACACTGAATCCTCTTCCTCAGTAGACTCACCCCCAAGAATATCTGGGATTTCCTCATTGAGGAATCAATATCTTCCCTTACCACCTTCTTCTATTTACTATCTTGGGACCCAGTATCACACTTTTCTTTTGAGCTTTTAGACTTTTTTTTTCTATCAGACCCTTTTGATGTCGCCAATGTAAGCTTGATTGAAATTAAACCCACCAGAGTAGAAAAATCAAGGCTATTTTCCTCATCATCCAAAATCATGATAGTGTTGGGATCATCCCCCAACTCACGGATCAACACTTTTATTTTTTGTTCACAGCAGGGATAATAGGAGCAGATTTTTTGGTTGAGGTGTGGGGATGACTTTCTATAAGCTCAATTTTCATATAGCTCTTGGGGGTAGGGTTTTCAATCAACTTAAGGAAAAAATTTCTTTGTGGGGACGTATCTAAAACATATTTGCATATAGCATGAAATAGGCACTGGTGTAACAGCAGATTTGCACCATTGGTTAGGCTCTAGCTCAGGGAAGAAAAGAGGAAGAAAGGAAGGTTAATCTTTTCAAGGCATTGGATATGGTTCATGATTGGGAAGTGGTAGCCATGTACAAACTGAAATCAACCTTCAAGTGTAAAGTATTTCATAACAAAAAACACACATTGTGGTACGAGGGAGGTAGAAAAACCCTAGAATAATCATTCTGGAATCTCTCAACTTTTTCTTTAAAAGAGAAGAATTTAAAACTATTTATTTTCCTATCTTTAGAGGGTTGTTGGGAATGTATTTTAAATGAGTTTTTTTTTTTTTTTGAGGGATTTAATGTGCAACAATAGAAAATGGCCGTGACATACTAGAGAGGCCCAAATAAAGAATGTAAATTTTATTTTATGACGAGGAGGCATAAAACAAGAAAAACCCATACTTCAACAATGCAAGTTTGAGGAGAAAAGGAGACAGAAAGAGGAAGGCATGAAATTATTTGTGAGGGTGTTTTTTCTGTGTTGTTTCAGGTTGAGACTGATTTACAATAGTCCATGAAAGTTTCATATCAATAGATTGAAGTTACAAAAATTGCAAGTGGAATTGTTGTGCTAGGGAGTGAGATAATTTACAAGAACTCACATAGTTGAATATAGATTGTATTTGAATGTTTCCATATGCATATCAGATGTTTATATGAGTTTTATATGTTTTTAATCAGTCCATGGATGACTGCAAATCATTTGTAATCAAATTCTTAAATAGAGCAAATCAATGAGTTTGTTGTGCAAATAATTTGTTGTGTTAAAACTGCAATTTCTTCATTTTGTTTAAGTTGTTGTTGTGAGAGTTTTAGAGAGGATTTTGAGAGTATCCTATCCTCTCTACATTAGAAAAGAGTGTTCTTGGGTAGGATTAGGTCAATACGGTATTCTGGAATTTTTTATTTTTTGAAAATTCCTGAATTAGCCCTCTAAAACCCCTTGAATATTCTAAAAAAAGATTTATATGATTTGGAAAAAATTATTTTGGATACATTTAGAGAAAAATGATATTCTTATCATTTTAATTTTTTTTTTGGAAAATTTCAGAAAATACTTAAAGATATGTTAATGGCTCTCCCTAGTTAATTTGGGAAATTATTTATTTTATTTTGTTAAAACTTTATAAATTATTAAAATAGTTTATTATGTGGACTTATGGATTCTTCCATTCTTATAATTTGGTTTGGGTGCATGATTTTGTAGAAAACCATCCAAAACCTATTCTTCATCTCTTTAATGAAATTTTCCCTCGACTTGTTCTTGTGATCCTTTAAGAAATTGTTTTATAACTTTTTCTGAGGAAATTGACTAATTTTGACTCCTAAATTGTGTAGCATAGATAATGATAGAAAAAGGCTTGGTGTGGCCAATTTTCAAACTCATGGGAAAAAAATCAAATTCAATGTGATAAATAATCTATACTTAAATATTTATTCAAGAGTGCCATAACACCCAACTCACGGGATGAGTTTGGTGGAAATGATTTAAATAATCATTTCTTGAATTATATGTTGTGTGTTGACGGCGTTAACTTTTTCTCTTGGAAAAAAATATCCTATGGGAAGCTTTATAGACTTGGGACTTAAAAAAGCTATTTGTAAAGCAACCTCCAAAATTTTAGAAGCCATCTCTTCAAATATTTGAGGAGAAAAGGGGAAAAAGGAAATGTGAAAGAAACTAAAGTAAGACTATCTAAGGCGATGTACCAAAATTACTAGTATATCCATTCCTAACATTTCATAATATAGATTAGAGCCTTTAAAACATTACAAACAATTTAGAAGAGCATATGCATGGTATAAAGTTTGCAATGTAAGCAAAGCCAACATTATAGAAGAAAAGAACAAAAATAATTTTCAGCAATTGATTCCACACAATTTAATATAAAATACGACATCCTCTTCATTGTATGGTGGAGAACAAAATACAAAGTCCCAAAGGAACAATATAAACCATTCAATCCTTCTCATGAGGGGAACCTACTAAGGTCTTCAAATGAAAGAAAATAACTACTATTATTTATATTCAGAACTAAAATTATTACAATACTATTCTCTCTAAAAACAGTTGTCAAAACTCACTAACTCCCTCCTTTACAAAAGATAAAACCCATGAATACATAGGCATAGTGGCCTTGGCATAGTGAATTTTACAAGATAAAAGAAAATGACACCTAGAGCCTATCCTCCTAATGAAGTCATTGTAATTAAAAATAAGTGCTTTGGCTTGTATATACAAATGATCTTCAAAATTTGAGATATGGCACAACCTCAATGACATATGATTCCCACAATGCTTAGAGAAAGAATTTAGGTGATGCATGTCTCTCTCTGAATTGCTCCTAAAATTCTTGCTAGAAATGAGGCCCATCTCTTTCTACCAATGGTGCAAATCCGAGCTTTAGTAAGAAAAATATTGCCATTGTTGGGCATCATAACAATGCATGGCAGAAGGAAATTCCTTCCAAAAAATAACATTTTTTGTAGGTCCCATTAATAAAATCAGGTAATGGTGCATCCTTTTCTCATAAAGGAACTCCCTTCGCTCTTGAGGAGCATTGTAGCACCATGTGGGAGCTTTGCTTCCTTTTAGCTATACCTGTACAGTGGGCCCCACCTCATCACCTTTCAGCCAATGGTGCAAGTTGAGGCTCGCCAAGGCTTGAGCTACTTATAAAGTGAGTGATGTGATTATGTGTGGCTCACTAAGGAGTGAGCACTCCTTAAAAGTTCCTTTTGTATTTTATTTCATTGGTAGTGTGTGGAGTCACCACGTGCCAAGATGGCACTGCTCTAGGAGGGTGCCAAGAACTATTTTGTGAAGGATGGCCATGGGGGAACCATGTGGCACCAACAAAATAATTTGGTACTTAACTAAAAATTGTTAAAGGGTCCCAGAGGAAAAGAGGAAGCCAATACTCAAACTGGCCAACTCAATCAACCACATTCTCAATGAGAAGCCAATGCTCAAAACTTCAAAATTTGGATCCAATCAACAATCTTGGAAACTTGTAGAGAAATCCAACTATGGATAGAAGAACCAAAAACTCTTGGTTTGACCCAAAAAGTAAACTACAAAAAATGAAGGTTCATAAAGCTTAGTACTTTTGAAGAGTAGCCATCACAGGCATCCACTCTTCCTTTGAAGGTTGAGCTTTATTTTTGAAGCTACTTAGACCTTGTACAACCACCTACATATAAAATTTGAGATGGAAAAGGGGTTGTAGAATAGGCTCCACTTTGGAGACATTTAGTGCTTGACCCAGGGCCACAAAGACAGTTTGGTCATTTTTCTTGGTGACTAGCAACTCTTTGATTTGGTCCTCTAAAAGGACCATGTTTTTGGAGAGGAACAAGGAGGGGAGTCCTAATTGGACTAGAAATTTAATTTGTCCCTTCAAGGCTTGAACCACTTACTCTAAGTAATTTAGATATGCCTTGCATTTAGATGTAGCCTTGTTGAAGCTCAAGAACTCATTAACCTTCACCATCACTTGCCTTCTATTGGCCACCCCCACTGCTTGGAGCATCTTGTCCATTATGTTATATAGCTTTTGGACTAAGATATGAAAATATTGGACCTTGGGGGTATGAAGGCAAGGACTTGCTCCATATATTTGCTTACCTGTGCACTAAGCCAATGTGAGTTTGCAATGAACCCAAGCACTAGATTCAAGTACAATGCAACATTTTTTATCCTCTCCAATATGACACATATAACTATTGGATCATTAGGAGAATGTCCACGGTCTGGGAGTGGGAAATGAGGTTGTTCTTCAACTGTTGGACTTTTGGAACCTTAGTTTGGGACTATTGTTGCATTTGTTGCTACGTCTATTATTGCATGTCCATAGAGTCTGAGAGACTCTTCTGAGCCTACACAAGCTCTATTTATTTTTATTGTAGCTTATTCTTTCTGGCCTCTTTTCCCTTCTTTTGGCCTTAAACCTTGGCCTTCAACTCCATTACCTAAATTTGTAGTTGGACTCTTTGGATAACTTCCAATTGGAATCTCTCAATAGTGATGTAGATCTATAACTCAGATCTTATTTTTGTGAGCTTCATGTCTTTGGCTTTACCCTTTACATTGAGGTGATCAACTATGGTTTTAACTCTTGCAAGTTCTTGTTCCTTCTTCTATAGTTAATGAATTTTCTTGAGGTAGTCCATTTTGATGGAATTCTTTGTTTCTTCCATTAACTCCACTCTTTCATGCAACCTTATTTGGCTAAGGCTCAGACCAATGTCTTGGATTGAGTAATCCTTGAGTTGAATTTTCTCCTAGGGCTTAATCATTGTTAGAATCATGTGTGTGATCATTAGGGCCTACTAAGTAGGGTCAAAGAAATACCTCATGTGTTGCACCACTGGGGCCTTTGCTACTTTTCCTCTCCTTTTTCTGGGCTTCTCAGGCTTTCTTTATAGTTTCTAACTATTGATGAAATTATTCTTAAGACTAAATTATTTCTCCTACAAAGGGGGATCCTTGAGGCAATCCAAAGGGAATGGTCACTTTCTGCTATGAAGCATCAAACATTGTTTCCAAAAAATGAATGGGTGGACAAGTAATTTGGATGTTGAGAAAGGTAGGAGACTATGAAGAGGAATAGTGAGAAATTACACCATGATGGATTTGTCTATAGTGGATGGAGATGAATGGGTGGAAAGTGGTCCAATCATTGTTGATGGTAGTAGTAGAAGGCATGAAATAAGTAAAGAAAGATGATGCAAGGGAAAGAAGAAGGGGAGTAAACCACACCTGTTGAGTGGTGACTAGGGGTGGCTACATAACAATAGGTGATAGCTATGTGAAGCTAGGGGTTGGTTGCATGAAGCCTTACTCTACTTTCTTGATCTCTACTTCTACATCACCCCCTCCTCCCTTCTCAATAAATTTTCTCTTTTTCTTTTGGGGTTTAGAGGAAGAAAAATAGGGTCACACCTGAGTACTTGGTTGGTTGCCTCATGCCCCTTGTTTCCCTGGGGAACCTGCTATTTTTGGGTTGTCGCATAGAGAGGAGGAGGCCATGTTGGAATTCTCTAAATGCCATAGACCTCCTCCTCCTTTATTGAGGGTTTTGCCTCTTCTTCTTATTCCAACTCTAACTCTTTTTTCTTTAGCCTCCTTTTTATGGTATTAGTCCTAGATCATCTTGAATTTATCATCAGTTTTGATAGTATTAATGTTAGGCTCCATCTGGTTGATCTCCTACCTATACTTCCAATAGGATTCCATCATTTTTGTTGTTCAGACCCTTTCACCAAGTTGTGTTCTTATATTTTTGGTCATATTCCTTGTGGGATCAAAACCATGGATTGGCTTGTAGAAAGACTCCAATGATTGGTGGCTGTTTGAGGGGATCTTTGACAAATCAACTTAATATTTTATGTCATCATCCATTAGTGACTTATTCTCCTCAAAGTATAGTTGAGATCATGGATGAAGGGGGAAACAGTCTTCATAGCGGCTATGTGGCCATTCGGGTCATAAATTCATTGATCATTAATCTAATCAAGGTGAGCTCTACCAGTTTAAGCATGAGAAAATACTCTTGAGACCCCTTCAAAACTATAATATCCCCTCTTGAAAAGGGGACATCATATAGGGCCTTCTTTTATCATCCTGCACCATATACTAAATCTACCATGTCAATCTAGTAGGCCAATTCTAGGGCCAAGGTCTTTTCTATCAACATGTGCAAGAGCCGAGATGTATCCTCCTAAAATTTGTGGACCCTAATGAAGGTAAAAATATGATCCAAATAACTATTCACATTGAATCTTGTAGTTAGTGAGCCACTCTAGTTAGTGGTCTAACGTTTGAAATTTTATGGGTTTCGAGCTAAGGTTGATTATAACTAGAGACATGAAGCACTCTGTGAACTCATGGTAATCCAATGTGGCTGACAAGATGTGGGTCCATGTAGAGATGGGGATAACCTTATATGGGTATGTTCCCATCTCAATAGAATTGATGGTGGATTATGTTGATAGGAACCTAGTTCTCTAGTAGAGGATAATGTGGAGAAGGAAAGAAGAATACCTAAAGTTATTCTAAGCTAATAAATTTGTAAGTTGATCATGAATAGCATCATCAATGGTGTCTGCGAAGTCCATTTTATAAGCCTTCCTTTTTCTCAATGTCTTCAAGTGGAAGAATGCACCCAATTGGAAGTGCTCAAAGATGAATGCTAGCATAGAGAGGGAATCCTTAATATCTTGTTCCATAAATCTTGAGAGAGAAATGGGCAGATGTGACACTTCTACATAATTATTGTGGAGAGCTAAGTTCAAGAAACCCAAATTCTAGACATGAGTGTCCCATATGGTCTAGAGGCTTTCGATATCATAGATGTCTACATTGTGGTCATTAGGGAGCTGGAGCATCTCCCTCATCACCTCAATACTAATCTCCACACTCAAGTGGTGGCTTGTAATAATGATAGTTTTGGCATCATAATTTTCTACACAAAGAGCAATAAGCTTTGGGCACAAGTGCATGAGATGCACCATATATTGTGCCAGGGTAGAGATCCATATTTTAAGACTAAACAACCCATAGTCACTCTTGTGAACCTTTGTGAGCATGTGGGCATGAGTTCCCTCTCTTAGATTGTGTTCTTAGCCAATTTGAGATCAAAGATCCCATCTATGTATTTGAGGACCAATGTGGGGTTACTACAATGTCCCTTTGAGATATTTTTTATATTTGGTATTATGGTCTTTGGTTGTGCATGAGTGGAAGCATATGATTTTCTCCCTACATATTGAAGGGGAAGCTCTCTATGAACTCTTGGACCATGAGAAATTCCATCTTCTTGGATTTATACCTCCAGATGAGGACCTATAAGGATACATATTATAATTCTTCTCAACTTAACATTACTTACTCTTATAAAGCACTAATTATTGGCTTTTGCTCACAATCTTGTACTCAATTCTTTTCTAGAAATTCTTTTCTCATATTAGTCTTCTCGAAACTCCTTAAATGTTAAATTTTTTTGTTTGATCATGGGATGGGTATTTATTAGCTAATACTCCTAGCATAGTCATTGTGTATCTTATTTGAGTTTGGAACCTTGAGAAGGATGACACACACTTGAGGAACCATGCATGAAAGATTTGGTGATATTTTTATGAAAGATTGTGTAGTTTAGGGCACTTGAACATTAATTATAGAGGGAATGGTGTAGATAGTTGTCTATAAGGGAGGAATTCAAAAAGAGGGGAGACAAGGAATGGCCACCAAATTGTACTAATGGCACTTATTAGCAAAAATAAAAAGTAGTCGCGGAAAAGGGGAAACTAACTAATTATGTACAAAGCAAAGCCAATAAATCAGTTGAAGTGATTCAAGTGGATTCTATTAATCAAAGTCTTTAAGAAACTTCCTTTTTCATACACTAACTCAATTTCATTACTCTACCTATTGTAAATAATATGGAAATTCCCTCTTCAAAAGGAGTCAAATTTTGCATGCTAACCTGACCTTGCAGCCCTTTCCTCATACTTAAGAACCAAGTCTCTTGACTTGAAGCCCAAGTCAATTGATTTCTTTTTGAACTATTTCTTTACTACTTCCTTTTGGCTTACCATGGCCTCATGAGCCTTTTCTTGAGCCTCTTGTGTATTGAGCAACTTAGCCATCCTTACTTCCATAGCTTCATTTTCTTCAACTTCTACATATTTAAGTGATTGTAATGCCATAATTTCCATGGAGATTAGCAAAATAACCTCATTTTCAATTAATTCATATGGTGATGTCTTTGATATTTTCTTTGGGGTGATCCTATCAACTAAAAGTGCCATTTTCATATGCTTATTCCATTCCTATAATGGTCTACACCAATTTGCTTGATCAATCTGATCAAATTCTTATTCATGGACTCCACTAGTCCATTAACTTGTGGATAATAGTTAGATGAAGTCTTAAGAAAAATCCCATGTCTCAACATGAATTTTGAAATTTTTGAGTTGAAGAAAGCCCTTGCATTATCTGATATTATGGTTTTTGGTGGGTCAAACGTTGTTACTAACTCTTCTAGGAAGCAATGGATCTCATTTTTTTATAGCACCTTTTAAGGGGATTGCCTCCAACCATCTGGTGAAGTAACTTGTGGAAATGAGAATCCATTTGTGACCTATGCCAGATATCAAGTTGATCATCCTGATGAAATCTAGGCCCCATTATGTAAAAGTTTCATTAACCACAATCATACTCAAAGGCATGGATGAATTCTTACATTCTCCAAAAAAGAATAGGCAATGCAGACATTTTATAACTATACTATGGAAATATGTGAACAAGGTTTACTAATAATATCCTATACACATGATTTTTATGATGACCATTTGTACTAAGAAGTGACCACCCATGGGGATATTATAGAATTGGTGTAGGATCTTGTTGGCCTGATGTATATCTACATATCTGAGTACGATCCATAAAAGTTTTTTTGAATAGGAGCCCCTCAACTAGCACATATCTTGCAATTTGTAATTTGTTAACTCCACTCTTATGTAGTGAGAGGATCATCAGGTATTTACCAATTACCATGAAGTGTTTCCTATTTGCAACCCATGATTTTGTGACTTCCAACTAATTTACTATAATTACTTTTGGAACTTCTTCCTCAGTCAGGGTTTTAGCTTCTTTAGTTAAATATTCACACAGTCATCTTCCTCAAATTAATTTTGTCAGCCTAACTTCAATGTCACATTCAAGAATTTTGGTGATCTATTTTTCTCTTTTGTCTATGATATCACCTTCCATGATATATTCCTTTATGCTATAATGAGCTACATACAATTATTTTATTTCCTACCACCAAATGTCTAAATTTTTTTATGCCTTTCAAAATGGTGAATGCTTTCTTTTCAACAAAGTTATACTTGGTTTCATACCCTCACATGGTTCTTGAATAGAAGGTGATAAGATGTTTTCCTCTTTCTCCTTTGTATTTATGTGTAAGCATTGTTGTGATGCTATGTTCACTCCCATATACATACATGATAAAATCTTTGGAAAAGTCAAGATTAAACAACATTGAGGTAGTGGAAATTTCTTCTTTTATCTTTGAAAATGTAGCTCTTCCTTTGGGGTTCCATTTAAAAGTTGAGTCCTTATTTAGCATAAGAGTGATAGGCCTAACCAGTAGAGAAAAATCAGAGATAAACCCTCTAAAAAAATTAATCTTTCCCAAGAAAGATTGAACTCCTTTCTTATTCATCGATAGGGGCAATTCATTGATGGCCTTCACCCTTTCACGGTTTTTGGAAATCCCTTCTTTAGAGATCACATAACCAAGTGGTTTTCCTTGAGGGAATCCAAAAATACATTTCTTAGGGTTCAAAGAAACACTAACCTCTTGGAACCTCTGGAAGACCTATAAATGATCAAAAATTTTATTTTAAAACAAAATCAGAAAAGCCACTATAATATATTATTAATATTTATTATTTACATATCCCAGATTCAGAGGGCATACCAATAGGAAAGAATCCAGAAGATAACCTTTGATTATCGCCCAAAAATAAAATTACATAATTTGAGTGTAATACCCAAATCAATTACAACACTACCTTCTAGTACATTGTGCATATTTTTTTGTGCTTTAATACATCTATAGCACATTTTAGCTTTCAGTACATTATATATCATTTTCTGTGTTGTGATCTTACAATATTACATAATTTCATAATTAACATCCCCCTATTACATCACATTTCTTCTATCTTTTTTTAAAAACCCCAAAAAAACCTCCATATTTTGCCTGCAATCGCATAGGTTCTATAAAACCATGTTTTTTAGCCACCATCCGCATTCTTAGCTTTAGTATAGTTTGACCAAAATTGTTCAAAATTTTTACCAGGCACCAAACATTCACCTATTCCTCAATCTGCATATTTTCTACAAAATTCTCCCCTTGTTCACCATGTTCTTCATCTGAATTTAGAGCATCATTCATATCTGGAACCTCAGTTGTTTCCCGCATGTGATACATATTATGTACACTCCTCTACATGGTTGGCTGTGCACTAACCAATTGGCATTGAAGAATTGAAGGAGTTGCATGAACATAGTTATGGTAAAGTAGAAAGGAGACATAGTGGTATTTTTCTCTAAAACACTTAGACATTTTTGTCCCCACATGAATATTATATCTTGCCAAAGCCCTATTAAGATGAGATGGGTCAAAAAGCTCCAATGATTTCTTGAATGCATCATAGATGTTAATAAACACTCTATTATGAGGCAAGAAATGTGGCAAAAAAATTCCACCCACATAACCCTCCCCCATGCCAAAAACATACTTCTAAGTGCATTCCTCAAGAACATCATTATGCAGGAATATATCATTAACCATTTTTTCTGCAATTACAATCACAGAATCTAAGCACTGCAACATATCCAACAAATTAGATATAAAAATTGATAGAATATTTGAAGGATAAAGCAACCTCCTTGATTTCGGGTGAAGAACTTCCTTCCCAATAACACATTTGAGACACTTATAATCATAAGGACACCTAAGCTTAAAACAATTTGCAACTGAAGCTCTTCCATTCTTCTTGAGAATGGCCTTTCCCATCTTTGTACTGGAAACCACACATGATAATTCTTCAGTTGATAATCCATCACCGTTAGACTTACAACTTTTCTTTTTGCAGAAAAATATTTGAAAAGATAATTGTGCTACTATTTACCATCAATAACTTACTTGGCCAAATAAACAGAGAATTTTCTTGTGTTCATAACTAACATAATGACTCTGAGTTTAGTGAGTACATAAGTAATCTTTTTCAACAAAATTTTGACATTTAGCACATGCTAAGTATATTTCACACACCTTCATTTTATATGAATCATTTAACATTAAGATGCTAAACGTACTGAAATAAATCCTTTTTTAAATAATGATGTGATGAAAGCACCTGTATCCCTTTCACAAGATTTCACATTCCTTTAAAGGATGAATGTGGTTATCCAAGTGTACTACAAGTGAAATATGGAAACTCCACATTCCATTGTAAAGTACTAGAAAATAAATGCTAGCTTACTCACATTAGTGAATGATGACACCATCAACCAACTTTGTAACAAGCTGAAATCATCTTAAGATATGCACAAACCTATATTTGAAAACAATTCATGTGAACCTGATAACACAAAATTTGGCATACCCAAAACTGCATAAGCAATTAACTTTAAGATTTATGCTTAGACATTTGATATGACATAGGGGCCAACTTAAGTGTACTGGAACCACATTCTTCTGAAAAGAATCAAATTTGCACATATGAATAGTATGATTCATATACTACCTTTATACTGCTATCAAATTGCACACTTTGCTTGCATCACTTTGAAACTCATTGATGATATCATCAAATGCTTTATTTTTGTCTCATATATCAAGCTAGAAAGCACCACATACATAAATGGAAATTACACAAATGTTATTATAATTTTTCACTTCAATGAGTTGTTGGCACATGTAATTGCCAATTACCCATTTGTTGGCAAGTAACACACGTGCAATTTCCAATTACATATGCAAAAAACTATCACCCATTATTTCATTTTCCATGAATCTAACCCAAAATTACCACATCTATAACTGCCAGTTACGTATATGGTGCCGGCTTATTTCATTTTTTCCTAAGAAATATTCACATATAGCTGGATTTTTATTTCTAAAATATTACAAACCCTATCTAACCTTCAAACATTTTAGATGGGATTAAAATAGATTAGGAGTATCCAACCTTAAGCAGATTTGCAATCTTAGAAATTCAAAATTTTCAAAATTTGTACCATGCCCAATTTACCATATAATTGTGCCTTACCTAACAAAGTCTTTCCTCCTTTACTAGTAAAGTTTCTAAAAAATGATGCATCTTACCCAATGCGGCCAAATGAGTAACTTTGTTATCTACATGATCACACCCATAATTGTCCAAAAAATCTGCAACCCAATTACCCTCTTTGTATGTGCAAAATTTCATAATTTCCTATCTTGTCAAGCAATGACCAAATCTACTTAACAATATATTCCAACTTCTAGTTCTGAAGCTTGCGATCTCGACATGCATTAATTAAGATCATTGAATCACCTTCTACCTGAAACATAGGTAGCTTGAACCTAAAAACTAACTTCAAGCTAAACAATAAAGCTTGTGCATTTGCAGCATTATTAGTACCTAGAAGAAATTTATACGACTTTGCACATAACACTAAACCTTTATGATCACATATGACCACCTCAGCTCCAAATAAACTTGGATTTCACCTAGATGCTCCATCTATATTCAGCTTAAAGACACCTAAAGGAGGATCAGACCACACAATATAATCTCTATCTACCTTTGGGGCATAGTGATGAAGATTGCATTTAAATGGCAGAGATAGAAAATTCCATGAGGACATCAAACTTGAGTCCCAAGCAATAAAAAGGGAGCCAACATGCTTTACTTTGTACACATAAGCATTTATTGCTTCAGATATTGAACTTTCCAATAGTGTTAACATTTGATCAATATTCAATTTCTCTTTCCTAAAAATAATTTTGTTCCTTTCCCACCAGATAGCCCATAAAACTAAAGAAGGAATAATACACCAAATACTTGCAAAAAATGATGTATTATACAACTGTGGCCAAGTAGAGAATAATTTCCAAATTGTGTTAGGCATAGTTGTTATCCAATTCATTTTAGCCACTACAAACAACCAAAAAATCTGCACTACTGAGCACAAAAGAAAGAGGTGATTTACATTTTCAAATTATTGATCACATAACACACATTTAAAAGGAGCAGCTATGTTTAGTTTTACTAGTTTATCACTTGTTAGAATTTTATTTTGAATTGCAAGCCAAGCAAAACAACCTGCTTTTGGCAATACTTTTGAGTTCCAACAAAACTGGTAAGCTCTTTGTTGAGATACTTGTCAGGATACTTGTGAGATTGATTTGTACCCCTCTTTGAAGGAATAAAAACCTATGTCTGCATTAGACCAAATAATTCTATCAGGTTTAGATGAAAAGTAAACTACCCTTTCTTTTAGAATTGATGAAATCTGAACTTTATGATTTTCATCAATTGCCTCTTTTGAAAAGTCCTTCCACTTGAATTTTCTAGTCATTGTATCTACACTTTGAACATAATATTTTACTTTTGAACCCCAAGCTTGAGACAGAAAAATGGCAGCATTCCCAAAATTAAAATCTATAGCTAGATTCTGGTGTCCATTCCAAGAATCTTTCCAAAATAAGGCTCCATTGTTGTCATTCACTTCCCAAGTTAAATGGGGAAAAATAACTTTCCTACATGAAATAAAAAAATTCCACATTGTAGACCCTTAAGGTGGATTCACAACAGTAAAAATTCTTGAAGGACAAAGGTTATCTAAGTATTTTCACTGCATAAGATGACACCACTTAATTGTAGGTTTAGCGTACATTCTCCAAACCATTTTAGCACCAAGAGCCAAATTTCTATCTAGCAAATTGTGAAGACCTGCTTTTCCTTTTAATTTCTCTAGACACATTGTTTCGAAAGAAATGAGAGGTATTTCTTTTTTGTTATCCAAATTTCCTGACCATAAAAATTTCCTAATCAACTTTTGAATTTGAGAAATGATGGACTTTGGAGCTTTTAGACATGCCATAAAATAGTTTGGAATTGATGATAATATAGATTTTACCAATAAAATTCTCCTTGATAGAGATAACCATCTACCTTTCCAAGCCAAAATTCTAGCTTGAATGGTTTGAATGATTTTTTGCCAATAATTAGCTTTGTTTTGACTAGAAAAGAATGGGATGCCTAGGTATTTACAAGGAAAATGTGCATTCTAAAAACCAAAAAGGTTTACAATTCAGTTCTCAATATCAGATTTGGTATTGAACACATAAATTTTTTACTTTCCTTAATTTAATTTTTGTCCTTAAGCTGTAGTATACTTTTCCAGTAAAGTCTTTATCTACAAAGCTTCTCTTATTGAAGCTTTACCAAAAAGCAAAGTGTCATCAGCAAAAAGAGAATGTGTAACTGATATGTTAGTATTAGGAATAGAAACACCCTGAATGAGACCTCACATGTGAGCTTTGATAAAGGACCTACTCGGGGCTTTAGCCAGTATGATAAATAAGAATGGAGATAATGGGTCACCTTGGCGAACCCATTGAGTAGATCCAAAAAAACCAACTGCTGAGCCATTTAATAGAATTGAAAAATTTGCACCAGAAAAACATGCCATTATCTAATTACACCACTTTGGGGAAAAAACAAACTTTAATAGCACCAGATTCAAAAAATTCCAATCAACCCTATGATATGCTTTCTGCATATCAAGTTTAATAATAATTGTAGACAATTTATTAGCAACAATGGAGTGCAAAGTTTCATGGGCAACAATTGCTCCTTCTGTTGTTTCTCTCCTAGGGACAAAAACCCCCTGTTCTTCAGAGATGATTGAAGGCAGAAGAGAGTGTAACCAAATATAAATTTCTTTTGTGAAAATTTTATAAATAGTATTACATAAAGAGATAGGCCTAAAATCAGAGAAAGTCTCAGGAGTTTTAATCTTTGGTATTATGGTAATATTAATCACATTAATTTTTTTCAGCATACCTTCTAATTTTCTTGATTCCTCCAAAGCATTAAGAATATCAATTCCAATGAAATCCCAACATTTTTGATAAAATATGGCAATGAATCCATCAGGTCTCAGGGCTTTATCAGGAGACATGGAAAAAACCACTTCTTTTACTTCTTTAAGAGAGAAGGGGACCATCAGTCTAATATTATCCTCATGGGAAACGAGATTAGGAATGTGTTGAAGAAGCTCTTCTCTTTTTCTTGCTAAAAGAGAATTGTCATTATTACTTGCAGATGAAAGAGAAGAAAAAAAATTAACTCCTTCATTTTGAATCTCAACCTCTTTAGTAAGCAAAACACCAGACACACTATCTTTAATAGAGAAAATAAAGCTTTTTTCTTTTTTTATTTGTGTTAATATACCGATTTTTTTTGTATTTCTATCTCCATCCTTTAGCCATAGTTCTCTAGACTTCTATCTCCAATAGACCTTCTCTCTCAATAGCAACTCCTTCCATTCCTCTTGTAACTTGCTCTGCTCTTCAAATAATGTATTATCTAGGCCATTGACAATAATGAGTTCATTTACTACCTCTAACTTCTTGTAAACCAATTCTTTCTATACAAATACATTTTTAAAGGCTATTTGATTCTAGATTTTCATTTTTTGTTCAACATGCTCCAATTTCTTGCTTAATTGAAAAATTCTAGAACCATAGATAAAGGGCACACTCTGCCACCACTATTTTAGCAAGAGCATAAGATCCGGATGTCTAAACCACATTGCCTCAAGCTTAAAAGAGGATTGAAACTTTGTCTTTACTTGATTTGCAATCAAATCAAGTGAAATAGCAAAGTGATCAGATGTTGCAAAGGGCGGAATTTGAGATTGAAATTGATGGTCACTTACTACCCAATTTGGAGAAATTAAGAGCCTATCTAATCTCTTCACAGTTTGAAGAAAATTATTTCTCCTATTTTTCCAAGTATATCCACTATTTTGTGGAATTACATCAACCAAAGCATTATCTTGAATAAAAGATGCAAAATCATCCATAACTTTCTTTGGAGGGAAAATACCACCTTTTTTCTCAAGAGAACTTGCAATTGCATTAAAATCCCCCACAAGAACAACTTTTTCTTGACCTAAGTTATCAAGTTTCAATTTAAAAGTATCCCACAACATCTTCTTGCCTATTGTGTTGTTAGGCCCATATACATTGATCAACCAAAAAGATAAATCAAAGTGATTAATCTCCATTAGCTTCCAATTATGATCAAATGAGATATTGCTAATGCAAACTATTTTTGCATTCCAAAGTGTAAGAAAACCTCCTAAGGCTCCCTGAGAATGTGAATGTGAAGCTTGCCAAATGTTTCTCCAATTCATAACAATAGCTTGAAAAGAATCCTTAGAAGTTTTGGTTTCCTGAAGAACAACTATATCTACCCCACAAGCATCCAATTGTTGGTTGATTTGGGCCCATTTTTTAGAGGCATTTATACCTCTGACATTCCAAGATATTAATCTCATTGAGACTTAGGAGAGCAACAGGCTCTCCTTGGCCTTTTTTGTTTCAAACCTATCCCCATTTAGGAATCTAATGTCAATTGTACACCTACTTCTATTTTTTCTTTCAACTTGACAGCTAAAGATTTCCTACCCCTTTTAGCAGGAGACAACAGAGTTTGGGAGATTGATAGTGATACCAAATCATTAGATACCTCCCCTTCCCAAAAAACCTCTAAGGAAATATCATCAATCATGTGTTTGCCTACTGACACTAGAGACTGATCAAAAAATTTCTCAAACTCCTCCTCAGAGGGTAAAGTAGAGGAATGATCATTAAGATCAATAGTAGACGGCTAGGGTTGTAAAGAAAAATTACCTTCCAATTCTTGGTCAAAAAAAATATTTAACCTTTCATCACATTCATTGGACAAGCCAAGTGTGAGCATTGGATCACACTAATTCAATTGCTGAAAATTATCAAAATTAAGTTGAGGAACCAAAAACTTAATCGAAGAAAGAAAAATTTTCATTATTGAGAACATTAATTTCTCTAGGCCAGGAAGAAAAGAGACAATGATGGGCTTGAAACAATAACCTGAAACAGCTAACCTTTCATTTTTTAAACTATCTGAGGATAAAGAATCTTTCTTATCAAGAACACTTGAAAGAGAACCATCAACTCCCCCCAAAGAGAGGCGACTACAAGAAAAAACTTCCACAGACTTCAACTGTGAAACTACTGAAGACCCATTAATAAAATGATACCAGTTAATGCATATATCAAAAAACTTAGAAGTAAATGACAATTCCTTATCAGAGGTAGGAAAAGCCACAAGTGATTTCTCATTTAATGAATTAGCAGATTCTTTGAATGCATCCCTATTAGCATTCATGTTCAAGTCCTCCATCTCCACACATTTTGTGGAAGAATGAATAGGTGAATGACATAAAAAAAACTGCCTTGGATCCTCAAAAACCAAACATTGTTTCCACAAGCCAAAACTTGACTTAATATTAACAACCACTGGAAAAACATTAGAAACATCAATAAGCACACAAATCCTGACTAGTAAGGAGGGATTAGAGAAGAAACATGAATCATGATGCAGATAAATTCCTATTTGGTTACCTAGAACCTCAATAATGCTCGACTCTCTGTATTCCAGAGGTAACCCTTGCAATTAAACCCAAAAAGGAATAAATTGAGCCCTGGTATGAGAAGGGATAAAATTTGGAGTCCAAATGGTTGTATATAAACCATGCCCTTCACAAATCCAATATTTTTCTGTATACAACATTTCTAGAATCTCTATCAGAAATTATAAAAAAGAAGCCTTCTCCCTTGTCTAAATAAAAAACTTGGTTAGATCCATCCCAAGTCTGAAAAACCCATTTTAAAAAAAAGTCAAGACCTAGAAGAAATTTTCAAAACTTACAGATTAAAGTGACATTCTTGAGGTCATCAATCTACGACAAAAGCATCGCATGGGGAAGAGTGACATTGACTTTATCACTCTTCCTGAATCTTTTTGAAACCTATTTGGGACCATTTGAACCCAAACCCTTGTCCTTCTCCTACTTTTGGAACTTTGAATGAACCCTCCACCTGATAACATTAGAGCCATTAGCATTAGGGTTCGCAGGAACCTTCTTAGTGATAGGAATAGAATTTGGAAAAGTGAGGTGATCGCAAAGGAACAAAAGATTTAGGGTAAACAACAAAAATGTCATTTGAAAAGTGGCCAAGCAAGAAGATGAAGGATTTGGAATGAAGGGAGCCCCAGAAGATCCAGAAACTGGTTTGTTAGGGATGAGAGGCATTACATGGGGTGCATGAGAAATTTTATGTCCATGAAGATAACCAGAAGCCATATCATCCCACGAATGGGGAGAACTGGAGGAGTGACAATGGAGATCTGATTCAGGAACACAAATATGAAAAGGAGCTTGCCTCTCCTTGACAAGAGATTTAGTAGTTCAAGAAAAATGTTGAGGCTTTGTAATGGAAGTCTTAGGGACTTGTTGATCATAGATCCAAACCTCATTATGAAAAATGCTGCCAGCAAAACCTTGAAAACACTTAACATTATCAGAAAAAACTTCTTTCATCGATGAATATGACTTTCCATGTAAACCATGTGCAGATCTAGAATAAAATGCTCCATTGGTAACAGGGAAGCCAATCGAGGAGACCCTACCAACTGCATGAAAACCCTTGCCCTTGACAGAACAAGCATAAAAATTTGAATTTTTACTGTTGATAGGAAAACAAGGGTTCTGAAGGTTGCGGTCCTCCATTGTTAATTTTTTTGAATCAACATATTTTTTCATATGAAAGTGAATGTTGAAATTTAAATGATCAAAATGTTATTCTTTAGACTTGGAGAATACTATAAGGTCATCCAGATATATAAAGATAATCAAATTGATAAAATCTTAAAAATCAATATCCATTTCCCATTGAAAAGTAGCCCATACATTTGAAAGATTAAAATATATTTTGGCATATACAAAATTTCCCCATTTTGTAGTAAATGTAGTTTTATGTTGATCTTCTTCTTTATCCCATACTTGATTGTATTCAAAGAAACTATCTAGTAAAGAAAATATCTCTGACCCCACCACCATTTGAAGGAATGGGATAATGATCTTTAAAAGATTCTCGTTTTAGATCTCTAAAATCCACACAAAATCTAATATCACCATTCTTCTTTTGGATAGGAACCAAATTAGATACCTAGATAGAATGCTTGATTGGATATATGATCCTTGAATCAATAAGCTTCTTCAATTCCTAGGCCATAAGAGACTCTATTTTCAGGTTAACCAATCTCTATTTTTGGTGGGTTGTCCTAGCTCCTTCAATCAATTCTATAGTTTTTTGGATCACACTACAATCATACCCCTTTAAATCATCATTAGTCCATGCCATGGATTTCTCATACTTACTACAAAAGGATATTAACCTTTCTTTATCCTTTTGAGGGACATCTTTTCCAACTTTTAAATTTATAACACCTCCAAAATCTAGATTAGAGTAGTCACTTTTATTTGAAACAAATTTTATTTTGTCATTTTTAGCATCATCAAAATCAAATAGATTCTCTAGAGTGATTAATCCTTTTAGAAGCTTGTTGGTTTTGAGCTAGATAATTTTATCTTCGTAAGCTTCTTCAATTTTGGTTGTAATTATTCTATAAATTCACTATACTATTGAATAAACATGGTGATTTGAGCATCACTCTCAAAGACTTACCAGTTTTGATCATTATCAAGAATGGTTAGTCTTATGATCACCCACATCGTATGTTTTTTTGTTAATAGACCTGTTACCAGTCAAACTAGGAACCAATTGTCACCATTTTATGTACTTCACAATTATGAGATATTAGAATCACTTGGATGTTGAAGGCTTCAAATTGTTTGATTATATCCCATTCTTTGCGGCAGTAGGATTGCGTTCACATTTTTTTTGCAGCTAATTTTGCTTCTTATTTGTTTTATAACTAGCTCTGAATCTTTGAAGACCTTTAACCATTTTATTCCCATTTTCTCTACAAGACTCAAGCCATGGACTAGGCCTTCATATTCAGCTTCATTATTTATACAAGAAAATTGGAATTGGAAAGCTCTAAGAGTCTCGTCTTTGGCAGAGGATACTAGGAAGATACTAGCTCCTGAACTTGCCTTACATCTTGCATCATCAAAGTGCAGAGTCCAAAGGCCAGAATCATCATCTAGGCTTCTATAATAGCTTCCTTGACTTTTAGTCACTTGTGGGATAACTTGATCTTCATCATAGATCGCATATGTGCCAAGGTTGGTAGCATCATAATTACCAAATGAATCACTCTTCATGAACTCATTAATCAAAACTTCTTCTTTTAGACTCCTATTTGTGGTTACTTCTTCATCTTCTGACAATTCCACACAATACATCTCATTATTTAAAAAATATATGTGTGTGGCCTCAAAATTCATCCAAGAATCATCTATGATGTGCTTTGAGTGTAAAGGTTTGGACAACACTTTCATTTTGGTACCATGTTTAGTCCTTAGGATTAAGTGAGACCAATCTAGAGACAATATCCTTTAATCTTAGCAATGAAATATCTCGAAAAAAACAACCCAAAATTGGGAGGGATATCTATTACTACCATCTCTTAGGAAACCATAATGCTGGGACATAAATATAAGGTTAAGGGAAGACTTTTGATTATGCCTATAAGTTGGACCCTTTTCCCATCTGATTGCATGATTCCTCTATCAAGAGTCTCATATTCTAGTTTTAATAAATATGTAATTAATTTAGGCATAAATGTGGTGCTCACACTAGAATCAATCATAGAATTATATAGTGACTTATCCCCTATAATGTGAGTTAAGAAAAATGGGGTGGGATTTGACTTATCTACCTCTTCTTTCACCACATTTTATTTTTTGTTTGTAAATGTCATAGCTCCCTATTCCTGCAACCCTTTAACTAGCTCTTTTCTTTTCACTTGACTATATTGAGAGATTGCATCAAATTGCACCAAATTTTTTCCATCTTCTAAAGATTCTTGCAACAAAGATTTATTCTCTAGGATAGCTAAAATATCCTATATGGAGACATGGTTGGGGGCCTTCTTCAATTGCTCCACCACATTCAGTGGTCTAGGTGTTTGGACCTTTACCTCTTTTGTTTTACTCAAGATTGGATCACTCTACTTTTGAAACACTGGAGCTGCTACTTGTGGCTTTGAGTTTTTCTCAGAGATAGACTTGGGTTATAACATCAAGGATATCCACTCTCTAGTCAATCTCTTTTGGTTTTGGTGTAATAATTTGAATGGACTTGATGAGTCTTCAATGTTGATGCATCATTAGTGAATACTACATCTTCTTCTTCCATCCAAGAGAATAGTGCATGGTACATGGGGAAATTTCTTCTTCCTGCTCCAAGTACATGCCTTGCACTTAAGCTATTAGGATGGAATTTTCTACTCCAATAGATTGATAGGTATATGCACTCATATCTATTATGACTCCTTGATTCTATTGTTCTACAATCTGCTATTGAAGATAACCTCTAGGGCAGTTTCATGGCATGTGTGTGTCATTATATGGGAAGCACCCTGAATTAGTTTTCTCCACCAAATTATTTTGACCTACCACCAAATATCTGTTATGATTATGCAGTACAACTTGTAGTGGAGTTGGGACAGGGACTATTTGATTCGAAGGCTAAGCTCGATTATTTTCTCACACTCCTCCTTAGTATTGGTTATACTAGAAGTGAGGTATTTTTCCTTGAAAATTATGGTAAGGGGGATTAGGAGGCATAGATTGATAAATTTTAAGGTTAATTATATCACTAGAAGAGGTCCACAAAATATTTTTCATATCACTCACCTTCATAGCCAAGGAGGTAGAAGCAACTACATTAGTCTATGCATTAGGATATACATACATTGAAGGGGATGAATAGGAGGTATTGGGAGAATATTTTGGTGGAAGAGGTACTATTTTAAGGAATACAAGAATGGATAGCTAGTGAGGAAGTTTTCTAACATCTATAAGGTTATTCTTATCCCTAATGGCCAAGTCATATGCATTCGAAAGGGTCTAACCTCCTAGAAACTGGATCATCATAGCTATGTTAGAATTAAATACCTTCAAGTAGAAAACAATGAACATACATGTTGGGGGCCTAGCCATCGTTGGGTTCATTTGCTAGGTTTTATGAAACTTGGTATTAAAATATTTGATAGCCTCTTGGGAAGCTCTTTTGATGGTTATCAATTTCTAGAGTACGAAATACCAATCACCCTTCTCTATAAACCAGTCGAAGAAGCTATCTCTAAGTTGATCCTAGGTACTGGTTGAATTGGGGGTCAAGGATCTATACCAGTCTAGAGCTTTCCCCTTGAAAGAAGTAGTGAGAAACCTTAACACCACATCTTTCTTTGTCACATGATGTATTGTGCACACATCGGTGACATATTTCAAAAATTTCAAATGCACAAGACAAAAGAAAATGACACCTAGAGAATAACTCTCATCCTCATGATGTAGTCATTGTAATTGAAAGGGAGTGCTTTAGCTTGTACATAAAAACAATCTTCAGAATCTTCCCCAACCTCAATGCAATATGATTCTCATGATGCTCAGAGAAATCATTGAGGTGATGTGTGTCTCTCTCCAAACTATTCATTAAATTCTTGCTAGAAATAAGGCTCATCTCTTTCAACCAATGGTACAACTTTGAGCTCTGAAAATAAAAATATTTCCATAGATGGGCATCATAATGATGCATGGAAAAAGGAAATTCCTTTCAAAAATAGCTGTCTTTGGGTCCTATTAATAAAATTAGCCAATGATGCATCATTTTCTCATAAAGGAACCCCCTTCACTCTCAAGGAGGATTGTAATGCAATGTGAGAACTTCACTTCCTTTTAGGTATACTTGCATAGTGGGCCCCATCTCATCACCTTTTAGCCAATGATGAAAGCTAAGGCCCACTAAGACTTGAGTTTCTTATAAAGTGAGTGATGTGATGACACATGGATCACTAAGGAGAAAGCACTCCTAAAAAGTTCCTTTTGTCTTTTATTTCATCAGAAGCATGTAGAGTCACCACATGGTGAGTTACTGTTGCTCTAGGAGGGTGCCAAGAACTCCTATGTGAAGGATGAGCATGGGAGTGCCACATGGTGCTAGTAGAAGAAGTTGATACTTAATGAGAAATTATTACTGGGGCTTGGAGGAAAAGAGGAAGCTGATACTCAAACTGACCAACTTAATCAATTGCATTCTCAACAAGAACCCAATGCTCAAAACTTCAAAATGTGGATCTGATCCACATTTTATAATGACATCTTGAATTCAAGAACATTTGTAAACTTAAAAATGAATCTATGTAGGAAGAGTGCATTGAAGAAGTGTTCCTCTAATTGTGGGTAGTATAGAGTGTGTTGAAGAAGTGTCCCTATTTTCTTTTCTACAAAGGAATTTGTGTGGTGTGTGATTACTTAAGACCTTATGGTTTGTTGCACTTTCTATCTTGGTTTTGGATAACTGAGATAGATTCCACTCTATTTCCTTAGCTACTCTCTCTTTTTCCTTGTTGATTAGGTTGAGCATATATCATCCTCTGTTGAGGTAAACCTTGTGCTTGTATGAATCTTGGGTCAATGTTGTTCCATCATTTATTTTGGTGTATGTGTGTGAACTTGGTTGTGGAAATGGTGTATCCATGATATATTTCTCTATAGGTCAAGGGTTTCCCAAGTTTGCATAGGAATATACTTTAATTAATAATCACATGATTAATGGGAGGTGAGTATCTTACCCAATTGTTCCATCATTGAAGATATCTTAGAGTTGGAAGAATTTTTGGTTTAGAAGGTATCTTGATGTAGTAATATTATTTATTTCATGTAGTGTTAGAGTGTGATTATTTAATTCTTGGGAAGTAGTCTCTATCTTGATATGTTTCATTATGATATGATTTGGTTGACATTGGATTTTTATTTTTGAAGGAGACTGTCAAGTTGGAATAATTTCTTAACTATAGAAATGATTAATTCAGGATGTTAGTGTCCTCTTTTATGTACTCTAAAATCATACTTATAAATTCATAGGGTTGATTTAGTATTAAATTATTATATTGGTTGAATTTTCTATCTTTCCTTTTGGCCTATCTCAATATTAGTGTTGAATGAATATAGATTTCCATTTCAAATCTCTTTTTCTACTATGTAACATTTTCCCTTTTGTTAGGATAAAGTGTTGGTTGCCTCCTTATTCCTTGGTATTGTGCTCTTTGGGAGGATCAAATATCATTAGGTTGTTCCTACAATCACATGAAAATTTTCCCTAGACTAGTTCTAAATAAATTATAAATCAAGGAAGTTATGCCACATTAAGTGAATAAAATATCACGTTGATTTTATCACCTTAGAGTGACTTTTCTTTTCTTAAGGTAACCAAAAGTTGGGCTTCAAAGTATAATTATAATTTGGAACCCAAAAGGTTCTAGGTTTAATAGGAAGTCTACACCGCACCATTTTAAGTGTGCTTTATTGTTGAGTTTTCTTCTAAGAGTACTTTGTTGTTGATAAGAATCATAATGAACTTTGGACTTAAACTATGTCAAAGTCTAGGCTCATGTCTACGATGTGACTTATGGTTTTATTCCTATACCATGGAAGTTTGGATATTATTTATAATTGGGAGTAGGTTATAGGTCCATGTTAGGTCCTAAAGTTCACATAACAAAGATAATTTGGCGGATCTTTGGAAAGTCATGAAGATTGAGTTAGATTAGGAACCAAAAACCAAAGGTTTTAAGTTATGAAAGAAGTATAACACCCATGGGAAAGTGTTAGATTTTAATGTTGTATCATCAATCATGAAGAGAATTTAGGATTTTAAAAAATTCCAAGTTCACATGTGAGCTTGAGGTCTATTAAGGAGTACATATTGTTTTGTAGGACTCAAAGATCAAGTAGAACCTAGGACTTTGAACAAGTCACATGTTCAAATGGGAGACCAAGGTTCACTAGATTTGGTTCTATTAAATTGAATAGCATAGATGATAAAGGTTGGAGGGGAATCCAAAATTGGAACAAGTTTTAAGTCCTAATAATAACTTGAAACTCAATCTATTGGTATTTTTTTCCTATGGCATGATTAACAAATCTAACCCTTCAAAATTTTGAGGATGGGTTAGTGGAGAGAAATGAAGGGTGAACTAGTGGTTTTGGTAACCCTATCTCTCTCCCATGCCTTATTTTTTTTGTCAAACTTAGATTCATGACCCAAGGTAGATTTAATTATTTTATTTGTGTTCCCTTTATTTTTATTTGGTGTGCATGACAAGTGTGTCATCGTGGGTTACATGAGACACCTTGTGCACATTGAATTTTTGTGTGGTTATGTATCATAAAAATTTATGGCTCATATTTTTCTACTGATTTCTTGTTATAAAATCCTAGAATATTACATATTCAATTAAATCCCATACCCTATTTTAATATTTGGTGGGATTCTTATCATTGCAAGCATACTACTTCCTTACCCATCTAATCATTAATTCTATATCTCCAAATACTTATATTTATTTAGCTTTCTTCCTATGAGCCAACAACAATCCATGAACTAGTTCTTCACACTTATCCATGTTGTTAGTGAAAATTAATTATAACATATAAGATGTCAAAATTTTTATTTTTTAGTTTATGTAATTCAAAACTTGTACCACGAGCTTGTTTGAACATGGTTCCATAAAATTTTAATGTCAGGATCTAATATTTCAATAATTCAATTTTTTTTCATTATAGAAGGTATCATTGCAAAGTTTTCTTATGATTTTCCCCTAATGTAACTTATTCTTCTAATAGATTGATTTGAAAAAAAAAATTGTACCTTATGATGTTAGTTTTGGATTATCTTGATGACTATAGATCTCAGTACCTTACTAGATAATTTACTCATTCTTTTCTTCTTCTATATTTGTATTAGCCAATAAAATAACCTCTTACATTGAGATAAAAGGTTTTAACTTTTTTTTAAATAGAGATACAAAATGTATAGGCAAGATTTGAACGAATTACTTGTAAATATGAAACTAATTGGGAGGTAAGAGATGAAAACTCTATATCCTATCTCCCATTATATGTGTAGACACTGAAAATTGTCTTAATTGATGTCATACATCTGAAACAGATTTATTAACATCATTTCCTCTTTACCCATCCTCTTTTCGCTTAATTAATTTAATTAGCCTAGATAATTAATTAATTTCATCATTTTCATCTATTTGGCCTAATTAATTAAATTAGGTTAATTCATATCTTTTCACACTAACACTTCATCTCATTAAATTAAATAAATCAAAATATTTAATTTAATCTCCTAAGTCATCTTATTTAATTAAATAACCCTACGTTATTTAATTAAATATCATTTCACCCCTCCCCTATTTATTAAATCATCTAATTTAATAAATATCATCTAATTCTTCTAATTCCCTAATTGCATAAATTAAACCCTGTTTAAATTAGCAATTAAACTAATTTTCCTCTAATCAAAGGGAATATTCCCATGGAATATTGTTTATCCTTTTTTGCACAATTAAAACTTTATTTTAATTTGTAAAATTATCTTTTCCCTTACCCAAAAGGAATATTCTAAGGAATATTCCCTCTCCTCCAATCAACTCACTTGGCTTCTTGGACAAGCTAAACCTTCAACCTCTTAAGCAAGTTACCTTTGACCCATGTGAGCAGGTCAAAAGTGTGTTTGTTTGAGGAAAGTGTGGACCCTTGATTAACTTTCATCATGTATTCTCATCTGTTGATGAGAATCCATGATCCATGCCTCTCATCCCCTTCAACTTGAACCGTTGATTAAGCTTTTTGATCTCAACCATTCATTCCTCATTTGCTCTCCTATAAATAGATCATTGTTTGGAGACAAATGGATCCATCTTTTATTGAAAACTTATGCTATTGAATTTACTCACATATACACTGATCTTTTACTCACTTTTTAGCTTGTTTTAGTTCACTTTAATTACATAATAGCTTAGATCATCCATTAATGGCTTCCATGCATCCATCTTAGTTTGTAAATAAATTAGGGTTTTCATCTTTTAGCATAATTTTAGCTTAGATTAGCTTAGAAATTGCAAATTAGATCATTTGTAGCATAAAATCATGGTAACTTAGCTTACATCATGTTCATTTTATCATAAATTAGGTTTTCATATACCAAACACCATGGTTTCATCGATTCTCTTCCATGGAATCAACTGAAACAAGATCACTAATCACAGGATTGAGAAAGGGTCGTCGTTCCACATCAACACAACACCAATTCCACAACAAGATAAGTTTTAAATGGATTAGAATAGATGTTTTGAAAGATTTCATAATTTAGTATGTTAGGTTTTGATGAAATGTTTAATTCCAATTATGTTTGATTGATCTTGTTGAGATTCAAGTATTGGTGGCTCCATTATGCTTCAATTCTTCATGGATCAAGCATTATTTGGCCCATAACGATATTTTTGCATCACATTCTAGCGCTAGGAGGGAAAATTGATCATTTAACTATTTTTTATCTCGAATTCCATGTTCATGTTGTTTTGCAGGTTGCAGTGATGCTCAAACCACAAACAATGCTATTTGAATAGTGTCACCATATAGCGACACCCAGGAAGTTTGAAATAGCGACAAATATTTAATCTACTGACACTAATTTAAATATAGCAACACATATTTAATTTGAAGATATCGTGAAATGAAAACTATGAAACTCAAACTCACCAGACCAACGCTTTTAAATTCCAAACATCGACGCCATCTTTAGAAGCGTTTCCTATCAAAATAGCGAAGAAATCATGTTCACTGGTTTTGCTACAAAGCGACACTCATTTTCACCAGAGCTACACCCAAATCTCAAACAACTCTATCATGTTCAGCGATGCTCAACAAGGGTGAGAAACTTTACGTTTGTTTTTTTTCAACATCTGGCTTAATTTCTTTGGTTTATCTAATCACTGATGAATGTCTGACTGTGTTTTGATTGTTAGACTAATAGAGTTTTGTAGAGTTTAAAGGCATGGAGTGAAAGTGAAGAACTTCTCTTCTATCTTAAAATTCTATAGTATTAACAAGCGTTCAATGCTTTGGGGAAATTATAACCCAATTTCATGCTTTTTTACTTTTAGTTTTAGGCAACTCACTAGTTTTCAATTGGGTTTAAAATGAACATTCAAAGTTGGATAAAATTGAACCCTCACATCACATATTTCAATTGGCCTTAAAATTGAACAAGGAAAACTCATCTTTCAATCAGTGCATAAAATTAACTCATTATTGCTTTGAAGGATAAAATTGACAACTATTTACTTTGTTTTGTTATTTTTAATTTTATCAGTGAATGTGTATGCAATTCTCTCATGTCATTTGGTGATCTTGAGAAATAGAACATTCTCTAACACTTTGCAAAATCACCCACATCTTTCAATTTGGGTTTAAAATGGAACAACCATGCTAGTGTGAGAAAAGGCATAGCATGTGTTCTCTCTTTGTTCATACAAGAAAAGATGATCAAACTACGGATGTACTTCCTCACTATTGTTCACCTTTAGAGGGCCTGCCTTGGTGGGAAAAAAATACTCACCCCAAGGGAATGACCCAAGTGGTAACGAGCATAAGCCAAGATCTTCCAATCCACTATATAAATTTGTGGTTGCGATTAAAATTGTAATCAATGGGAAGCGATACATGATAGCTCTCCCCCAGTATCTTTATGATGCGTAAAGCCCTTGTTCTAAGGGTTGGTAGACCTTTCACAAGGAGTTTATCATTGTACCCCCTAAACTAGATGCCCTTATTATGAACCTTTGTGTAGAAGCCAAAAATCCCTAATATTTGTTGATGTCAGGAATGGTCATTCTAAATCCACCACACATTTGTACTATTCAATTGTAGAAAAAATAAAACTCCTTTTAATCTCTTTATTTTAAGGATTTTGAGATTTGGTGGTCCTAAGAAGTGTGTGTCGCGGAGGGGAGCCAGTGTCGCCAAATCTCTAACCATTCGCATTGTCTAGTGTTTGGAGAAATCCTAGTGGGGATTCAACAAATATAGCCATTTCTATCCTAGGGTTGTAATGCTTGTGAGTTTATTTAACACTTAGCTTGATTTCAAAACCATCCAAAAACAAACATTCACTATCCAAATTTCAAACACTTTGTGCTTAAATATGGTCTTCTTGAGTTAGCCTTGATATTACTACTTGTCCTAAGGATTTATCCTTAGCTATTTCTAAATATATTGACATTAATCTCAAACCCATATTTACCAAAGATAACATAGGAAATTATGGTTTTAACCTCGTGATTTTCATGAAATGGACATTGTGAAAGTTATGATGTTTTAGACATAAACATCTAGTTTGGAAACATAATCAAAGACAAGTGTTTGTGGTAAAATCAATTCACTTAAGCAAAGATAAATTGACAAATGAACCCCACATGACTATTTGGAGACTGATTGCTCCCATTGAACAACTTGATCTTCCAGGTGTTATAATTCAGTCAAACTTTGAACTCATAAATAGTGAACAAAAAGATCTCATTAGCATTTTGAGAACCTTCACTTTTGAAAACAAGGAAACAAACTCACAGTGGAGAAATGCAACAACCATTCTAGACAAAGAAGAGGAACACACCGATATTAAGGCTGGAAGGCCCCTATTACCACTACCCATGTGGCAATACATATCTTCCTTTTTTCCATAAACTTAAATTAGGATTCCTAAGCCAAAGTCTATAGGTCCTCATTTTAGACTTAGGCATCTCACTCCAAAAGCTCTTAAGAAACACCTTCGAGCAGTTCACAAAAACATAAACAAATTGGTAGAAAAATTTTATAGGCATGCTTCAAGGTATAGTCTAGAATTGTATGCATTCTTTTGGAGTCAAAATCCTTGTCTTTTTCATGATAGTCAACTCCTCTAGATGATTCATCAAATAGTCAATATCCATAGGGGAAAATCTCCAACACTCCATTTCAGACATAGGAATTGTAGAACAAGGTATAGTCAAAAGTGGGATTCAATATTTTACTGCAACCATTACACTTTGTTGAGGAACTTTTATGCCTGAGCTAGGAGAGCCCGAACAGGTTTGAAAATTCCCATCCTTCCTCTCATTTTCTAGGATTTGGACATTTTTAGAGGTCTAGCATCATTCTCACTACCTTGGTCTTTTCAAAACAAAAGGTTCACTTTAGGTCAACATTGGGTCAAACATTTCACTCACCCCTTCATCATATTTCATCCTTCACCTCATCTATCTTTGCAAAATATCAAAAAAACCAACACTTTGGGACTTAAACATCAAACCAACTTGCTACCTTAGCTACGTTGTATGTGAAATGTATCCTTTTCCATGCACATAGTTAAGATAGTTATCATATTTGAACTATTTTATCTTGAAGGTCACAATTCTACCCTAAAGATTCTAAGTTCATTAGCATTAGGTTTATTCCAACACCAAAACATCAAACTTAAGTCAAAAGTGTTGTCCCAAAACGCTTGCAAATATCACTTCCCACATCACCCATCTTTTCATCCTACATTATCATCATTTCTCCCAAAATACTTAGAGCATCCCTCTTACCTAGGTTTGAGTCAACTAGAGAGTTGAAACATTACAAAACTCAACACAACTCTCCCATAGCTGACACCAAATTTTTGGTAAAGACAAGATCACAACACAACATAATCATGGAAAAGGAAAAGTTACATTTATCTCAAGTGATCCAAATCATTTAGAATTTGATCCTAGAAGTCATGTTACACCATCACAACAACCATCATCTCCTTCAAGACCATATGAAAACAAAGACATCACAAACAACTCATTTGAGCTCACTAGAGAAGAACTTTTAGAACATCAATCTTTTGAAGGTGTAGCTCCTATCTCCCCAACATTTGTAGCACAAATTTTAACATAGGATTTCACAACTCCATCACAAGGGTTAAGTCAAACTTACATACCTATTCTTGCAACCAACCTTGCTAAATATTTTGGTCACACCTAACCATTTGAAAGTAGTATACTTGTGGGTACTATTGAAACTAATCCCCCACCTCCCACCATCATTTGGAAACCTACCTTTGGCGCTCCTCCCATTCCTAAGGATCCAAAATAACTACACACTCCACTTGAACTTCATTATTCCACCACCACTTCGACATTTCAGGGACACCCTTCCTCATACACACCTATGAGTACCACAAGTATGCCTACTATCACGCAAATCAATATAGACCAAGTATCTCAAAAAAATGTCTTGGTTACAAGTTATATCAATTCTGGGAGTACCTTGATCACAAATCCCTTGTTTACATCTTTTGCACAAGGAAATCCTCAAAAAATAGGACAAGGGAATCTTTTCAATCAATAGACTCAAGGTCCTAGTGTGTCATTTTCATTGAAAAATTTAATGGCATCATCATTTCCAATAGCTCCCTTTTCTATGCCAAATCAATCAGGACCTCAAACTTACATTCCTCCACCTCATTATACCATATTGTAAGGGATCTTAAACCAAGGGAACCCTCCACCTTTCACCAACAATCCACTAACCACTCAAAACATCAATATCCCTAATCCTTCATAGATGTCTCAACAACCACTTGATCCCACATTGCAAGTGTATACCTTGGAATTTATCCTACTCTAGTGCATAAAATAACTCAAAATACGAATGATAATAGACCAAGGACACCTCAAGATTAGCCAAAAGAGAGTGACAAAACAATAAGGAAAATAGATAACATGAGACACAAATGGTTTTACCTTCCTTGTTGCTGAAAGGATGAATTGCCAGAAATGTGATACCTTGGAATCTATCCCACTCTAAATGTGCGAAATGACTAAGAAATGTGAATGACAAAATACCAAGGACACCTCAAGATTAGCCAAAAGAGTGATAAACAATAAGGAAAATGGACGAAATAAGACACAAACGATTTCAGCTTCCTTGTTGTTGATGTCTCCTTGATTGGCCCTTGTTTAGAATTGATTGTGTGCTCCTTAGATGATTGCTTGAGTGACTAGATGCAAGATTAGATGTGCAAATGATTAACAAAGATGGCTAAATGATGGCAAAGGATTGAGGATTCAAATGGGCAGCATGTAGTTATGAAAATCCAAAGTGTTTGAGAAGGAAAATTGGTAGCATAAGGTTGCTCCAAATGCAAGTGTTCTAAAAATGCCCTTGAGGAGGGGGTATTTATAGAGGATCTTGAATTCTCTAGAGAATTAAATGGTCAAGATTGATCCAACAAGGTCAAGATGAAGGGCTATGGTGGGTTGAGAACCCACAAGCCCTCACATCTTGACATGTGGAGGGTGAAGTGGCCAAGGGGATATGAGATGGAGATGAGTTGTCAAGAAGGTACATGAGGTGGAAAAGGACATGCACCTTGGGGAGTGAGGAGATTTCCACAAAAAGGGGTTTCTTGTTCCCAAGTGGGAGTGAAAGGGACATTTGAGGAATTTTGGAATTCCTCAAAATCTACATGGGAAAAGGAAAGGTGGTTGGGAATATAAATGTTCCTAGGAAAGTCTAAAAGATAAAAGGTGGGCTCCAAAAAGGTGGGACTTGGTCACATGTGGAGATTGTGACAAGTCCAAGGTTCTAGAAGCCTTGGAAGAATGGAATGTGAATTAAAAATTCACATATAAAAGAAGGGAATCTAGGAAGAATAAAGATTAAAATTCCTTGGAGAATGATTAGGCTTAATTAATTAGTAATTAGAAGATCGTGAGGATTAAAGCCAACGCAAAGGGTTACAGGATGCTGACCATCTAATCAAGGATTAGGCATGTGCATCCTAATGAAAATTAGGGATATTGGGATTCAGATGAAAATGACACATGTGAGATTAAATAAATGTAATATTTATTTAATTTATTTGATGAAAAGAGAATTAAGGAGGTAGGTATTTAATTATTAATTCATTGCTTAAAGTTAAGCGAATTAAAGATATTAATTAAATAATAGTAATATTATTTAATTAACTAGGATAAGAGGATGTTTAGATGAAAAGTGATAAATTTGGATAAATTAAGTGTCCAAATTTGGATGTCTACATTTTTCCCTTCTTTGAGATGGTGTTATGAAGTAACATCATTTCAAAGAATATTAAAACATAGAACCTAGAAGAAGATGGTTAGATTGGAAAAGATGCCCCAGTCATTCAAAGAAGTAACTAGGAAGGAAGATGATGAGGGTAAAGATGAAAGTTAGGGTTGAAGGATGCCCCCTCGAGAGGACATGCGGGTTGAAGAGAACATGTGTGGCCTCTTGAAATAGATGATGTGATGCAAGGGGAGATGAGGAAGATGATGCAAGGTGATGGGTAAGAGAGAAGGAGAAGCGATAGGAGATGGATGAAGCACAAATGGATTTGAGGACAAAAGGTGATGTTGCCCCAGTCAAGGTACAAGCCAAAATGGGTTGATGATGGATGGAGTGTTGTCAATGAGGGAATTAAAGATCCCAAAACAACACGAGGATAGGGAAGGATACATCCCATTGAGTGGTATTGATGAGGGAATGATACATCCCAAAACACCACTAAAGGATAGGGAAGAATACCTTTCGATGATGATGATGAAAGTGTTGTTGATGAGGGAAGGATACATCCCACTGAGTGGTATTGATGAGGGAAGGATACATCCCAAAACACCACTAAAGGATAGGGAATAATACCTCCCGATGATGATGAAAGTGTTGTTGATGAGGGAAGGATACATCCCAAAACAACACCAAAGGGATAGGGAAGGATACTAATGGATGATGATGATGATGGGTCAAGGCTGGTAACAAGACTGAGAATGAGACCAAGGATATGATTAGATGATTTGTGCAAGATTGAACAGATAAGGAGAAGATTGATATGTGAGATTGAAGATTTGGCTCGATATCAAAAGATTTGGACTGTAGATGGATGAAAGCTCAGATTAAGGGTTTGGTTAAGCTCAGATTGGGATAAGATTAAAGCTCAGATGAGGATTGGATTGAAGACCAGAATGATGGAAGGATATGATTGGATTGATTCTACACCAAGTTCCGGGGTTTAAAGGGGCATAAGGTGTTGACAATCAGATTTTTCCCAATTTGGCAATTTTCAAAAATTGTAAAATTTTGCGATTTTAGGAAACCTCAGGGCCGTATGTTTAAGAGTCCCAATTTTTTCCAAGAAATACCCATTGGTGAGATAGGATGAATTTCCAACTAACATCTTAGATTCGAGATATGCATTTTGAGCTATGAGTAAAAACAATCTTTCAAAATGCTGGAAAAAAATACTAAATTGGGATTTTGAGGGTCAAGATGAAACTTTGAGGCCCCGAAAATGGGTCAAAACGGGTTCCAACAACTTTCAAAGAAACCAATTGGAAATCCACTCGTTATCGCAAAACGCAACTACCCGTCAAATTTTAGCTCAAACAGACACCCGAGTCAAAAGTTATGGCCTCCGGAAGTGTAGGTGTAAAAATCAAAAATCAATCTTGAAAATTTCAAGGCATGGTTTTTGTTCACGGAGGAAAATTAGGAAATGGGTTGGAATCGGTTTGTTTAAAAAAGTCAAAAATTAGTGGAAAATTGGAAAAAGCTGAGTGAGGCGGTCACTGCACTCTGGGCGGGCGCGCTCTGGCAGACGCCGCCTACTGGCGATTCCGCCCGGCGTGGGTGAAAGCCGCGGCACTGCGGGCGGCGCCTTCTGGCGGGCCACCGCCTGCTGTGAGGCGAGGCCACTGTTGCGTGGTGGTGCCGCCACAGCAGGCGGGAGCCGCCGCCTTGTGCGGGGCGGAGCTGCCACTCTAGGCGGGGCGGTTCCGCCCTGCGGGGGAGGAGCCGCCCTTCTGCGGCGGGGCGGATCCACCCCGCTGCAGCCAAGCATAGCCGCAGAGTGGGGGGGCAGACGAAGGGAGGCAAAAAAAGAGAGGACGGGGGGGGGAAGGGAAGAAGAATGTAAGAGGTAAGAGAAATGACAAAGAGATAGGAAAAATGATGGGGGGGATGGGGGGATACATGCAAGATGATGAAATGGAAAATGAAATGCAATTCTAAATGCAATTTATCATCTTTGGAGCACTAGTTTTTGCTATAGCATAAGACACCAAGTGCCAGGGTATGTGGAACCAAGGCGTAATAGTGTCTAATGCATGAAATAAACACAACAGACAAGAAGGCTATCCCAACACCCCAAGGTCAGAAAGACCTTAGTCGGGCCAGGTATTGAGATAACCACAAGCACAAAAGGATGCCCCAGCATAACACAAGACCTCAGGGATCTTGGTGGGTATTACGTGGGACAACCAAGAAGACACAAATAGACAAAAATATTAAGATATGCCCCTATGTTGACTAATCAAAACACACCATAATATGATGGATTATGGCGATCTTGACAAGTGATGATAGGGAGCTCAAATGATAAACACAATCCAAAAGCATCAAAAGATTGCAATCAATTTCAAATGTCCTTTGCCATAGGATCAAGGGGATGGATGAGATTGATGAGGTCTGTTAGGAAGGATGCATCTTGTTGAGACCAAAGATGATGGATACTAAACTAAAAGATCGTTATGACGTGGGATGTTCAAAATCGATTGGATCTTGTTTGTTAAGAACCGGCTAGATAAGGGCATAGTTTGATGGCACGACACAAGGAAGACAAGACATGGGACTGACACACCCTAAGGACCTAGGGGCTCGGGGGCCGATCAAAGATTAGCCTTGCCTACGTGAAAGCGCAGAGCCCTCGTAGTTCAGTGAAAGGTGGACGACTAACCATGATGGAGACCTTGATGGATGGTAAAATGGGATGGACAAAAGGAGGAAAGACCGATGATAGATGATAGAAGAAAGTGGACAATAAAGATTGTTAATTAGAGCCGGGGCAGATCAAATGATAGAGCCTTGCCTCGTGAAAGTGCAAGGGCAATGTGGTTAAAACCAAGACCAAAAAGGCAAACAATGGATAAGGATGATAAGATGATAGGATAAGGTAAGTAAAAGATGGGACCGATATGATAGGATGAGACATGACTGGATTGGATAGGATGATGATGATCACATAAAGCTCAAGGATGGGATAGTTATCCAAAGCAGTAAAATGACTTGGGAGGATGATATGATAGATAGATGAGTGATGAAAAGTGATGGGAGATTGGAAAGATGTGCAAGAGAATCAGGGGTGATGACGATGAGATAAATAGCATTGGGTTGCAAGGGGGGAGGCCTATAGCTAGATACCAATGACAAGGGATTGTGAGATGGGATGAGATGGGATGAGAATAAAGATGGAAGAAATGATAAGGATATAGGGATGGGGGAGGGGAGGGATTGTTTGGATGGATGGGAATATAAGGATTGGGAGATGAAAGGGATACTAGGATAGCTAGATACGAAGATGAGGATGGTGAGATGGATAGGGAGATGAAGGGATGTTATGATAAATGATGTCTCCAAGGATTACATCACAAAAGAAGCCCCCACTCTAGATATGTCATATATGAGGAGGCATGAGGGATGGAAGACAAGTGGATGGGAAGACAAAGGAGATAACTAGATGAGGATAGGGTGGGTGACTAAGGAATATGATAGAGCATGGAT
>VDFB02270651.1:371943985-371957453 GCA_007258455.2 Sequoia sempervirens
GAAGATACTGGATATCCATTGTCAAAGGTGGCATAAGGAGCATGACTAGGCATGGATGAAGACATAACGGGATGGCTCATAGGAGTAATTGGATTTTGGAAAGTGGGTAGAGAAAGCTTACTAGAGATGATAGTGTCAAGGGGATCTATGTCATATTCTTCTTGATCGACAAGACTTTCGTTATCGTCATCAATGTAATTAGGGTTTCCCTTGACTACTATTGATGGAGGATGAGGATTCATGATGATGAAAGGATAAAGAGGACGAATTAAAGATTTTGGATGGGAATGGATTAAAGCTCAAATCGGGATTTTGTTCAAGCTCAGATCAGGATTGGACAAAAGCTCAAATTAGGATGATTGGATGGGATTGCTTTTGATTTTGATGGGATTCGGTAGATAGATGATTGGATCGGGTAGATGATTTGATGAATTTGATTAAAGTACTAGATCAATTTGATTGGATAGGATCAAATGATTAGATGATGTTGATTGGATAATTGTGATTGGATGAACTTAATAGGATTGGGGTGCTTGGATTGATTAGATGAATGGAGGAATGTATTGGTTTGATTAGATAGGAAGAAACAAAAGGTACCACTAGATAGAGCTCAAAAAATTAAGCAATTTTGGTTTTTTGGATGAAGTCGATCCGATGCACGGTTTGTAAATGATGGCCCTAGGAAGTTAAAGGGGCGTAGTCAACATTCTGCAGTAAATCAGGGGCATAGTCAGCTTTATGCAGCAAATCAGGGGCGTTGACAGCAAAATAAGGGGCGTAGACAGCTTTTTGCAGTAAATCAGGGGCGCTACCGCCTTTCTACAGGGGCATAGACAACTTTCTGCAGTAAATCAGGGGTGCTACCGCCTTTCTGTAGTAAATTAGGGGCATTGCCACCTTTCTGCAGGGGCGTAGACAGCTTTCTGCAGTAAATCAGGGGCGCTACCGCCTTTCTGTAGGGGCATAGATAGCTTTTTGCAGTAAATCAGGGGCGCTGCCGACTTTCTGCAGGGGCATAGATAGCTTTCTACAGTAAATCAGGGGCGCTACCGACTTTCTACAGAGGCGCTGCTGCCTTTCTGTAGTAAGGCAGAGGGCGCTGCCGCCTTTCTACGATAAGACAAAGTTTGGTTTTGATGGCGAAGGCTATGGCAAGGACACAGGATGATAAAACAAGTCCAAGGTATCAAATATTTGACAGATTTTCCACAAGAAAACACCTCAAGCAAGCACAATCCTATGATTAATATTACAGGTATGGCAAGGCAAAGTCTTAATCTAGGATGCACAAGGCTTCTAAGGAGTCCTCGATATACTCTCGGTACGTGAGGCACAACTGTGAACACCAGTTCGTCACAAGCGTGAGTCAGGAACCCCAGCGAGATATTGAAAGGCTCAGACCAACTCTTCACGTCTATCTAGGTATCACCCTAGCTTCGACGCTCTACCAATTACGACGCAACTGGATTGGGGTACAACTTTCGTTCTCCCCCCTTTATATACCCCGCCGGTACGCATGGTTGGAATCGTCCCTTGGGGTGATGAAATCCCCAAGCAGGTCCCACTAAAAAGAAAACACTAACTATTTCCAACTACTCCCTAGGCTCACATGAAGTGCAAGGGGAAAGTGAAAAAAAATTAATGCCCCCTTGGGTAACACAAAAATAAACAATTACAGCAAACAATGCAGTTTTAATCCCCCTAATTAGATTATATTTTAAAACAACAAAGATAGTTTTTGAAAATCTGATCAAATGGATGGTCCTGCAAGCAAATGTTAGTTGTCTTCTTCTTCACTCTTTGATCAATAACGCCCTAATACGCTGCAAAACGTTAGTAAAAACAACAATATTCTTTCCAGAACAACGTTAGAGAGTTATCAAGTGAAAATAGCAAAAAACCAGAGCAAAACCGAAGCCAAAATGGCTATTTTACCTTCCAAACTGTGTTGTTTTGGGGTGCTGCCGCCTTTCTGTAGGGGCGCTACTGCCTTTCTGCAGGGGGCGCTACCGCGTTTCTACGGGGGCGCTACCGTGTTTCTGCGGGGGGCGCTACCACCTTTCTGCAGGGGGCGCTACCGCGTTTCTGCGAACTTTTCCTGCAAAATTCTTAACCAACAGAAATGTTAAATACAAGACCCGTGTGTGGGTCCCACTAGGCGTGCTAGAAATGTGATACCTTGGAATCTATCCCACTCTAAATGTGCGAAATGAATAAGAAATGTGAATGACAAAATACCAAGGACACCTCAAGATTAGCCAAAAGAGTGATAAACAATAAGGAAAATGGACGAAATAAGACACAAACGATTTCAACTTCCTTGTTGTTGATGTCTCCTTGATTGGCCCTTGTTTAGAATTGATTATGTGATCCTTAGATGATTGCTTGAGTGACTAGATGCAAGATTAGATGTGCAAATGATTAACAAAGATGGCTAAATGATGGCAAAGGATTGAGGATTCAAATGGGCAGCATGTAGTTATGAAAATCCAAAGTGTTTGAGAAGGAAAATTGGCAGCATAAGGTTGCTCCAAATGAAAGTGTTCTAAAAATGCCCTTGAGGAGGTGGTATTTATAGAGGATCTTGAATTCTCTAGAGAATTCAATGGTCAAGATTGATCCAACAAGGTCAAGATGAAGGGCTATGGTGGGTTGAGAACCCACAAGCCCTCACATCTTGACATGTGGAGGGTGAAGTGGCCAAGGGGATATGAGATGGAGATGAGTTGTCAAGAAGGTACATGAGGTGGAAAAAGGACATGCACCTTGGGGAGTGAGAAGATTTCCACAAAAAGGGATTTCTTGTCCCCAAGTGGGAGTGAAAGGGACATTTGAGGAATTTTAGAATTCCCTCAAAATCTACATGGGAAAAGGAAAGGTGGTTGGAGAAATAAGTGTGAATTAAAAATTCACATTCCTAGGAGGATCTAGAGGATAAAAGGTGGGCTCCAAAAAGGTGGGACTTGGTCACATGTGGAGATTGTGACAAGTCCAAGGTTCTAGAAGCCTTGGAAGGATGGAATGTGAATTAAAAATTCACATATAAAAGAGGGGAATCTAGGAAGAATAAAAAGGAATTAAAAATTTCTTTGGAGAATGATTAGGCTTAATTAATCAATAATTAGAGGATAATTAGGGGTTAATTAGGATTAAAAGCCAACTTGCAAAAGTTGGAGGATGTGACACATCCTAATAAAGGATTAGGCATGTGCACATCCTTAATGAAGAAATTAGGAGATGGATTAGGATTAGATGAAAATGACATGTGAGGAATTAAATAAATGTAATATTTATTTAATTTATTTGATGAAAAGAGAATTAGGAGGGTAAGGTATTTAATTATTAATTAAATACCTTAGAGATTTGGCAGAATTAAAGATATTAATTAAATAATAGTAATATTATTTAATTAACTAGGATAAGAGGATGTTTAGACGAAAAGTGATAAATTTGGATAAATTAAGTGTCCAAATTTGGATGTCTCCAGCAAGCACATTCCTTAGCGCTAAAACAAACACAACAAACTTATCAAAAATCTATACAACAACAACAACATCAAGAAAATTTATCACAACAACAACAAGCACAACAAGTAGCCTTAGCAGCTCAACAAGCAGTCGTAGCACAACAACAACATCAAGCTCAATAAGCAGTCATAGCACAACAACAACATCAATCTCAACAAGCAGCCATTGCACAACAAGGTCAACAAGTAGCTTTAGCAACACAACACACAACTTTATTAGCACAACAACAGCAGGCCCAACAACAAGCCCTAGTGGCACAACAACAACAACAAGGTTCCTATTTTCCTCATATGAACATCATCAATCTGAACACATCAAGAACATATTCATCACTTTCACAAAATATCACACCTTCATACACCTTGTATAATTCATCTCTCATCCCACCATATGTTCCTCCACCCAATTTGCAAGATGATCTAGCATCACAATTGAAAGCACTCTCACAAGAAATGCAGGACCTTCACATGGGAAAGACAAAGAAACATCATATATAGAACTTGTGTCCTTACCCATTTGATCAAAACATAGCAATGGTACCATTCCTTCCTAGTTTTGAAATCCCCAAATTTGACAAATATAGAGGGAGAGGAAGTCTTGTTAACCATATCAAAGAATTTAACATCATGTGCATGGAAGTGGCTTACAATGATTCATATCTAATGTGCCTCTTCCCTCGAAGTTTAGCAGGTACTATTATGGATTGGTTTTCTCATTTGCCTCCTGGTATCAAAACTTTTCAAGAAATCACTGACAAATTCATCAATCACTTCTCCTTCAATCTTGACATGGACATATGTCTAGAGGAATTATACACTCTTAGACAAAAAAAGGGGAAATTTTTGCTAATTTCTTACAATGATGGAGACAAATAGCTAGTAAAAGCAAGTGGCCTCTTCTTGATAAACAACAAGTGGGAATCATTATAGCCAACCTTGATCCAAATCTATCATTCCAGTTGAAAATACAATGTATCACATTGTATGACAAGCTTGTTCCAAGAGCCCTTAACATTGAAAGAGCCCTAATCTCACAAGGAAACACTCAAGCTTACAAATACAACTGTCCTTCAACCATTTCAAATGAGAAACCTCGTGTATGGGCTAAGAAAAAAAATGTAACAAACGGTGTGGTAGATGCTATGGTCATACTAAGTGCTCCTAGACCTAATAAAAATCAAGTTGCTAACATCCAACCAACTGTGCAACAAATGGTACCACCTCAGAATAATCAGATCAGTAACACCAACATGCAATAAGGGAAAACTTGTAATAGGAACAACTATCCGAAATGCAAGTACATTGTTATCGGAACCCATTGAGATAATCATGACGAAACTGGTAGAGTCAAATTTGATAACACTTCCTAACTTTGAAAATGACTAAGAACCCCAAGAGAAGCCATCCTAGTACAACGAGCATGATCTATGTGACTTTCATAAAATCAAAGGACATAAAACAACAAACTACATGAAACTCAAGAATTTTATCCAAGATATCATAGAGAATGATACCATATTTGTTGAGGTACCAGCTGGGAACTAGGATCTCAAAATATACAAGACCCCTATATCTAATCATAACAAATCAAACAACAATGGAAAAGCTAAGGATTACACCAATGTTCAACATACTTATTCCAATGTAGTTACTTTCTATGATAGTGTTATCATTGTTGTCACCATCAAAGGAGCTAGTACGAAATGTGGAGTCACCACATGACATGGAAAAATAACCATTCAAGGAGTTGTCCCAACTCAATCTAGGACACAGCCTAATCTTCCCACATCTAATGCTAGCAAATACAATCTTGTAGATCATCTTAAACATATCCCTGCTTAGATATCAATCTTAGAACTCTTAAGGTTATCTCCTGCACATACAAAAATACTAGAAAAATTATTGTTTGAGTCATCTGTTCCCAAGAACATTGATACCAATCAGTTTCAAGCTATGGTAGGGCATATCACCAACCATCTTCTTACTTTCTTTGAGAAATATTTACCATCACAGCCATCTCATAATCGTGCTTTGCACCTTGAGGTTTTCATTCATAAAAACAAGGTCAAAAGAGTCTTGGTAGATGGAGGTTTTGGTCTGAACATTTACACCCTACAGTTAATCAAGAATCTAGGCTATTCAAAAGATACTATTGAGAAGACAAAGAGTACTACCATCAGAGCAGATGACAACCAAGAATAGGTATCATAAGGAATCATTGCACTTCCAATCCAATTGGGACCTCTTATTGAAGAAATTACATGCCAAGTACTTGATCTTGATCTTCCCTATAACATACTACTTAGCCAACCTTGGATCCATTCTTTGAAAGTTGTAGCCTCAACCTATCATCAGTGTGTGAAGTTTCCTTTTGAAGGTAGAAAAATCACTATCCATGTAGATCTTGAGCCTTTCTACTATTGCAAAAGTATTGAGGCCAAGTTTTATAAGATCCCACAAATACCCAAAAATGATGAAGGACCTACACCATCAACCTCATTTTTTGACTCATCATCTCTAACATCTACCTTAGTATCGTAAGTGCCAATTTTGAAAAGCATACTCAAAGTCAAAGTAGTAATCCAAGATGATGGTTGTAGAAGCTACAAACTATTGAAAGACACCTTTGTCTTAGGAGAGTTACCTATTTATCCTCAATCTCATGGGGAACCAACATCTAGAACCAAAGAACTAGAAATAATCAAGATGGAAGCAACTACCTTCACAAGAATGAGACACTAGGATAGAATGAAAATGGTTTACTAGAACCCATCGTGCTTGAAAAACAACTAAAAAATATTGGCTTAGGTTGTACTACTAGCAAGGTCACACTTATTGGCAAAAGTATTGTTGCTAAACGAGTTGAGGCTTCCTCTTGGTCACCCACATCACGTGATACAACCTTAGATGACTTTCCCCTTGATATTGCTAACCTATTTGAGAACAACACCCTCTTCATGATATCCATAACATCCTCTGCCTCAAATGACCAACCAACTGAAATATGCCTAGTATACCTGCAACTCATTGACATGGATCAATAAGGATCACCGGTTCTAGATTTATTTGAAAATGATGAAGCAATCTCAAAATTCATGGGACTCTCAGATAACTTATCATGGGAAGATCACAAAGAAGGCTTCAACATAGAGCTTGATATAGGGGCATACTATGGGGAGATGATTGAATCCTTCAGTCACAAAATAAATGAAATGCAATTAACATGCAGATACTTGAGTGAAAACCACCTAGTGGCACTCTCTGGTCCCAAAATGGTAAAGAAAAGGATGCATCCGATGGTGAAAACCTCTCTGAGGCACCCAAGGATGAAGGACTCAATCTCTCCTTTAGTTCCATGCATCCAAAAAGGTCAACGATACTAGCAGAAAAGGCTACTCCAATCAATGTGGGAACAAAAGAAGCACCTAAGATCACCTTTTATGTTGAATCCTTGTTGGAAAATTAAAAAAAGAACCTTGGAGCACTCCTTAAAGAGAGAAGAGTTAATTCTGCAAGGTCATATATGGATATGCCAAGCCTTGATTCAGAAGTGGTTGTACATCACTCGGTAGTTTATCCTAATGCCAAACTAGTCAAGTACAAATTAAGGAAGATGCACCCTTAGATAGCACTCTTGGTTAAATTGGAACTACAAAAGCTTCTTGACGTTGGATTCATCCGACCAATAGATTATCCTGAGTGGGTTTCAAACCTATTCCTAGTCTCAAAACCCATGGGGGGCATCAAAATATGCACTAATTTCAAAGATCTAAACAAGGCATGTCTGAAGGATGATTTCCCTCTTCCCAACATCAATCTCATTGTGGATTTAACAGCTGGGCATGAAATGTTGTTGCTCATGGATGGATTTTCAAGCTACAATCAAATCATAATCACCAAAGAGGATCAACATAAAACTTCCTTTACTTGTCCATGGGGAACTTACTACTGGAATGTGATGCCATTTGGATTTAAGAATGCAGGAGCTACTTATCAAAGAGCAATGACCCTCATCTTTCACGACATGGTCCACAAAATAGTTGAAGATTATGTGGAAGATATTTTGGAAAAATCAAAGAAGAGAAGTGAGCACATACAAGTCCTAGGACCTATCTTTGATAGGCTTGAAGAATACAAGGTACGACTGAATCCAAAATAGTGTGTGTTTGGGGTCACATCAAGGAAACGTCTTGGCTTCATTGTCTCACAAAGAGGGATGTAATTGATCCCGCAAAGGTAAAAGCCATCCTAGACATGGAACCACCACAAACATTGAAAAAAATGAGAGGATTACAAGGAAGGTTGCAGTCCATCAGAAGGTTCATAGCCCAACTATCAAATAAGATTCATCCCTTTTCACATCTTCTCCATAAAGGGATAACTTACAAATGGGATGACAAATGTGATAAAGCTTTCCAATAGATCAAGGATTATCTACTAACACCTCTAGTGCTCATGCCACTAATACCAAACAAACCATTGATCATGTACATCTCAACAACACCAACAACACTAGGAGCTCTTTTAGCACAACATGATGAGAATGGAAAGGAAAGAGCCATATAATACATCAGCGAAACTTTGGTAGGCTATGAGATGAACTATTCACCCATTGAGAAAGCATGCCTAGTAGTAGTTTTCACTTCATAAAATTTTAGGAATTACATGTTGTCACACCAAAGTAAGCTCATCGCAAAGATTCATCCATTAAAATATATGTTATCCAAAGCAACCCTCATGGGACGAATGGCTAAATGGGTAATGATCTTGATAGAGTTTGACATAGAGTATGTGGAGTGCAAGACAATCAAAGGACAAATGATCATAGACCAGCTAGCAGAAGCACCCATCTATGATGAGAACCCTTTAATATCTAAGTTCCCGATGAATCAATGTTCCTTAATAATCTCACAGCTCAGTGGAAGATGTACTTCGATGGATCATTCACCCAACATGGATTGGGAGCAGGCATTCTTTTCATCACCCCCCAAGGTGATTACATCCCAAAATCATACAAGCTATCATTCCCATGTACCAATAACATTTCCAAGTATGAAGCCTTGATCATAGGTCTTAGGATAGTAGTTCAATGGCAGATACAAGAGATGAAATTCTATGGAGACTCACAGCTAGTTATCGACCAAGTCAATGGCGACTATCAAACTAAAGATGACAAGCTCACTCCTTACAAGAAGATGGTGAATAATCTCAAAGATCTTTTTATAGACACAATTTTTGAGTAGATTCCTCACATGAACAATAGAGCAGGAGATGCTATGGAAACAATCGGATCACTACTAGACATACCGAACAACATTCTTCAATGTGAATTCTTGTTAGAACAACTTCTCGTACCAACTTTCAAAATCCCTAAATCTGAATTCACATGTGTCATTGTTGGTCCTAGATCCAGATGGTACCATGAAATCTTTACTTACCTTAACAGAGGAATCCTTCCATCAGACATCACCCCAAACCTTAAAAAGACCTTTGTCAAAAAGGAATCCTGATTCGTGATCCTAGGTGATACCCTTTACCCTCGAAGCATCGAAGGGACATTACTATGATGTCTTAACCAAGAGGAAGCCTTAACTACCTTAACAGAAGTAGATGATGGCATATGTGGGTCCCATTCTAGCAGCATGACCTTAGCTAAGAAACTATTGAGGACAGGGTATTATTGGCCAACCATGGAAAAAGAAGCTCATAAGTATGTGTAGAAATGCATCCAATGTCAACAACATGGGGATCTGATTCATGCTCGAGCTCAAGAGTTGCAACCAATGATCACATCATGGCCTTTTTCGCAATGGGGACTTGACCTCAAAGGTAAACTCACTCCCACCTCATCCAACAGCCATAAGTTTATCATAACCACCACTGAGTACTTTACTAAGTGGGTTGAAGCCATTCCTATGACTTACATAATGGGGAAGTAGATAGCTATGTTTATCCTGAATTACCTAATTTTCCATTATGGTGTACCACAAACCCTCATCTTAGATAATAGAACATCATTCAAGAATCAAGATGTGAAAGAGTTGTGCCAAAGATTCAATATCCAACATTGATTCTCTACCCCATACTATCCCCATGGCAATGGCCAAGCAGAAGCAACAGACAAAACTATCCTAAAAATCCTAAAGAAAACAACTAATGAAGTTGGTTGTGACTGGCATCTGCAGCTAAATATTGCTCTAAGGGCTTATCGAACTAGTATCTGCATGCCTAAAGGTGTAACCCCTTTCTCCTTGGTCTATGGATCAAAATTCATCTTGCCTATTGAGGTTGAGCTCCCATCATTATGAGTGTCACTAAAAAATTTGATAGTTGAGGAAGAGTACAAAGTGTCTCAACTGAATGAGCTAGAATTCCTAAATGAACATCATCTTGATGCCCTTAATCACTTACAAGTATATCAAACTAATTGAAACAGAGCTATAACAAGAGAATCAAATGTCAGTCATTCTAGGTAGGCGATCTTGTCTTAAAGGAAAATTAGAAGAATCTTCTAGATCAAGACAACAAAAGAAAGTTTGAGCCTAACTAGTTGGGTCCCTTTGTCATCACAACAAGCTACGGATTAGGAGCATACCAATTGCCAACCCCTGAAGGTGTACCCTTGCAGGAGCCAATCAACAACTTGCATCTCAAAAAAATTATGCCTAAACATGAAGGGTGTATATCAAAAAATACAAAAAAAGAAAAAAAAAGAAAAATCCAAAAAAAGAAAAAAGAGAAAAAGGATTGAAAAAAAAAGTAAATAGAAAAAAATTGTCCTCTAGCGAAAACCACTTTGGTGGTGCTTTAGGAAAGTACCTTGGTGAAAACCTAGCAAATAGGCACCTTGTGTAAATAAAGCAACTACATCTATTCTTTAGCTCTTTTGGCCTATCATTCTTTGCATTTCCATTCATCCCCTATCCATGTCATTATCATGGCTTGTCACTATAAGGTATCATGAACTCTTTAGCACTAATTTACATATTCCCAAGGTCAATCTGTCCTACCTTTATCAAAGTAGGCTAACATATCACACAGGGGGCATTTCGTTATGCATCACAATTGGGTTCCTTTATATCTTGAGGTCATGGAACATTTTATAAAAAAAAAAATTCATAAAACCTTATCTAGAAAATCCAAAAACATTTGCAAAATCTTGTATAGCTAAAATCCAAAAGCATTTAAAAAATTGTAAAGTAAAAATCATAAACATCTAGAAAACATCCAAAATCCCTAAAAAGGTTGAACATCGAAAATCCAAAAAATAATGTCTCTTGTCAAACTACATTGTCTCTAAGCTTGAACGTAAGCAAGGCCATCATTGATGTGCCCTAGGGACACCCCAGGTCAGTCCTTAAATATTCTATTGTAATTAGTTGTCTTCTCTTGTCTATTCATATATTTTTCTTGTAAATGGGTCTAGTCAGTTGAACTATGTGGTCTCTGCATGTATAATGTAGGAAAGGCTAATCTTTGATCAGCCCTTGAGGCCCCTAGGATAGGTCTTTAGATTAGGTTCATGGTTGTAGCTTGGAAATTCTCAAAAAACCCCTAAACTTTTGTAAAACTCTTGGAATAACCAAGAACATCCAAATATCTTGAAAATCCCAAAAACATCCAAATATTTAGAAAACACAAAAACATTTGAAAATGGAAAATCCAAAAACAATAGAAATTTTTCAAAAGGCCTAAAAAGCCTCAAAATATTCAAAAAACCCTAAACAACCTGAGAAAATAAAAAAATCCTAAACATCCACATAAATATTCAAAAAGACCAAAAATAGCCTCAAAATATTTTCAAAATACCAAAAACATTGAAATATTCCAAAAAATACAAAATCCCATCCATCCCATCTCGCTTTCACCCGCAATAAACTTTCACCCATAATAAACAATCGTGACCTTTACCCTTTGGTGAAACAAGTAGAAAGAAAACATAGCAAGTCTTAAAGTGCAAACCCAAAAGTCAAAATCATAGGTAAATGCATCAGTGAAATTTATAGCAATGGATCATCTTAGCATCATCATCCCAACATCAAACAACCCTCTAGTCAACATTTGCCGAACGGAATAAGATCGACGGATCTGGATGATCTGGATTGACCTGATCTGACCTTCGATAACGAACACCTGAATCAATTTTAATAATCTGATAATTTTGTCATGATGTTGTGTATGCTTTGGTCCAATATATTCTATGTTTCTAACTTGCATTCCAATGACATTTCTGTATGTCAAGGTGTGAATAAGAACTATCCTATCTGTTTGTTGAGTCAAAGTCCATTACACTAGATATAATTTCATCTTGGTTATCAATACCTTGATGCATCATGTCTATGTGTTATATCAAACAATAAGGAACAACAAAAAATCCCAATCCTGAAGTGTGAGCACCCATCCTGCATCTCATCTTGCATTTTTTATTGTCTTGTCACCATCTCTAATAAAGTCTCAACGAATCAAGGACTTGTTGGATCTTTTGAAGCAGTCATCATCAACAACAGTTATTCATTCTTTATTCTTATATCTTATTTATGTGCTAACCTGGTATCATGAAATTCAACAAAAAAATGATCAATGCATCCACCCTACATCCACAAACCATCAGCATACATGTATCTCATAATCATATCATAATCATAAGCATCCATCAGCATAATCACACATCTCATGATCATTTCACATCATACATTTTGCATTATCATTCGAGTTGTGATGAATAATATAGATTTGTTATTCTAAGCATCTTAAATCATTGCATATCATAAGAATTTGCATCCATACATCCATATGCATACATCATCATCAAAACATGCATAAAAAAATATACAAAAAGAAATGCATCCATATCATTTGCATCCATAACATCTGCCTATCATAATCATCCAGCCATATCATATCGTGAAAAGATAATGAAAAAGAATATATCACTACATCCATCCATATCATGATCATCATATATCACATAGGCATAAAATAAAATACATCCATACATGAAATAAAGTCAACACAAAATAGCATGAATCATTCGTATCCATATCATATATATATCAAAAAAATGTGTCATGGTACAAAATATGGATCAATGTATGTACATCGATGATAAGTACAAATATCCACGAGGCTATCAAAAAGGAGCCCATGAATGTATATCAGTATAAAGAATGGGGCAAAATCAAAAAGTGTCTAAACATCAGAAAGCTAGCCCTAGTGGCTGCTACCCTCTCTAGCCTGCCTCTCGAGCTGATCCTCTGCACGGGGATGCACATAGTTGTGCTACAAAAATTGGGCTGACGAAGAGCCACTGGAACATCTCAATGATAGTGCTACATGTAGTATGTAGCCTCTGTAACAACCTCTCTATACAACCACGCTGACATGGTCTAATCATGTGTGGCTACCATCATAACCTTGATCTGTTTCCACCTCACCACCTCTTGATCTCTCTCTCCAATGACAACCTGTACTCTTTGTAGTACCACATCTCTCTTGGTTGTCACCGCGATCACCTGCTACTGATCCTAGTCTCGCTCAATAGTAAGAGCCAAAATTTGTTGGTGAGCCTGGTCCCGCTCACCAATCAATGCTTGCACCTACTACTATAGCTGCTAAATCTGTGCATCTTGTGCATCTGCTGGTGGTGGTGGTCCTAGCTTTTGCTAAACCACTGGAGGCTACTAAGGAGGTTGTTGTTGTACAAACAAAGAAGCCCTTGGAACCTATCCATCATGGCCATCCTGGCCTCCCTATCTCTTTCCCTTGGCACCTCTACCTCGTGGTCTCCCTCTGGGAGGAGTATCTGTTGGATCTGTAAGTCACCGTGGTGGGATGAACCATGCATCATATGCTGGAGTGGTTTGTGCAATGGGCTGACCCTGATCATATGCCCAATGTTGGGCAACCAACTATCATAAGCTATCAATGACCTCTAGAGATGGA
>VDFB02270651.1:371965891-372242737 GCA_007258455.2 Sequoia sempervirens
TTAACGTTAAAATCTAAACCCTTAAACCCTCTACCCTCTATCTCTCTCCCACTCCCTCCCTCTCTCTCTCTCAAGTATCTCTCTCTCACTCACTCTTATCTCCCTCCCCTCTACCCTTAACCATCTACCCTCTATCTCTCTCCCACTCCCTCCCTTTCTCTCTCATTGAATCCCTCTATCTCTCCCCCCTCTACCTAGTGGTTGTTTTTACTGTAACTAGGTTGGTCTTCTAATTTACCTATGGAATTTCCAATTCTAATCAAGGGAAGCTCGAAGGACCTAGACCAACTGATGAGGATTTTAAAGACCTCCTACACTTTGGGCTCTACAAGACCCGAGAGGGTGATCCCTTAATGTGTTTACAACCTTTGCACCATTATCGTAAACAACATTAACAACAAAAAATAATCTCATTTAATAGCTCAAAATAATAGGATAATACTGAATAGAATTGGTTCTTCATTAGTAATATCAACTATTTGGAGCATGAGATAACTACAACACATTCCACAGTGTAAAATAGTCATTGATATTCAATTTGTAGCAAGCGCTAGGTAAAGACAAAGAAAATATTGAACCATACAAATTAGTACAACTTGCATCAGTTCCATATATCCATTGAGGGAGTCAAATTCATAAACATCTTAGGGTTTATGACAGATTTAACACATAACATATAGGATCCTTGAGAACATTGCTTTACAATTTCATCAACATGTATTCTAACCCAATACTACTTATCAAATCCTTATACAAAACATATACACCTACAATCCCATTCAAGCATTTTAATTAATTCCTTGAATTAAAGGAAAAATAGAAATCATACACACCACAAGAGTGAGATGAACGAGACAACCCTTGATTATTTTATTCAAAATTAAGATATGCATGTACAATGGAGAGACATGAGTTTGAATTAATAATTTCAATTTAAATGTCAGTGCTGTCATAAAACATCAAATCCCCATGAATTCAAAACCTACTACAAAATGACTCAAAACCTAAATTGCATTTTCCTTAAAACCATTGAACTTTGCAATTTTCTTTGCAACTCTACCTAGACTCAACCAAAAAATATCTAACTTGCTAACCCGTACTTCTGGCATTGAAATCCTTATAGAAAATGAAGGAGCAAACAAGCATCGAGCCAGAAAGTACCTCTCATTTCACATGCTTTTCTTCACAAAATTCTTGAGGACAACAAGTATAACTTCTTTATTTATATTCCTACGCCCTATTCATGCATCCTATAATTACAATAGTATCCATGGGCCCTCTTACACAAGTTACAGTAATCACAAAAAGTGTAAGAGACCATTTATATCATGTTTGGACTACAAAACACTCAAAAATAGGGTAACTGGGCTGTATGCAAAGAAATAAAGCTTTCTAACCTAAATTAATGCCTTAAGTCGTCAAATCAGATTCAAATCAAAGTTAACACATATCTTCATGACCTAGAATTGATTTCACATCAAAATATGGCTGCATGTGACCGTACAGTGCTGCATAATAGGAAAAATACAAATTTTTTGAAGAGAAACACAAACTTTTGAATGTCAAGAGCTTGTATTTTAAATCCTCAACCAGCAACAACCATTACAATGATCACTTTATGCCTTTTAAAGGCCTTTACATGTCAACCACTGAACAACCACCTCTACAACTGACTTTTTAATCTTTTATGATCACATGAAACATAAAACACACTAATTTCAAGGTTTTTAATATCACTATTGAAATGTTTTAATTTTTTGACCTTTCAAACATTAAAATGTACATCATTAAATTAATTATGTAATGGAATAAAAATTAAAAACATCACAAATTAATTATGTAACCACATTTGACAAATATAATTCTATCAAGAAATTAATATCAAATTGATAATATAATTGCATAACTCATACATTTCAATGTCATTGATGTTCTTGTTCATTCAACTCTTTGTTTGTATCATCCTATCCAGATTCGCTATTGTAAGCATTGGTCTTATCATCATCATCATCATTGATATCAGTTTTGATAATGTCATCATCCATAAGTATATCATTTGCATGAACATTAACTCCTACATCATCATGATCTAGTTCCTCCTCTTCGACATCTTTGTCATGGACATCATCAACTAATTGTTGATCCTGATCATCATCTACATCATCTTCTAGTTCTTTGGTATCTTCTTCTTCCAAAACATTATACTTTACCAACCTTCCTCATGGATCATGTCTAATAAAAAATGACCAACCCGGATTACCTAGAACTTCTGAGTAAAATACCTCCTCACATTGGCTTGGAAGAACATAGGGCTCATTTCCATCTCGCTCGATCAACCTTGTATTAACCATGGCAAATCCATTATCATGTTCAATAATAGTTCTCTCAGAATCATTTTCATTCAATCATAGCCTGTACCATAGGACGGCAAAAAAAAATAATTTGAAGGACTTAAAGTCACACTCAAGTATATCATCCAAAATTCCATAGTATCAATTTTCTGAGACCTCTAGATGTATGTTGCTTCTAGATGAAACATTAGTCACCTGAAAGACTATAGTTATACTAGAATCATAAGTTTTCTTTGTGTCATCCAACATTTTGATTCAAAATTTACGACCATTGCACCACATATCCTTGTGGTGTTTCACCTGCAATATGTCAAACATGTAAAAATGATTGCTATATCATCAGTTGATAAACATATTTATTCTTGGCCAAATGTATGCAAAGAAAACAATCTCAACATATATATACATCAATATAATTCAAAACAATTAAATAATATGGGTGATTAATATATTTATACGTACCTATTTATCTCTTAAACCATATGCTAAATCAATTTCCCTTTGTGTAACATTGGAATCTCCATTATAATGAGCTTCTTTAACCAATGTAGCCACACCTTCCCATGTTAATGCACTACTAGATTGTTGATATTGTTCAATCCATATTGTCATCAAATCAAGATTGTTTGCGACATACAAATGTAGTGCATCCCACTCCTAACCAACTGTATCAAAAAAAATTGAAATTGACAAATGACATATAATTAGTTAAATACCATAGTATACGACCTTAATTTATAATTAATGTATATTGAAGATTAAAAATTAAATAAGTACAATATACATAAAAACCATATGTAAAATGTATTCAAATTAATCTCCATGGCCATCTTATAATTACCTCTCACTTTCGTCAATCTACCTTTCCCCATCAAGTACTCCCCTTCGAATTTGTTAATTGAGTTGGGATCCCAAATGCGATCTACATGGATCTTTGTTGCAAACTTAGGGAGATATTCACTAATGTACACCATGGTCTGGTATACCATATAACCCTTAGGATGTGCTCTTTGTCTAACCAAATCCTTCATAAATTTCAAGTGCCTCTCAACCATCCACATTGGCCTTGTGTGTACAGGTCCACACAATTCAATCTCCTCAACTTGGTGTATGAGGTAGTGTTTTTGTGCATTGAAAAATGTCGAAGCTAGACACTTTTTCATTTCACACATTAGACAAAGAATTTTTCTCTTCCAATAATTTATATCTTCTTTATAATTTTTTTTAGATGAAAACCATCTACAAGTGATTCAAGGCGCAAATATATTAATGAGATTTAACAAAAATACACAGTATATTATATAATAAGTAAAAAAAATGGAAATTATAAGATGTATACAACGAATTGAACAAATATCGCTACTTACCTCATGTATTTTCTAAGATCATATATAACTTGCTTAACATTGTTGTCAAAGTTGTCTGGGAGAGATAGAGGTAGAACACACTACAACAATTATAAAATAATCTTTTCATTATTTTTCCAAAAGTAGCAAACATAATACACTTAAAAGTACATGCATTATACAAGTGTATATAATATACCAGAATAATTACCTTAATGAAGGTATGCCAATCATGCGTTTTCATCCCTGGCCCAAATTCACCTTTCTTTGTTATTATATTGTTTATGTTCACAACAAATCCTGTAGGAAATTGAATTTTTCATATGACTTTTTTATAGCATTGCGTTGCTGCTTAATAATAACCAAGGAGGGGCACTTATATTTATTTGTTCTCCATCACTATTTAATTGAATGAAATTTTTCATTGCATGATTGGCTTCCTAAATGTCACTACAAATTTTGACAATTATTTCTTTGTCATGCCTTCCATCCAATATTTTCCATAATTTTTTTGTTATATTCTTTCTGATATGCATTGTATCAAAAAATGCACAATTTGTAGCTGGTCATAGTAGGGCAACCTACTAAATTTTTTGGGATAACTTTTTAGTCCCTGTGGAAGCCGACCATTAATGCCTTGACGACCTTCATGAAGCATATAAGTTAAACAAATTAACAACGACAATCATTGTCAATTACAACATGAGTAAACACAACACAATATAAAAATATAAATTCAAAACATATCATATATGATAGAGAAACAATTTGATCTAATGTATAACCTTGACTATTAATTCTATTATATTCCATCTTCCATAGGTGAGGTCATTCTTCATGGTTTTGATGTAGTCTCTTCTTTCCCATTGAAAAGATGTTTTTCAGTAGTTCGATACTTATGATTTCTATGGAGGAAGTTCCCATACTCATCAAACACCTACTTTCCTAAACTTGTTGAATGATGAGATTTCATCTTTGGACCACAAATTGGACATGCAAATTTTCCCTTTGTTTGAAGACCTGCAAGATCATCTATAATTGGATTAAATATGTCAATTTTTATAATTATATATAACGAATAGATTATTTTAAAAACATGCATGATATCTACTTTATGAAATTAAATATTGTTAAAGTGCAGTTAAACATTATAACATACCACAAAAATGTGTTAGCCCTGGGGCATCATGAATTGTCCATACAAGCATTGCATGGAATTGAAATTGTTTTTGTCCTATTGGTCTTGAGACGTCATAGATAGTGACACCATTCCATAACTTTAGTAACTCGTTGATAAGAGACTCGATATATACATTCATATCTTTAACTTGGTACTTACCTAGTTGAATGACCATAAACATTACATAATTATTATAACCATTTTACTGCAATATATATAAATTAATGTACATGACTATTGAATGAAAAATAAATAAATTATTATGCAACAAATAAGAAAAATGAGATGCTACCACATTAAAGAAAATTGATGTAAACAAATGCCTGGAACAATCATTGACAACATTATGTGCTCCCTCTTTATTGACATCCATTGAGGAATGTTATTGTTGATAACAAAAATAGGCCACACCGAGTAAATATATCTCAGCTTTGCAAATGGATTGACACCATCTGCTCCCAATGAAAGCTTGAGATTAAGAGGTTCTTCTTTAAAGTGTGGCCATTTTTCCCCCATGTCCCTAAATGCAGAATGATCTGTAGGAATTTGAAGAATGTCATCTCCACTTCTATTTTGTGCATGGTAATCCATAAATTGCACTAAGCTTTCACACCTAAATAATCATTGCATACATGGAATAATGGGAATATAATGAATAACCTTGCGAGGAACCTTTTTTGTTAGTTGATCTGTTTGATATCTACTGATATGAAATACTAGGCATTTTGTTGCAAATTCCTATTGTTTATGATATATAATATGATCATTGGGACATGAATATATTGCTTGATGCTCCATTCTAATATCTTTCATAATGCCAGATAAATATCGATATGAGCGAGGTAAAATATTTGATGGTGGTAACAAAAATTTATCAATCAATCTACAACAAAAATAATTTGTTAATATAAAGAATATTAATGGTACATATTTTATCCTTTATTTACTAGTGATGAACTAACAACAATTAAAATAGATGAAAAAAGATGACATATATGACATACCTTAACATATGTGAGATTTCTATATTTGATAAACCATTCATAACCTTCAAGTTCAACAACAACAATACAACAGAGAGAAGAGTTGTTTGGGAGCCTTCATAAAGGGTCTCATATGCCTTCTCAAATACAAGTAAACAATGAACATCATCAAAGTCATCTTGATCATCATGATCAGCTTTGCCACTAAATTTGTCATGGATCAATGTATTTGTACCATCATCTTCAACAGTGTTTTCTGGCGCATGATCATCTTCGATATTCATAGCTCCATGTTGGTCCGCTTGGAAAACCACATTCTCTGGGCCATGATAATCCATATCATACTCCAATAATTTTTATTCATAGACAGGTAACAAAATCTAATAATTTTGATATTTTACACCAAAAAAATTTGGCATGCAACCACCCCTGCAAAAGAGAAGATAGTCTGAAGTTAATGACACCAAAAAATACTTTAAAATGCTAATTCCAAAACTTATTAAATTGTGATTTTACTATGATTTCCAACCTTTAGACTCCTAAAATCAAAATATTGTACTTGATCGCAAATTTCCTACAACAATGGAGGTAGTGAGCTAGTAAGAGCAAGTGACCCATTCCTAAGGAGCAACAAGTCAGAATCATCATTGCTAATGTCAATACGGATTTATCCTTTTAGTTAAAGATGCAATGTGTCACTTCTTATGATGAGCTTATCCCTAGGTCCCTCAACATTAAGAGATCCCTAATCGCACAAGGAAGCACACACTAGTAGAATTTGGCAAATAAATGACTAGGTGACAAATTTTTGGTCACAACTAAAAATGACTAAATTTTGCTCATTTTTTGCAACTCAACTATAAATGAGTAAATAAATTACTAGTTTGGTTGTTGATTAAAAATTATTTAGTCACACAAATAAAAATGACTAAATAGTTAGTCATTTATTTAGTCACAATCCATTTGAATAAATCATTTAAGGAATCAAGAATATAGCCCACCAAAATACTCTAAAACTTTAATAAACATACCCTAAGACTTTTGTCAAAATCTTATTTTTAGGCGTAGCCCACCAGAATGGAGTTTTTATTTTAATAAACATACTCTAAAACCTTCGTCAAAACATTATTTTCAAGCATAGACCATCAAAATGGAGAAGTGTTTCAGTAAAGAATGATAGAGAATGGTGAGGACATGTGCATGAAAGGAGGCATAGGATTCATTGTTTCTTATCTCATTCCTGCTCTTCTCAACAAATCTTACATTGTTCCCGCTACTATTTGTAATCTAGGTATTTACTTGACATATATTTGCATAATCTCAAATTCCTTAAGAGGTTTTTCAAGTATCAATGTATCCTATATAGGGTTTATAATGATTTATTTTAATTAAAAAAATAAATAAATGATGTATTTCCCTGTAATTAGATAATGTGGAGATCTCCTAAATCTACCCCAACACACTATCCTCTTTGGCACTGTATTCATTACTCCAGCTACTAGGGTTTTGCATTTGACATCTTTAATATCTTCATGACCATGGCTTTTAAATAGATCTCAGTCTTTGATTTAATCATTTTCATGGTAACCCTTGAGTTCCATAATCCACTTTCAATCTCTTCTAAGAATGTTGTCTTAAGCTAGACTGCATAGTATGCATATAAAGCAAGTCCTTCATACCTGCCATTGTTCCAAACCACCACTCATTGCCTTGCTTAAAATGTTGCTTCCATAAGCACAATAGCATGTTTTAAAATCATGGTTTCTAGTGATTGACCATTAAGGTCACCACTTTCATCAAGATACAATGAGATTTTTGTCTTCAAACTCAAGACATTATGCAAGATAACATTGTGAATTGTTTGTTTTGTAGGATTTAATTTTCTTGCACATTTACTGCTTTGCTAACTTCCTTTAAGACTGGGTATTGCACCCTCAATTGCAATCTCAAACAACTTACTCACTATCACTTGAATATTCCTTTCATGAACATCCTTCTATAAAATCAAACTATGCCCTATAGACTGCCTACTTACTACAGGGGACTCATTGTTTCATGGTATTGTAGATCTTAAGATCCTTCAACCTTATTTACACTACTTCACAGTCCACAAGGTATTATTCACTATTCTCCCATTTTTGATGAGTCTCAAAACACTACTCAAACATGCAATCCACTACCTCCATTATGCATTAATGGCTAAGAAGAAACATTAAACCTATGATTACCACTGTTACTTCATTTGGATAGTCATTCCCTGATTGCATTTTCCTTGTCTAACACTACCAAAAGCATTTGAAAAACCCTTAAGGTCATCAAGGGGGTAAGGAAACTCACTGTTAAAATCTCCACTTTACTATGCAAGGTTTGAGCTTTATTATCTTGTCACTGCTCAGCCTCTTTTTGACTGTCACATCTCAAGTGACTGTCATTCTTCTTACCATAGATTGCATTTACAAATGTCACTAAACTACATAGTGTGTGTGTTATTGGCTACAATCTTTAGATTGCAAGATTTTGTTATTAGATACAATGTCTCAATATTTCTAGTATTGCAACCTCACTAATCCACTAGAGTTATTGTTTATGTTTCTACGGAGGCCTAGGGTTTGTACCCTAATCATGCTCTTACCAATGATTTTGTTGGTATTAAAAAAACCCTTAAATCTTGGGTCAGAAAATTAGTTGTCTTGAAAAAGTTGTGGTATGATCTTGGATTGTATCCTAGAGTGTGTGGGAAGCTTGTGTTTGATCATTAAGGTATGTAAAATTGATTAGGAAATTTATCCTATATAGCATGGGTTTTGCTTTAATACTTTCCATAATGGTTATTAGTAGATCACATTATTATAGTTTGCGGTAACCCAAGATTGCATTCAAGTATGTAACAAACTTGGTTTGTAGTTTAAGCTATAGACTTTTAAGTAACATTCATAAGGTTTAGAAAATCTTGATCACTCTCTAGAATAACCCATTAAACATGGGTTGTGCTTGAATGCACTACATAATTGATATAACACAACCATCTGCATATCAACCTGAGTTATAGGCTCTTTATTGCAGCAAGAGGTAATCACTCTTGGATCATGCTATAATTACATTGTAACTTGTTAAACTTGAGACAACCTAAATGCACCCAATGATGATTGACACCTACATTATACAACCTGAATTAACTACATTATATGAGTGCCTCCATTTCTATCACAACATAGCCACATTAAACTTGGGTCATACATGAATGCATCTTGTATTTGTTATAGCACAATTGTACCACATAACCAATAGAGTTATGGATCACATAATTATAGTCACAAGAATCTATTCCTTGGTTGTGATCTTATGGTGATTCCACACAACAAAATCTGGACATGAAATTCTCAAAACCCTAAACCTCTAAAAATGAAATCTAATGAGATGTTGCTTTAAAATGTGATTTTCAAACCTGGAACTACAAAGCTGACTTCACAACTGAATTATGCAAAAAGATAATGACTACCCTCAACCTGGCAATATCTTCTTGAATTTTTTCTGATATTTCCCAAGAAAATCGTCCTTAGTTCTCCACAAACTGTCTCAAGTAGAGAAAAACATTGTCACAATAAATCAGCGAACTCACATTTCTTTATGTCAGCCACAATTTGATTTTTCCCTATTTTTCATGTTTGTCAAAATTTAAACTGATAGTTGAAATTTCAACAAAACCTAGGTTTGTTAAAATTTTGACAAACGTCGGGGATAAAATTTTAAAAAATTAAAAATTACACATCAAATTTTACAAGCACCCGATGATACATCAAATTATCATATTTCATTGAAAAATTTTGTCGAATTTTGCAATCAAATGAGTTAGTGTTAGGTTTAGTAGATTCATCATCTTTACTCAGCTTACATCCATTCCAAACTTCTTCAACAACTCTTTCACATACTTAGATTGTGAAATGAATATCCCTTTATCAGTTTGATTTACTTGAAGACCAAGAAAATTTAGTTCACCAATCATGGACATTTCAAATTCTTTTTATATTTATTTTGCAAATCTTTTACACATTCCTTCATTTCCCCCAAAGATGATGTCATCAAAATATACTACCATTATCAACATTTTTTTACCTTGTGTGTTGAAGTAAAGATTGCTATCAACAGAGCCTTTGCAGAATCCTTACTATGTCAAGTATCTATCCAATCTTGCATACCAAGCTTTGGGACCATACAATACCTTCTTCAACTTACAAACCATATCCGGTTTGTCTAATAATTGAAATCGTTTAGGTTGTACCATGCATACTTCTTCCAATTCACCATTTAGAAATGTTGACTTGACATCCATTTGATATACTTTGAAATCCTTGTGGGTAGAAAAATCCAAAAACATCCTGATAAATTCCATTCTAGCAATAGGGGCAAATGTTTCTTCAAAGTCTATGCCTTCAACTTGTGAGTATCCCTTGCATACAAGTCTTGCTTTATTTCTTATAACTTCACCCTTTTCATTCAACTTATTTTAGAAAACCCATTTTGAACCAATTACATTCTTATTCACAGGTCTAGGAACTAATTCCCTTGTCTGATTCTTTCCTATTTTCTACAACTCTTCTTTCATAGCTCTAACCCAACTCTCATCTTCACATGCTTCACATACAGACTTAGGTTCTATTTTAGAAAGTAAATTTTTTTTTACCTTATCTACTACTTTACTTCTTTTCTTCACACCTTCACTCTTATCTCCAATTATTTGTTCCTCTGGATGATTCTTCTACACATACTTTGGAGTCTTAGAAATAGGTTTCGGCTCATTTTCTTCTTCTTCTTTAGTTTCTTCTTCTTCCTCTTCCTTATTCTCTTCAAGTACTGGTAGGTCAATAGGATCACCTGGTTCCACTTCACTTATCTCAATAGGTCTGCGCATGTCCTCATCAACCTTTACATTAGCACTCTCAACAATCATTCTTAATCTTTTATTGAAGTATCTATATGCTTTGTTAGTAGTTGAGTACCCAAGAAAAATTCCTTCATCACATCTAGCATCAAACTTCCCAAATTTTTCATCATATATTTTAATGTAACATCTTCTTCCAAATACCTTAAAGTAATTCATAGTAGGAGTCTTACCGGTCCATAACTCAAAAGTGGTCTTTGTGTTGTTGCCTCTAATCTGAACTCTATTAAGAACATAAACATCAGTGTGTATCACCTCTCTCTAGTACACATCAGGTACATTTGATTCTTTCATCATGGTTCTTGTAGCTTCCTATACCATTCTGGTTTTTCCTTTCAACCACTCCATTCTACTGATGGGTTCTCAAAGTATAAAAGTGTATTTTTATGCCATGCTCTTCACAAAATGCATTAAATTCACTAGAAGTGAATTCTCCACCTCTATCAGATCTCAAACATCTAATTCTCAGGTTCACTTCATTGTCCACTCTTGCTTTGAACACTTTAAACCTATCTAGAGCTGGAGTCTTCTCTCTAAGAAAAGAAACCCATGTCATTCAAGAATAATCATCAATAAGGAGCATGAAATACCTATCACCATTCAGGCTTCCTATTCTAGTTAGACCATAAAGATCTGTATGAATTAATTCCAACATTTCGGTAGTAGATTTCTCTTTTCCCTTAAAACTGCTTCTTGTATGTTTCTCTAACTGGCAAATTTTGCAAATATTATTAGCAGGCCTTGTGATTTTAGGCAGACCTTAGACAACATCTCTTAAACTTATTCTGACCAAATTCTCAAATTTTACATGTCCCATTCTTCAGTGCCACAACCAACTTTCATTGACTTGAGATACAAGGCACTGACCATCCACGCCCTTAAGCTGATAGATGTTTCCATGAGTTCTCCTTCCTACAACAACCATATCTCTGGATCCTCCTATGATATCGTAGGTATTATTCTGAAACACAAGTTTAAAACCTTTGCTACACATCTGTCCAACACTCAAAAGGTTATGCCTTAAACCCTTTACATAATATACATCATTAGTGTTGTGTTTTCCATGAAAACTAATTGTACCTTTCCCAACAATATTTGCTCCTAAATCATCACCAAACATGACCAAACCACCATCATACTTTTTGAGTTTATTAAACTTACTTTTATCTCTAGTCATGTGATTAGAGCATCCACTGTCAATCACCCAGTAGTCTTCATCCTATATCGCATGGAAGGAGGTCACCAAAGTACCTTCCATCTCACTCTTTTTGTTCTCCAAAATATTCCTTCTTGCACATTTTCTAGGGTTAGCAGACAAAAAATTATTCTTCAAGGTTAAAAAAAACATTCGATATCATCACCCCCATAATCAAATTCATCATTAGAGATTCTAACTTCTTCTTTAACATATTACAACTTCTTATAATTCTTATCCTTTCTATCCTTATCTTTATAATCCTTGTTCTTCTTATGTACAACTCTATTCAAACATCTTGAAGCATAATGACCAATATTACCACAACTAAAACATTTAAAGGGAAACATACCTTTATACTTACCAGTACCTTTCTTCAACTTCCTAGTAAAATTTGCTTCCAACTCATCAAAACCATCACTATTTAGATCATCCTCAGTCTTTGTTGCTTTAAATGTATTTTTTGTCTTTTCCTATTTACCAAACTTTCTCATCTCAAATGTTGTCAAGGTGCCAAATAACTATTCTTTAGTGTACTTAGGATCATACATCTCTTCAATAACTAAGATCTTATCACTATAACACTCAGGTAGGGTTATTAAGATCTTCTTAATTATATCTTCATCAATCAGTTTTCCCCCTTGATTCTTAACTTCATTTTCTGCAAGTTCAACCCTCTAGAAATAGCTTGCAAAATCTTCCCCTTCTTCCATTTTCAAATTCTCATATCTACGCTTTTTTGTCAACTTCTTTGTCAATTTTAATTTTTTTATTTTCTTCATAAAGTCCTAACTTCTTCCAAACTTCGTTTGTAGTGTCCAAAGAAAGAACCTTAGTTTGCTCAGTTTTAGATAGAGCACTAAAGATAGCATACTTTGCTTTCTCGTTCTCCTCATAAGCAGACACCTCATCTGTAGTAGTAGGACCACTCGTCAAAGCAACATACTTTGTCTCAACAACCATTGAGGTCTTGTAACCAAGAGAGATAATATATCCTCTCATCTGCACTTTCCAGTTATTGTATTTAGATCCATTAAACATAGGGATCACCAGCTTATGTGCCATCAGATCTTCCTTAAGTGGTTAAGCTCTACACCAAGGAACCAAAGCTCTGATACCAATAGTTAAGAGGCATGGGACAACTGAGAGGGGGGGTGAATCAGTTGTCACCAAATTAAAACACTTATTAACTTCAAAAACACATTGTTCTGTTATTAAGTATGAACATGAGATGCAAATAACAAAAAGAATAATCAACACAATGAACACCAAATTTTACATGGAAAGCCCAATGAGGGAAAAACTATGGTGAGGATTAACTCACAATATATAGTGATAGAAAAACCTAATACAAGAAGGCTCACTGCCCATAATAGGACTCATTATCTAGATACAAATGCTCACTACCTACAGAAAGGACTCACCATCCAACAAGGAGGTTCACTTCCTATAGATACAAAAGATAATAGAAAGATCCACCAAAAAAAATTTACACACATCCACAACCTTGAATAGAAGATTGTTGAAACCTTCAGGTCACCGCTTTCAGGAATCTAACACAATGAAGTGTTGTTGCCTCAACTCACTTTCACACACTTCTTCTCTTGACTTGTGGCTTACTTCATTACTTGTGTATATCTTCCAAGGTCAGCCAAATACGCTTCATTTCATAAATTCAAATTAGGTCAGCAACTCAACATTCCCATGGTGGAAAGGAATGATAGTGGACAAATTAAACACTTAATCAACACCAAAAAATAATGTCTTGGATCAACCATACACTTCCTTAATTAAATTTTAATTTTCTTTATATGAAGTGTAAACACTAGGTCGGCCAAACCTAATGAAAACACAAATGAATATTGAAGTATACGCTTACTAGCAAGAAGATAACACACGGATGATGCAACATGCTTCATTATACACGAGAACACTTTTCAGGTTCCTTCAGATACATCTACAACAAGTGTAACAACCTTCTAACACATAACTCCTTCCATCAGTCCATCTGAATTGTGAAAACACATACAGCTTTGAAACTCTAATTCTCGATCACCAAACCACAAACATCTTTGCCAAAACTCAGAGAATACCATTACAAGAAATATTCCAAATCTACAAGATCTAAAACAAAACAACAGAGGACTACAGAGCATAAACATTTCTCCTAGTCCACAGAGAAGCAACTTTGTCAAACCAATTCATACACCAGTGAACACAACTTTCACACACCATCAAACCAGAAGCTACAAATTAGGAGATATCACCATTAGATCATCAACAAAAAACCTTTAGATCTGCACAAGCATAGGATCAACATAGAAGAAATGTGAAGCATGTACCAGAGCATATTCTAATCCCATACATAACTCTAACTTAACTCTTTATTATTTTTTTCAAAAGCACTTGGAAACTCATCATTTCATAACCTTTGCAACATCATAAGGATAGCTCCATGTACTCAAAACATCTCAACAACATCTCAACTATACATGCACAATCTGCAACATACTGAACTGTGTTGACATCAATGAAAACATTAATGAAAACACCACCAAACTTGCTCATACTTGCAACAGATTAGTGGAAAAATTTAGTGTTCCTATCCCCTTCCTTTATCCATTGAAACCTTGACTTTTGTTTCGAGTATATTTCCTCCTTTTTGTTTATCTTATACCATTGGGATATGAGGTATCTTTCCTTAGCACATATCTCTTCGTCCACTTGACCAACCTCCATAATATCCTGATCCTCTTTTATAATTTTTCCCATGGTTTTCTTTATCTCAAAGATATTTCCAAAAGTCGCCTTATTCCACCTTTTCACTTTTTGTTTTATTCTACTTAGATTTTTTTCCAGGCAATACGTTGGTGTACCAATTATAGGTTCCTCCCACTAGGTTTTAACAAGAGCAGAAAAATTTAGGTGGAGAGTCTACATAGCTTCGAATCTAAAAGGGAAAGGTCCCCTATTATGGTCCACATTTCTTTTGAGCACTAGGGAATTATGATTAGAACCAGACCTAGGAAGAGCTGAAAGAGAAAGGAATTGGGGGATATTCCAATTAGTAGAGATAGTAAACCTATCTAATTTGACTTGGATTAGATGGTTTCCATTCCTTCTATTGGACCAAGTATGCTTAGTTCCTTGGAGGGGGATATCAATAAGACCTTTTGAATTTAAGAACTCAGGTAGCTCCATCATACTGTTAGAATAATCATCCTACCCTCCTGACTTCTTTGAAGGAAGGAGAGGAGAATTGAAATCCCCTCCAAGCATCCAATGGTCATCTTTCCAATGGTTATGTTTATAAGATTCCATTTCTCCTGGGAAACAATGTCTTCAAGTGTAATCATTAGACTATTCTTACAGTAGAACACAAAGTGCCTTTTAGCTTAGAAGTATTCCAAAGGGTAGCAATACCACCTGACGCTCCTTTCGCCTCACTAACAAAATAATTCGCACTAGGCCAAATATTCAAGATAGCTTTTGTAGACATCCAAATTTGACCACTCCCATATGGTCAAACCTGTCTCCTTTATTCGTCTACTTCATCAGTATTAATTAAATGATTTATTTAATTAATATTCCCCCTTTTCCTAAGGTTTCTAAAGTATTTAATTTAATAATTAAATACTTTACCTTCACCTCTTCCTCTCTAAATTAAATAGATATATTAATTTATTTAATTTAGTCATTTAGCCCTTTTGAATTTAAATCAATTTTAAATTCCCTCTTTTCTCTCTCCTTGTCACATCCTCCATAATCCTCTTCTAATTTGGATTAGCTCAATTAATCCATGATTAGGATGTGCACACCTTTAATCAAGATTAATGTCACATCCTCCATATTTGGCCACTTGTCTCTAATCCTTAATTAATCTTCTTAATCACCTATTTTCACAACCTTAATCTAATCACATGCCATCTTTGGCATGTCAGGATCCAAGTCAACCTTTCATAAGTTCTTTATTTATTTAGCCTTAACTTCTTCCCCATGTGAATTAAAAATTCACATTTATTCATCCAAGGTTCCCCTCTTCCCTATGTGGGTCTCATGTGTCACATCACTCACATGGGACAAGGACCTCCTTTATGAGGACTTTGTTTTATCCTCTAGACAACTCCCAATCATGTGAATTTTAAATTCGCATTTATTCCCCCAACAACTTCTCTCATCCTTGTGATGATAAGAGAGGACTTTCTAAAATTCCTCACTTATCACCATCACCCTCATATGGGGACAAGAAATTCCTTTTTAAGGAGATCTTCCCCTAATCCCAAGGTACTTGCAAGTACCTCCACCTCATATGTCCCTTTTCCAACTCACTTGTCCTTGTGACATCTCATCCTCCATAGGGAAAGATGTGAGGGCTTGTGAGTCCTCAACTCACCATAGCCCTTCATCTTGCCCATGTTGGAAAAATATTGACCATCCATTTCTCTAGAGATTCTTCCTTTAAAATGGAAGATTTTATATCAATTGATTCAATCATCACATAACACATTCAAGTATTCAAGCTCAAGCTCTTCAACTTTCAAGCTCAAGCACTTGCATCTTGCATTCAAGCTCTCATACCACCATTGTTGCATTCTTGAAGCTCATCTTTGCATTCATCTTGTTCATCTTATCACATACCCACTTGCATCATTTGAATCCTCATCATATCTAGATTGTTTTGCATCAATTTTTAGCTCTCTTTCCATCAAGAAGCACACATAACATCAACTATCAAAGGGCCAACCAAGGAGCAACTCATACAAGGTATAAATTTTCTTTTCATCTTTATTTTGTTTGAGTTTAATGTAGCCCAATCTTGAGGTGTTGAAGTGTTATTTTCTTCTTTTGTATTATGTTTTGCATCTTTTAGGACAATAAAATAATGTTGCTCACAACTTTATCAAAAGTCTCTTTCTTCATATTTATTTCTTGTAGGAGGAGAACATTCACTTTATTGTCAAGAATACAAGATTTCACCAAAGACTGTTTATACAAACTATTAAGGCCCCTTATATTCCAAGAGAGGTACTTCATTGGTAAAGCATGATACAATGCCACATCTCTCATAGTATCTTTGGTTCTAGAATCCTTTTGGGAAGGCCTTCCCACCTTATTTCCCCCTCCCACATCTGGTTTCTTTTTCTTTTTGGGTATTGTTGGAACTTGGGACCATCCTTCTTCATCCTCTTTACCACTAGAACCTTGAGGGAATCCTCAAAGATCCAAAGAGTCACTCAGGTTTCTTGCTCCAATTTGGGATAAGGAGTGCATGCCCTTTAGAGATAGGTTTGTCTCGGCTAGAACATACTCACCTTCTTCAAGATCATCTCATGCACCTTGATTTTGAACCTTCTCTCGGGGATCCAACACATTTTCCTCCTTCAAGGATTCCATGAATGGTACATTCTCCATGTTTACATTCCCCCCAAGATCCACTTTTGTTGGAAAGCTTGAGGTTGGAAGAGTGGAAGTAGGGACAACCACATCAAGGTTTAGGCAGATTGAAACATTTGCTTCAACAAAAGGATCAGAAATAGACTTCATGTCCAGGTCCATATTCTCCTCCAAAAGGGGAGTAAACACCTCTTGAACTGGAATAGTAGAATGTTGCACACCAGAAGCCATTTCATTAGCATAGTGATCCTCTTCTAAATTTTTCTCCTTAGCCTTTGAACCCTTGCCAACTTTTTTCCCACAAGAATCTATGAGATGATCAAACTTCTTGCACAACTAGCAACAAAGGCGGGAATTTTCATATTATAGGGGTTGAGTCCAATTAACAAACTTAGACTTAAGAAGGATTAAAGAAGGAAGGACTATATTCATAGCCACATTTACACAAATACGGGCATACACTAGTCTAGATCTCTCCTGAGTAATCTTATCTATATCCAAAAGACTCCCAAAGGATTTGGTGATACCTTTTAAGATTCCCTTCTCCCAAAATTCCAGTGGGAGGCCTGTAAGGCGAACCCAAGTTGGAGCTGAGGCACCCAAGTCAGCCGATGGGTAAAAACCCAGTTTCCATTTGCAAAGGGAGAGAAAGTTTTTGAATCATGATTCAAAAGCCCAGGGACCACCAGTTAGAACCTTCATCATGTCTTCATACACCACAAAGGAAAAAATAAAAATACCTCTGGGCATAGAATTTATGGTGACGTTGCCTTTAAGTTTCCAAGTGGAAGCAACCCATTGATGAACTAGTTCAATATTTGGCTTGTACGCCAATAACTTTCCAAAAAATTCCATTTTGAGGTTGTCCATCACCTTTAGCATTAGAACCTCAGGGACATCTACTTCCTGACCAATCACCGAGCAATAAGCAGATTCCAATAGCCTTTTACTCGAAGCTGGCGAGTTAGACCCCACCAATTTTTCCACGTATGAATCCAATGCTTCCTCAGAGAAGGAGTTAAGCACCCAAGACAGTGAAATGGGAAACTTTATAGAAATTTGCTCTATCTTTTCCCTAGGGGAAAGGACTGAAGTATGGGGAGGGGACGTCATATTGGGAACAACTAGACTAGCCGTTGTCACTATAGGAATATTGCCAAACAGGAGGAAAACATTCTTGGAATGGGGATCCTTCCTGAGCCCCCCTCCTAACCGACCCATGAGGCAATCAATCAACAACAGTGTTCAGAAATTCAAAAAAATAGCCTGAGTGGGAAACTTTCAAAGCAGAGTCGAATAAAATTCATCGTTTGATAATAAGAAAAATAATAGATATAAAATGGTTGTGAATAATCTAGGCTAGTTAACACAAGGACATTAACAATTGATTCTTCAATTGTGTTGAATGCTACTTTGGATTCTAATGTCCAATGAATATTAAATTCCTTATTAAGAATAATATTCAAAGAAATTACAATTTATATAAATCTAATAATAAATTTATGAATTAAATTGATCAAACTGAAAAATGACTTCAAATCCTTACTACCAAGTAGTGGGATATTAAAATAGTATTTATCTTTTATCCTTTAATGATTGTTTCATCTAAAACAATATGACCTAAGATCTTACCTTTTGTCACCCCAAAGACGCACTTATTTGGATTCAAGGAGATTCTGTAATTTTTACATCTTTGTACTCCATTTATTATATCTAAAAAATGGTCTCCTCTTTTCTTTAAAAAAAACATATCATCCATTTATATAATTATTCACTTAAAAATTAAGCTCCTAAATATAATATTCATAGCCCATTGGAATATTGCTCCAACATTGATAAAATAGAAGGAAATCCTTTTATAAGAAAACATTCTTCATTTGGTAGTGAAAACTATATTTATTCTATCCTTATATTTTAAGGACAATTGATTGTAACCAAAATATCCATTTAAAGGGACATAATCTAGGAACCATTTACTATTTAAAATACTTCTTCAAGATTTGGTAAAGGATAACTAAGACATGGAAACCCCTTGTTACAACCATTGACTTTGAAGGAAGTGAATAAATTACTTTATGCCCACATTATTTTTGTAATAAGTCATTCAAAATAGGTGGGATATTTTTCCCTTTTATAAAATAATAATAAATCAAATTATATGTTGATTTTATAAACTTGAACACAACTTAGTATTAGGTGTCAAAGGAATAATTTGAGTCATGGTTGATGTATTAAAAACCTTTAGATATTCATCACTCTATGTAATGACTTCTAAATAATCTATAAGAGATTTTTTATACCTTTCTCCTCTTCTATGTAAACCTTACCTAAAATAATATTCTTTGATTTCCTTTTCTATCCTCATATTAAAAGACTCGTGATATCCACCATTACAAATTTGAGCATCTTTTACTTTTCTTGTCTTCTTATCCAAATCAAGGCTATCATTCCTTTCGGTATTCTATCATTTTTTAAATTCATGATACCCCTTTATCTAACTCAATATTTTTATTATCATATTCATCTATGAATTATGTCTCAAAATTACCAATATTTTTAATAAAACCCAAAATATGTAATATTATAATCAAATGATTAGAAATTGGAGACATTATCTAGAATAGTAGGGATGGAAACCAGCTCCACTAAAAACTTATTTAATTTTGGCATAGTAATTGGATTGGATCGGATCTAGGGAACTTGTTTCTATGATAAAATTATCAACCACATTATTTCCTGCTCAAAAAATGGGTTGTATGTTGAAATAATTAAAATATTTTATAATACCCATAGGTTTTTGTATCTTTTTTCTCCCCATGTTTAGAAGTATTTTATTTATAAAATACTATGATGTATTATTTTTATTATGAATGAAAGATCACTTATGGATACTAATGTTGTAGTTTTAGATATTCAATATGTGTATATTTGAATATAAGAATTTTATATATATGTATGTTTATATTGCATAGTGTTTTAATTTCATCATTTTTATTTAATGATATGTTGGGTGGATAGATCTAGTTCCTTCAAGTTATTCTTTAAAGAATTATGCATGTAATCATATTGCTTGGATGAATGAGTTAATTGAATCATGACTATTGTATGATTATTATTTAATTGTATAAATTTATCATTCACTTTGGATATTGTTACATACTAGGAAAATTCATGTAACATTTGATTGAATGTGTAGTAAATTTACAATTTTTGGACCAATACTTGGCTTGTAGAGAATGTTGGCACAAATATTACTAGCCATCTCAGACTACTAGTCTTTGTGTTGTTGAAACCCATGATAATATTGTCTAAATTGACTATGATCATAGATCTTGATGTATTAGACCCATAAATGTTTTTGATTGATTAAGCAAGGAAGGGGCCCTAACCCTTATAGATTAGTACAAAGACCAAATAATAACATCCAATCAAGATAGCACAAAGAGGAAACAGAACAAAGAAACACTTCCCCAACTAATCAACCAAAAACTTAACCTATTCCTTCCACATAAAACATTATATCCCTATCAGTCATACCCAAAAGTATATCCAGTAAATCTCAAAATCCCACCACAAAATTAGGTTATAACTGCATAACCTTAAAATAGTGTCCAAACTAAAACTAGAAATCCTAACATAGATACAACTAAAAATATTAAATTCTAGGCTCCAACAAACAATAACAACATTATAACATCCAATATTAACAAAAAAGATCATAGAAGCATGTGACATAAAGTAAGAGGATCAGAAGCCAAGGATCAAGCATCCTTGATCAAATTTGAAGCCTTCAACAAGTCTTCAACAGAGTCTTCAAACTTCTCTTTGGGATCCATCTTTCCAAACATGTCTGCTTCATCCTCCATTGCTTGTTTCCTTTGTTGCTTCTTAATTTTACCTTGACCCAAAATAGTGGCCATCATAGCTTTTTTCATAACTGCATCCACCACCCTACATAAGCTCTTAACAACATTTTCAAGAGCCTGTAATTTGTTGTCCTTACCTTCCTCTTGCTTCAATTTTTCCAACATCTCCAACCTTTCTTCCACCCTCTAAATTCTAGTAGTGTCAGGACCTGACATGTTCTCTTCACCAAGGTTATTGAACTCCATAACCTCCCTATCATTGGTAGCATCTTCATTTTCCACAACCCTATCATGTCCCTTTTCATCCTTCTACACCTCTTGTTGTGATTCCTCTTCCTCTTCCTCATTGCTCGTGTCTTCCTCATCTTTTGACACTGAATCCTCTTCCTCAGTAGACTCACCCCCAAGAATATCTGGGATTTACTCATTGAGGAATCAATATCTTCCCTTATCACCTTCTTCTCTTTACTATCTTGGGACCCAGTATCACACTTTTCTTTTGAGCTTTTTGACTTTTTTTTCCTATCAGACCCTTTTGATGTCGCCAATTTAAGCTTGATTGAAATTAAACCCACCAGAGTAGAAAAATCAAGGCTATTTTCCTCATCATCCAAAATCATGATAGTGTTGGGATCATCCCCCAACTCACGGATCAACACTTTTATTTTTTTGTTCATAGCAGGGATAATAGGAGCAGATTTTTTGGTTGAGGTGTGGGGATGACTTTCTATAAGCTCAATTTTCATATAGCTCTTGGGGGTAGGGTTTTCAATCAACTTAAGGAAAAAATTTCTTTGTGGGGACGTATCTAAAACATATTTCCATATAGCATGAAACAGGCACTGGTGTAACAGTAGATTTGCACCATTGGTTAGGCTCTAGCTCAGGGAAGAAAAGAGGAAGAAAGGAAGGTTAATCTTTTCAAGGCATTGGATATGGTTCATGATTGGGAAGTGGTAGCCATGTACAAACTGAAATCAACCTTCAAGTGTAAAGTATTTCATAACAAAAAAACACACATTGTGGTACGAGGGAGGTAGCAAAACCGTAGAATAATCATTATGGAATCTCTCAACTTTTTCTTTATAAATTTTAATATAATTTTGGTACTTGCCATTACTTACCTTTTCCACCTTCTTTCCTTCATACGCTGGCCCTGTTTCCAAACCTATGAGCTTAGCATCCACTTTGAAATGGAGGCCACCCAACTCCACTTCGTTGTCCTTCCATTCATTCACAAATTTGTAGCTCAACTGCTCATTATATCCTTCCATGGCTACAAAGTATGGGGTAAAACCAACCTTCTCAAAAAGACCCCACAACTCTAAATTCTTTCATAGAGAATCATACTGACATGATTTTGTCCTCTTTCTAGGGCCTCCTATGGTGTTCTCCTTGCTAGATTATTTCTTTGGAAGGAGAATATACTCATCTTTTTGTCCCTCTTCGCTCATGACTGTGGCAACTAACAATTCAAAAATCTCAGTTTTGAGGGAGACCTTGTGGTTTTTCATTTGAGGAGATAACGGCTTGAAACTTCTGGTAGGTCATTTAAAATAATCAATCTTGAAACAAAGCCAATTTTCACTTTTTCGAGCCTGATCATTATGAAATCTAATAGCTCTGCCACCTTCATTAGTCATGATTATTCTTATTTTAATACTCTCCTTCCCATCAACACTAGCGCATGTCAAAGTGTCTTTTCCAAAGTCAAATGCCATATTTTTAGCAGTACGGATGGTGCTCGTTGTATCCTCATTAATCACTTTCTTTTTGAAGCACAAGGTTACCCAAATAATCTATCCTTTCCATCTCGTTCTTTTAATATCTTTGGGATTTGGAATATCTTTGCGCATGTACCACTCGGTCCATCTTGTCGGCTCACCCAAATGCCACCAAGGATAAACCCACTTAATAGTTGGATGATGAATAAAGCCTCTTCTATTAATTATTGTTATTCTATCCATGATTAATCAAATCACCCAATCTATCCATAACAATTATTTCTTTTATTTGATTAGATAGATTGGAGAAGTCCCAGTATTTTAAAACCTCCTTCTTAAGGCCAAAGTTTTCCATAACATTGGCGACCTTATTACCCTCTCTAAATGTGTGGTTAATCTTGTAATTTTCGAAGGAATGTAGCATATTTTTATAGTCATCTAATAGGTCTTTTGTTTCCCATGGTGCCTCAGTTGTAATTTTTAAATAATCAATAATATGAACATTTGTTACCCATAAATGTTCTTTCTTGGGTGATTTTAATATTGTTTATGCATTTCTTAGTATATGCAAAATAGTTAATAATCCACCTAAAATATTAATTATATTAATAATTTTTGGAAAGAGAATAGTGGTGTCAAGTTAATTATTTAGAAATATTCATATTATATAATGCATTTCTAATTGAATTATTAGTAAATTGGGGAAATTATAATTTTTTGTAAGGAATACCTATTTTAAAATATTGACGTGAGAAAAATTCAATGAAATACTAGGGTAGAAAAAAATTCTATTTTCATTATGCAGTGTGGAAAAAGGAGAATTGGAGAGTGGGGAAATCCTCATTTTGGAAGAAATTTGAATTTTTTAATTTTAAAAGGGTGTGAATCAAATTGGAGCTAAATTAATATATAGGTAAATCCTACCTTGATTATGATTTATAATTTAAATTTAAAATATGAATTTCAATATATTTTATTATTTAAAAAATGAAAATTTCTGCCAAAATTCTAGATTTTTTTTAATTAAAAAATTTGAGAAAATGATGCAGGAGCATCCATGGCAAATTGGCAATCCTGTGTCAATTAAAAAGAGGTTAATTTTATGGAAGTATTTTGGAATTTTGGAATAAGTTAATTTGGTTTGGATTTCATGTTGAGGGGTGGCAAATGATTTATTTTTGAATAATTAAATTTTCCAAATAAAATCTCCTTTGCACATTGACAAGTTGTCTAGCCACTAGTGGGGCGAAAAGCAAGAAAAAGGAGTTTTAAAACATTTTATTGCAAAAAAAATGAAAATGATAATGAAGTGTTGGGATTGATTTATGGAGCTTTAAAAACAATCAAAAACATGAATCCTAAATAATAGGGACTATGAAAGTGGGCACCAGGCATGCTTTTTGTGTTTTACTTTTTTGAGAGTCAAAAAGAGAAGAATTTAAAACTATTTTTTTTCCTATCTTTAGAGGGTTGTTGGGAATGTATTTTAAATGAGTTTTAATTTATTTTTTTGAGGGATTTAATGTGCAACAATAGAAAATGGCCGTGACATACTGGAGAGGCCCAAATAAAGCATGTAAATTTTATTTTATGATGGGGAGGCGTAAAACAAGAAAAACCCATACTTCAACAATGCAAGTTTGAGGAGAAAAGGAGACAGAAAGAGGAAGGCATGAAATTATTTGTGAGGGTGTTTTTTCTGTGTTGTTTCAGGTTAAGACTGATTTACAATAGTCCATGAAAGTTTCAGATCAATAGATTGAAGTTACAAAAATTGCAAGTGGAATTGTTGTGCTAGGGAGTGAGATAATTTACAAGAACTCACATAGTTGAATATAGATTGTATTTGAATGTTTCCATATGCATATCAGATGTTTATATGAGTTTTATATGTTTTTAATCAGTCCATGGATGACTGCAAATCATTTGTAATCAAATTCTTAAATAGAGCAAATCAATGAGTTTCTTGTGCAAATAATTTGTTGTGTTAAAACTGCAATTTCTTCATTTTGTTTAAGCTGTTGTTGTGAGAGTTTTAGAAAGGGTTTTGAGAGTATCCTATCCTCTCTACATTAGAAAAGAGTGTTCTTGGGTAGGATTAGGTCAATATGGTATTCTTGAATTTTTTATTTTTTGAAAATACCTGAATTAGCCCTCTAAAACCCCTTGAATATTCTAAAAAGGATTTATATGATTTGGAAAAAAATATTTTGGATACATTTAGAGAAAAATGATATTCTTATCATTTTAATTTTTTTTTTGGAAAATTTCAGAAAATACTTAAAGATATGTTAATGGCTCTCCCTAGTTAATTTGGGAAATTATTTATTTTATTTTGTTAAAACTTTATAAATTATTAAAATAGTTTATTATGTGGACTTATGTATTCTTCCATTCTTATAATTTGGTTTGGGTGCATGATTTTGTAGAAAACCATCCAAAACCTATTCTTCATCTCTTTAATGAAATTTTCCCTCGACTTGTTCTTGTGATCCTTTAAGAAATTGTTTCATAACTTTTTCTGAGGAAATTGACTAATTTTGACTCCTAAATTGTGTAGCATAGATAATGATAGAAAAAGGCTTGGTGTGGCCAATTTTCAAATTCATGGGAAAAAAATCAAAGTCAATGTGATAAAGAATCTATACTTAAATATTTATTCAAGAGTGCCATAACACCCAACTCACGGGACGAGTTTGGTGGCAATGATTTAAATAATCATTTCTTGAATTTTATGTTGTGTGTTGACGGCGTTAACTTTTTCTCTTGGAAAAAAATATCCTATGGGAAGCTTTATAGACTTGGGACTTAAAAAATCTATTTGTAAAGCAACCTCCAAAATTTTAGAAGCCATCTCTTCAAATATTTGAGGAGAAAAGGGTAAAAAGGAAATGTGAAAGAAACTAAAGTAAGACTATCTAAGGCGATGTACCAAAATTACTAGTGTATCCATTCCTAACATTTCATAATATAGATTAGAGCCTTTAAAACATTACAAACAATTTAGAAGAGCATATGCATGGTTTAAAGTTTGCAATGTAAGCAAAGCCAACATTATAGAAGAAAAAGAACAAAAATAATTTTCAGCAATTGATTCCACACAATTTAATATAAAATACCACATCCTCTTCATTGTATGGTGGAGAAAAAAATACAAAGTCCCAAAGGAACAATATAAACCATTCAATCCTTCTCGTGAGGGGAACCTACTAAGGTCTTCAAATGAAAGAAAATAACTACTATTATTTATATTCAGAACTAAAATTATTACAATACTATTCTCTCTAGAAACAGTTGTCAAAACTCACTAACTCCCTCCTTTACAAAAGATAAAACCCATGAATACATAGGCATAGTGGCCTTGGCATAGTGAATATTACAAGATAAAAGAAAATGGCACCTAGAGCCTATCCTCCTGATGAAGTCATTGTAATTAAAAATAAGTGCTTTGGCTTGTACATACAAATGATCTTCAAAATTTGAGATATGGCACAACCTCAATGACATATGATTCCCACAATGCTTAGAGAAAGAATTTAGGTGATGCATGTCTCTCTCTGAAGTGCTCCTAAAATTCTTGCTAGAAATGAGGCCCATCTCTTTCTACCAATGGTGCAAATCCGAGCTTTAGCAAGAAAAATATTGCCATTGTTGGGCATCATAACAATGCATGGCAGAAGGAAATTCCTTCCAAAAAATAACATTTTTTGTAGGTCCCATTAATAAAATCAGGTAATGGTGCATCCTTTTCTCATAAAAGAACTCCCTCCACTCTTGAGGAGCATTGTAGCACCATGTGGGAGCTTTGCTTCCTTTAAGCTATACCTGTACAGTGGGCCCCACCTCATCACCTTTCAGCCAATGGTGCAAGTTGAGGCTCGCCAAGGCTTGAGCTACTTATAAAGTGAGTGATGTGATTATGTGTGGCTCACTAAGGAGTGAGCACTCCTTAAAAGTTCCTTTTGTATTTTATTTCATTGGTAGTGTGTGGAGTCACCACGTGCCAAGATGGCACTGCTCTAGGAGGGTGCCAAGAACTATTTTGTGAAGGATGACCATGGGGGAACCATGTGGCACCAACAAAATAATTTGGTACTTAACTAAAAATTGTTAAAGGGGCCCAGAGGAAAAGAGGAAGCCAATACTCAAACTGGCCAACTCAATCAACCACATTCTCAATGAGAAGCCAATGCTCAAAACTTCAAAATGTGGATCCAATCAACAATCTTGGAAACTTGTAGAGAAATACAACTATGGATGGAAGAACAAAAAACTCTTGGTTTGACCCAAAAAGTAAACTACAAAAAATGAAGGTTCATAAAGCTTAGTACTTTTGAAGAGTAGCCATCACAGGCATCCACTCTTCCTTTGAAGGTTGAGCTTTATTTTTGAAGCTACTTAGACCTTGTACAACCACCTACATATAAAATTTGAGATGGAAAAGGGGTTGTAGAATAGGCTCCACTTTGGAGACATTTAGTGCTTGACCTAGGGCCACAAAGACAGTTTGGTCATTTTTCTTGGTGACTAGCAACTCTTTGATTTGGTCCTCTAAAAGGACCATGTTTTTGGAGAGGAACAAGGAGGGGAGTCCTAATTGGACTAGTTATTTAATTTGTCCCTTCATTGCTTGAACCACTTACTCTAAGGAATTTAGATATGCCTTTCATTTAGATGTAGCCTTGTTGAAGCTCAAGAACTCATTAACCTTCACCATCACTTGCCTTCTATTGGCCACCCCCACTGCTCGGAGCATCTTGTCCATTACGTTATATAGCTTTTGGACTAAGATATGAAAATATTGGACCTTGGGGCTATGAAGGCAAGGACTTGCTCCATAGATTTGCTTACCTGTGCACTAAGCCAATGTGAGTTTGCAATGAACCCAAGCACTAGATTCAAGTACAATGCAACATTTTTTATCCTCTCCAATATGACACATATAACTATTGGATCATTAAGAGAATGTCCACGGTCTGGGAGTGGGAAATGAGGTTGTTCTTCAACTGTTGGACATTTGGATCCTTAGCTTGGGACTATTGTTGCATTTGTTGCTACGTCTATTATTGCATGTCCATAGAGTCTGAGAGACTCTTCTGAGCCTACACAAGCTCTATTTATTTTTATTGTAGCTTATTCTTTATGGCCTCTTTTCCCTTCTTTTGGCCTTAAACCTTGGCCTTCAACTCCATTACCTAAATTTTTAGTTGGGCTCTTTGGATAACTTCCAATTGGAATCTCTCAATAGTGATGTAGATCTATAACTCAGATCTTATTTTTGTGAGCTTCATGTCTTTGGCTTTACCCTTTACATTGAGGTGATCAACTATGGTTTTAACTCTTGCAAGTTCTTGTTCCTTCTTCTATAGTTAATGAATTTTCTTGAGGTAGTCCATTTTGATGGAATTCTTTGTTTCTTCCATTAATTCCACTCTTTCATGCAACCTTATTTGGCTGAGGCTCAGACCAATGTCTTGGATTGAGTAATTCTTGAGTTGAATTTTCTCCTAGGGCTTAATCATTGTCAAAATCATGTGTGTGATCATTAGGGCCTACTGAGTAGGGTCAAAGAAATACCTCATGTGTTGCACCACTGGGGCCTTTGCTACTTTTCCTCTCCTTTTTCTGGGCTTCTCAGGCTTTCTTTATAGTTTTTAACTATTGATGAAATTATTCTTAAGACTAAATTATTTCTCCTACAAAGGGGGATCCTTGAGGCAATCCAAAGGGAATGGTCACTTTCTGCTATGAAGCATCAAACGTTGTTTCCAAAAAATGAATGGGTGGACAAGTAATTTGGATGTTGAGAAAGGTAGGAGACTATGAAGAGGAATAGTGAGAAATTACACCATGATGGATTTTTCTATAGTGGATGGAGATGAATGGGTGGAAAGTGGTACAATCATTGTTGATGGTAGTAGTAGAAGGCATGAAATAAATAAAGAAAGATGATGCAAGGGAAAGAATAAGGGGAGTAAACCACACCTGTTGAGTGGTGACTAGGGGTGGCTACGTAACAATAGGTGATAGCTATGTGAAGCTAGGGGTTGGTTGCATGAAGCCTTACTCTACTTTCTTTATCTCTACTTCTACATCACCCCCTCCTCCCTTCTCAAGAACTTTTCTCTTTTTCTTTTGGGGTTTAGAGGAAGAAAAATAGGGTCACACCTGAGTACTTGGTTGGTTGCCTCATGCCCCTTGTTTCCCTGGGGAACCTGTTATTTTTGGGTTGTCACATAGAGAGGAGGAGGCCATGTTGGAATTCTCTAAATGCCATAGACCTCCTCCTCCTTTATTAAGGGTTTCGCCTCTTCTTCTTATTCCAACTCTAACTCTTTTTGCTTTAGCCTCCTTTTTATGGTATTAGTCCTAGATCATCTTGAATTTATCATCAGTTTTGATAGTATTAATGTTAGGCTCCATCTGGTTGATCTCCTACCTATACTTCCAATAGGATTCCATCATTTTTGTTGTTCAAACCCTTTCACCAAGCTGTGTTCTTATATTTTTGGTCATATTCCTTGTGGGATCAAAACCCTGGATTGGCTTGTAGAAAGACTCCAATGATTGGTGGTTGTTTGAGGGGATCTTTGAAAAATCAACTTAATATTTTATGTCATCCTCCATCAATGACTTATTCTCCTCAAAGTATAGATGAGATCATGAATGAAGGGGGAAACAGTCTTCATAGCGGCTATGTGGCCATTCGGGTCATAAATTCATTGATCATTAATCTAATCAAGGTGAGCTCTACTAGTTTAAGCATGAGAAAATACTCTTGAGACCCCTTCAAAACTATAATATCCCCTCTTGAAAAGGGGACATCATATAGGGCCTTCTTTTATCATCCTGCACCATATACTAAATCTACCATGTCAATCTAGTAGGCCAATTCTAGGGCCAAGGTCTTTTCTGTCAACATGTGCAAGAGCCGAGATGTATCCTCCTAAAATTTGTGGACCCTAATGAAGGTAAAAATATGATCCAAATAACTAGTCACATTGAATCTTGTAGTTAGTGAGCCACTCTAGTTAGTGGTCTAAAGTTTGAAAGTTTATGGGTTTCGAGCTAACGTTGATTATAACTAGAGACATGAAGCACTCTATGAACTCATGGTAATCCAATGTGGCTGACAAGATGTGGGTCCATGTAGAGATGGGGATAACCTTATATGGGTATGTTCCCATCTCAATAGAATTGATGGTGGATTATGTTGATAGGAACCTGGTTCTCTAGTAGAGGATAATGTGGAGAAGGAAAGAAGAATACCTAAAGGTATTCTAAGCTAATAAATTTGTAAGTTGATCATGAATAGCATCATCAATGGTGTCTGCGAAGTCCATTTTATAAGCCTTCCTTTTGCTCAATGTCTTCAAGTGGAAGAATGCACCCAATTGGAAGTGCTCAAAGATGAATGCTAGCATAGAGAGGGAATCCTTAATATCTTGTTCCATAAATCTTGAGAGAGAAATGGGCAGATGTGACACTTCTACATAATTATTGTGGAGAGCTGAGTTCAAGAAACCCAAATTCTAGACATGAGTGTCCCATATGGTCTAGAGGCTTTCGATATCATAGATGTCTACATTGTGGTCATTAGGGAGCTGGAGCATCTCCCTCATCACCTCAATACTAATCTCCACACTCAAGTGGTGGCTTGTAATAATGATAGTTTTTGCATCATACTTTTCTACACAAAGAGCAATAAGCTTTGGGCACAAGTGCATGAGATGCACCATATATTGTGCCAGGGTAGAGATCCATATTTTAAGGCTAAACAACCCATAGTCACTCTTGTGAACCTTTGTGAGCATGTGGACATGAGTTCCCTCTCTTAGATTGTGTTCTTAGCCAATTTGAGATCAAAGATCCCATCTATGTATTTGAGGACCAATGTGGGGTTACTACAATGTCCCTTTGAGATATTTTTTATATTTGGTATTATGGTCTTTGGTTGTGCATGAGTGGAAGCATATGATTTTCTCCCTACATATTGAAGGGGAAGCTCTCTATGAACTCTTGGACCATGAGAAATTCCATCTTCTTGGATTTATACCTCTAGATGAGGACCTAGAAGGATACATATTATAATTCTTCTCAACTTAACATTACTTACTCTTATAAAGCACTAATTATTGGCTTCTGCTCACAATCTCGTACTCAATTCTTTTCTAGAAATTCTTTTCTCATATTAGTGTTCTTGAAACTCCTTAAATGTTAATTTTTTTTGTTTGATCATGGGATGGCTATTTATTAGCTAATACTCCTAGCATAGTCATTGTGTATCTTATTTGAGTTTGGAACCTTGAGAAGGATGACACACACTTGAGGAACCATGCATGAAAGATTTGGTGATAATTTTATGAAAGATTGTGTAGTTTAGGGCACTTGAACATTAATTATAGAGGGAATGGTGTAGATAGTTGTCTATAAGGGAGGAATTCAAAAAGAGGGGAGACAAGGAATGGCCACCAAATTGTACTAATGGCACTTATTAGCAAAAATAAAAAATACTCGCAGAAAAGGGGAAACTAACTAATTATGTACAAAGCAAAGCCAATAAATCAGTTGAAGTGCTTCAAGTGGATTCTATTAATCAAAGTCTTTAAGACACTTCCTTTTTCATACATTAACTCAATTTCATTACTCTACCTATTGTAAATAATATGGAAATGCCCTCTTCAAAAGGAGTCAAATTTTGCATGCTAACCTGACCTTGCGGCCCTTTCCTCATACTTAAGAACCAAGTCTCTTGACTTGAAGCCCAAGTCAAATGATTTCTTTTTGAACTATTTCTTTACTACTTCCTTTTGGCTTACCATGGCCTCATGAGCCTTTTCTTGAGCCTCTTGTGTATTGAGCAACTTAGCCATCCTTACTTCCATAGCTTCATTTTCTTCAACTTCTACATATTTAAGTGATTGTAATGCCATAATTTCTATGGAGATTAGCAAAATAACCTCGTTGTCAATTAATTCATATGGTGATGTCTTTGATATTTTCTTTGGGGTGATCCTATCAACTAAAAGTGCCATTTTCATATGCTTATTCCATTCCTATAATGGTCTACACCAATCTGCTTGATCAATCTGATCAAATTCTTATTCATGGACTCCGCTAGTCCATTAACTTGTGGATAATAGTTAGATGAAGTCTTAAGAAAAATCCCATGTCTCAACATGAATTTTGAAATTTTTGAGTTGAAGAAAGCCCTTGCATTATCTGATATTATGGTTTTTGGTGGGTCAAACGTTGTTACTATCTCTTCTAGGAAGCAATGGATCTCATTTTTTTATAGCACCTTTTAAGGGGATTGCCTCTAACCATCTGGTGAAGTAACTTGTGGAAATGAGAATCCATTTGTGACCTATGCCAGATATCAAGCTGATCATCCTGATGAAATCTAGGCCCCATTATGTAAAAGTTTCATTAACCACAATCATACTCAAAGGCATGGATGAATTCTTATATTCTCCAAAAAAGAATAGGCAATGTGGACATTTTATAACTATACTATGGAAATATGTGAACAAGGTTTACTAATAATATCCTATACACATGATTTTCATGATGACCATTTGTACTAAGAAGTGACCACCCATGGGGATATTATAGAATTGGTGTAGGATCTTGTTGGCCTGATGTATATCCACATATCTGAGTACGATCCATAAATTTTTTTTTTAATAGGAGCCCCTCAACTAGCACATATCTTGCAATTTGTAATTTGTTAACTCCACTCTTATGTAGTGAGAGGATCATCAAGTATTTACCAATTACCATGAAGTGTGTCCTATTTGCAACCCATGATTTTATGACTTCCAACTAATTTACTATAATTACTTTTGGAACTTCTTCCTCAATCAGGGTTTTAGCTTCTTTAGTTAAATATTCACACAGTCATCTTCCTCAAATTAATTTTGTCAGCCTAACTTCAATGTCACATTCAAGAATTTTGGTGATCTAGTTTTCTCTTTTGTCTATGATATCACCTTCCATGATATATTCCTTTGTGCTATAATGAGCTACATACAATTATTTTATTTCCTACCACCAAATGTCTAATTTTTTTGATGCCTTTCACAATGGTGAATGCTTTCTTTTCAACAAAGTTATACTTGGTTTCATACCCTCACATGGTTCTTGAATAGAAGGTGATAAGATGTTTTCCTCTTTCTCCTTTGTATTTATGTGTAAGCATTGTTGTGATGCTATGTTCACTCCCATATACATACATGATAAAATCTTTGGAAAAGTCAAGATTAAACAACATTGAGGTAGTGGAAATTTCTTCTTTTATCTTTGAAAATGTAGCTCTTCCTTTGGGGTTCCATTTAAAAGTTGAGTCCTTATTTAGCATAAGAGTGATAGGCCTAACCAGTAGAGAAAAATCAAAGATAAACCCTCTGAAAAAATTAATCTTTCCCAAGAAAGATTGAACTCCTTTGTTATTCACCGATAGGGGCAATTCATTGATGGCCTTCACCCTTTCAGGGTTTTTGGAAATCCCTTCTTTAGAGATCACATAACCAAGTGGTTTTCCTTGAGGGAATCCAAAAATACATTTCTTAGGGATCAAAGAAACCCTAACCTCTTGGCACCTCTGGAAGACCTGTAAATGATCAAAAAATTTATTTTAAAACAAAATTGGAAAAGCCACTATAATATATTATTAATATTTATTATTTACATATCCCAGATTCAGAGGGCATACCAATAGGAAAGAATCCAGAAGATAACCTTTGATTATCACCCAAAAATAAAATTACATAATTTGAGTGTAATACCCAAATCAATTATAACACTACCTTCTAGTACATTGTGCATATGTTTTTGTGCTTTCATACATCTATAGCACATTTTAGCTTTCAGTACATTATATATCATTTTCTGTGTTGTGATCTTACAATAATACATAATTGCATAATTAACATCCCCCTATTACATCACATTTCTTCTATCTTTTTTAAAAAACCCCAAAAAAACCTCCATATTTTTCCTGCAATCGCATAGGTTCTATAAAACCATGTTTTTTAGCCACCATCCGCATTCTTAGCTTTAGTATAGTTTGACCAAAATTGTTCAAAATTTTTACCAGGCACCAAACATTCACCTATTCCTCAACCTGCATATTTTCTAAAAAATTCTCCCCTTGTTCACCATGTTCTTCATCTGAATTTAGAGCATCATTCATATTTGGAACTTCAGTTGTTTCTCGCATGTGATACATATTATGTACACTCCTCTGCATGGTTGGCTATGCACTAACCAATTGGCGTTGAAGAATTGGAGGAGTTGCATGAACATAGTTATGGTAAAGCAGAAAGGAGACATAGTGGTATTTTTCTCTAAAACACTTAGACATTTTTGTCCCCACATGAATATTATATCTTGCCAAATCCCTGTTAAGATGAGATGGGTCAAAAAGCTCCAATGATTTCTTGAATGCATCATAGATGTTAATAAATGCTCTATTATGAGGCAAGAAATGTGGCAAAAAAATTCCACCCACATAACCCTCCCCCATGCCAAAAACATACTTCTAAGTGCATTCCTCAAGAACATCATTATGTAGGAATATATCATTAACCATTTTTTTTTCAATTACAATCACAGAATCTAAGCACTACAACATATCCAACAAATTAGATATAAAAATTGACAGAATATTTGAAGGATAAAGCAACCTCCTTGATTTTGGGTGAAGAACTTCCTTCCCAATAACACATTTGAGACACTTATAATCACAAGGACACCTAGGCTTAAAACAGTTTGCAACTGAAGCTCTTCCATTCTTCTTGAGAATGGCCTTTCCTATCTTTGTACTGGAAACCACACACGATAATTCTTCAGTTGATAATCCATCACCGTTAGACTTACAACTTTTCTTTTTGCAGAAAGATATTTCAAAAGATAATTGTGCTACTGTTTACCATCAATAACTTACTTGAGCAAATAAATAGAGAATTTTCTTGTGTTCATAACTAACATAATGACTCTGAGTTTAGCGAGTACATAAGTAAGCTTTTTCAACAAAATTTTGACATTTAGCACATGCTAAGTATATTTCACACACCTTCATTTTATATGAATCATTTAACATTAAGATGCTAAACGTACTGAAATAAATCCTTTTTTAAATAATGATGTGATGAAAGCACCTATATCCCTTTCACAAGATTTCACATTCCTTTAAAGGATGAATGTGGTTATCCAAGTGTACCACAAGTGAAATATGGCAACTCCACATTCCATTGTAAAGTACTAGAAAATAAATGCTAGCTTACTCACATTAGTGAATGATTACACCATCAACCAACTTTGTAACAAGCTTAAATCATCTTAAGATATGCACAAACCTATATTTGAAAACAATTCATGTGAACCTGATAACACAAAATTTGGCATACCCAAAACTGCATAAGCAATTAACTTTAAGATTTATGCTTAGACATTTGATATGACATAGGGGCCAACTTAAGTGTACTGGAACCACATTCTTCTGAAAAGAATCAAATTTGCACATATGAATAGTATGATTCATATACTACCTTTATACTTCTATCAAATTGCACACTTTGCTTGCATCACTTTGAAACTCATTGATGATATCATCAAATGCTTTATTTTTGTCTCATATATCAAGCTAGAAAGCACCACATACATAAATGGAAATTACACAAATGTTATTATAATTTTTCACTTCAATGAGTTGTTGGCACATGTAATTGCCAATTACCCATGTGTTGGCAAGTAACACACATGCAATTTCCAATTACATATGCAAAAAACTATCACCCATTATTTCATTTTCCATGAATCTAACCCAAAATTACCACATCTATAACTGCCAATTACGTATATGGTGCCAGCTTATTTCATTTTTTCCTAAGAAATATTCACATATAGCTGGATTTTTATTTCTAAAATATTACAAACCCTATCTAACCTTAAAACATTTTAGACGGGATTAAAATAGATTAGGAGTATCCAACCTTAAGCAGATTTGCAATCTTAGAAATTCAAAATTTTCAAAATTTGTACCATGCCCAATTTACCATATAATTGTGCCTTACCTAACAAATTCTTTCCTCCTTTACTAGTAAAGTTTCTAAAAAATTATGCATCTTACCCAATGCAGCCAAATGGGTAACTTCGTTATCTACATGATCACACCCATAATTGTCCAAAAAATCTGCAACCCAATTACCCTCTTTGTATGTGCAAAATTTCATAATTTCCTATCTTGTCAAGCAATGACCAAATCTGCTTAACAATATATTCCAACTTCTAGTTCTGAAGCTTGTGACCTCGACATGCATTAATTAAGATCATTGAATCACCTTCTACCTGAATCATAGGTAGCTTGAACCTAAAAACTAACTTCAAGCTAAACAATAAAGCTTGTGCATTTGCAGCATTATTAGTACCTGGAAGAAATTTATATGACTTTGCACATAACACTAAACCTTTATGATCACATATGACCACCTTGGCTCCAAATAAACTTGGATTTCACCTAGATGCTCCATCTATATTCAGCTTAAAGACACCTAAAGGAGGATCAGACCACACAATATAATCTCTATCTACCTCTGGGGCATATTGATGAAGATTACATTTAAATGGCAGAGATAGCAAATTCCATGAGGACATCAAACTTGAGTCCCAAGCAATAAAAAGGGATCCAACATGCTTTACTTTGTACACATAAGCATTTACTGCTTCAGATATTGAACTTTCCAATAGTGTTAACATTTGATCAATATTCAATTTCTCTTTCCTAAAAATAATTTTGTTCCTTTCCCACCAGATAGCCCATAAAACTAAAGAAGGAATAATACACCAAATACTTGCAAAAAATGATGTATTATACAACTGTGGCCAAGTAGAGAATAATTTCCAAATTGTGTTAGGCATAGTTGTTATCCAATTCATTTTAGCCACTACAAACAACCAAAAAATCTGCACTACTGAGCACAAAAGAAAGAGGTGATTTACATTTTCAAATTATTGATCACATAACACACATTTAAAAGGAGCAGCTATGTTTAGTTTTACTAGTTTATCACTTGTTAGAATTTTATTTTGAATTGCAAGCCAAGCAAAACAACCTGCTTTTGGCAATACTTTTGAGTTCCAACAAAACTGGTAAGCTCTTTGTTGAGATACTTGTCAGGATACTTGTGAGATTGATTTGTACCCCTCTTTGAAGGAATAAAAACCTATGTCTGCATTAGACCAAATAATTCTATCAGGTTTAGATGAAAAGTAAACTACCCTTTCTTTTAGAATTGATGAAATCTAAACTTTATGATTTTCATCAATTGCCTCTTTTGAAAAGTCCTTCCACTTGAATTTTCTAGTCATTGTATCTACACTTTGAACATAATATTTTACTTTTGAACCCCAAGCTTGAGACAGAAAAATGGCAGCATTCCCAAAATTAAAATCTATAGCTAGATTCTGGTGTCCATTCCAAGAATCTTTCCAAAATAAGGCTCCATTGTTGTCATTCACTTCCCAAGTTAAATGGGGAAAAATAACTTTCCTACATGAAATCAAAAAATTCCACATTGTAGACCCTTAAGGTGGATTCACAACAGTAAAAATTCTTGAAGGACAAAGGTTATCTAAGTATTTTCACTGCATAAGATGACACCACTTAATTGTAGGTTTAGCGTACATTCTCCAAACCATTTTAGCACCAAGAGCCAAATTTCTATCTAGCAAATTGTGAAGACCTGCTCTGCCTTTTAATTTCTCTAGACACATTGTTTCCAAAGAAATGAGAGGTATTTCCTTTTTGTTATCCAAATTTCCTGACCATAAAAATTTCCTAATCAACTTTTGAATTTGAGAAATGATGGACTTTGGAGCTTTTAGACATGCCATAAAATAGTTTGGAATTGATGATAATATAGATTTTACCAATAAAATTCTCCTTGATAGAGATAACCATCTACCTTTCCAAGCCAAAATTCTAGCTTGAATGGTTTGAATGATTTTTTGCCAATAATTAACTTTGTTCTGACTAGAAAAGAATGGGATGCCTAGGTATTTACAAGGCAAATGTGCATTCTAAAAACCAAAAAGATTTACAATTCAGTTCTCAATATCAGATTTGGTATTGAACACATAAATTTTTTACTTTCCTTCATTTACTTTTTGTCCTTAAGCTGTAGTATACTTTTCCAGTAAAGTCTTTATCTACAAAGCTTCTCTTATTGAAGCTTTACCAAAAAGCGAAGTGTCAACAACAAAAAGAGAATGTGTAACTGATATGTTAGTATTAGGAATAGAAACACCCTGAATGAGACCTCGCATGTGAGCTTTGATAAAGGACCTACTCAGGGCTTTAGCCAGTATGATAAATAAGAATGAAGATAATGGGTCACCTTGGTGAACCCATTGAGTAGATCCAAAAAAAACAACTACTGAGCCATTTAATAGAATTGAAAACTTTGCACCAGAAAAACATGCCATTATCTAATTACACCACTTTGGGGAAAAAAAAAACTTTAATAGCACCAGATTCAAAAAATTCCAATCAACCCTATGATATGCCTTCTGCATATCAAGTTTAATAATAATTGTAGACAATTTATTAGCAACAATGGAGTGCAAAGTTTCATGGGCAACAATTGCTCCTTCTGTTGTTTCTCTCCTAGGGACAAAAACCCCCTGTTCTTCAGAGATGATTGAAGGCAGAAGAGAGTGTAACCAAATATAAATTTCTTTTGTGAAAATTTTATAAATAGTATTACATAAAGAGATAGGCCTAAAATCAGAGAAAGTCTCAGGAGTTTTAATCTTTGGTATTATGGTAATATTAATCACATTAATTTTTTTCAGCATACCTTCTAATTTTCTTGATTCCTCCAAAGCATTAAGAATATCAATTCCAATGAAATCCCAACATTTTTGATAAAATATGGCAATGAATCCATCAGGTCTCAGGGCTTTATCAGGAGACATGGAAAAAACCACTTCTTTTACTTCTTTAAGAGAGAAGGGGACCATCAGTCTAATATTATCCTCATGGGAAACGAGATTAGGAATGTGTTGAAGAAGCTCTTCTCTTTTTCTTGCTAAAAGAGAATTGTCATTATTACTTGCAGATGAAAGAGAAGAAAAAAAATTAACTCCTTCATTTTGAATCTCAACCTCTTTAGTAAGCAAAACACCAGACACACTATCTTTAATAGAGAAAATAAAGCTTTTTTCTTTTTTTATTTGTGTTAATATACCGATTTTTTTTGTATTTCTATCTCCATCCTTTAGCCATAGTTCTCTAGACTTCTATCTCCAATAGACCTTCTCTCTCAATAGCAACTCCTTCCATTCCTCTTGTAACTTGCTCTGCTCTTCAAATAATGTATTATCTAGGCCATTGACAATAATGAGTTCATTTACTACCTCTAACTTCTTGTAAACCAATTCTTTCTATACAAATACATTTTTAAAGGCTATTTGATTCTAGATTTTCATTTTTTGTTCAACATGCTCCAATTTCTTGCTTAATTGAAAAATTCTAGAACCATAGATAAAGGGCACACTCTGCCACCACTATTTTAGCAAGAGCATAAGATCCGGATGTCTAAACCACATTGCCTCAAGCTTAAAAGAGGATTGAAACTTTGTCTTTACTTGATTTGCAATCAAATCAAGTGAAATAGCAAAGTGATCAGATGTTGCAAAGGGCGGAATTTGAGATTGAAATTGATGGTCACTTACTACCCAATTTGGAGAAATTAAGAGCCTATCTAATCTCTTCACAGTTTGAAGAAAATTATTTCTCCTATTTTTCCAAGTATATCCACTATTTTGTGGAATTACATCAACCAAAGCATTATCTTGAATAAAAGATGCAAAATCATCCATAACTTTCTTTGGAGGGAAAATACCACCTTTTTTCTCAAGAGAACTTGCAATTGCATTAAAATCCCCCACAAGAACAACTTTTTCTTGACCTAAGTTATCAAGTTTCAATTTAAAAGTATCCCACAACATCTTCTTGCCTATTGTGTTGTTAGGCCCATATACATTGATCAACCAAAAAGATAAATCAAAGTGATTAATCTCCATTAGCTTCCAATTATGATCAAATGAGATATTGCTAATGCAAACTATTTTTGCATTCCAAAGTGTAAGAAAACCTCCTAAGGCTCCCTGAGAATGTGAATGTGAAGCTTGCCAAATGTTTCTCCAATTCATAACAATAGCTTGAAAAGAATCCTTAGAAGTTTTGGTTTCCTGAAGAACAACTATATCTACCCCACAAGCATCCAATTGTTGGTTGATTTGGGCCCATTTTTTAGAGGCATTTATACCTCTGACATTCCAAGATATTAATCTCATTGAGACTTAGGAGAGCAACAGGCTCTCCTTGGCCTTTTTTGTTTCAAACCTATCCCCATTTAGGAATCTAATGTCAATTGTACACCTACTTCTATTTTTTCTTTCAACTTGACAGCTAAAGATTTCCTACCCCTTTTAGCAGGAGACAACAGAGTTTGGGAGATTGATAGTGATACCAAATCATTAGATACCTCCCCTTCCCAAAAAACCTCTAAGGAAATATCATCAATCATGTGTTTGCCTACTGACACTAGAGACTGATCAAAAAATTTCTCAAACTCCTCCTCAGAGGGTAAAGTAGAGGAATGATCATTAAGATCAATAGTAGACGGCTAGGGTTGTAAAGAAAAATTACCTTCCAATTCTTGGTCAAAAAAAATATTTAACCTTTCATCACATTCATTGGACAAGCCAAGTGTGAGCATTGGATCACACTAATTCAATTGCTGAAAATTATCAAAATTAAGTTGAGGAACCAAAAACTTAATCGAAGAAAGAAAAATTTTCATTATTGAGAACATTAATTTCTCTAGGCCAGGAAGAAAAGAGACAATGATGGGCTTGAAACAATAACCTGAAACAGCTAACCTTTCATTTTTTAAACTATCTGAGGATAAAGAATCTTTCTTATCAAGAACACTTGAAAGAGAACCATCAACTCCCCCCAAAGAGAGGCGACTACAAGAAAAAACTTCCACAGACTTCAACTGTGAAACTACTGAAGACCCATTAATAAAATGATACCAGTTAATGCATATATCAAAAAACTTAGAAGTAAATGACAATTCCTTATCAGAGGTAGGAAAAGCCACAAGTGATTTCTCATTTAATGAATTAGCAGATTCTTTGAATGCATCCCTATTAGCATTCATGTTCAAGTCCTCCATCTCCACACATTTTGTGGAAGAATGAATAGGTGAATGACATAAAAAAAACTGCCTTGGATCCTCAAAAACCAAACATTGTTTCCACAAGCCAAAACTTGACTTAATATTAACAACCACTGGAAAAACATTAGAAACATCAATAAGCACACAAATCCTGACTAGTAAGGAGGGATTAGAGAAGAAACATGAATCATGATGCAGATAAATTCCTATTTGGTTACCTAGAACCTCAATAATGCTCGACTCTCTGTATTCCAGAGGTAACCCTTGCAATTAAACCCAAAAAGGAATAAATTGAGCCCTGGTATGAGAAGGGATAAAATTTGGAGTCCAAATGGTTGTATATAAACCATGCCCTTCACAAATCCAATATTTTTCTGTATACAACATTTCTAGAATCTCTATCAGAAATTATAAAAAAGAAGCCTTCTCCCTTGTCTAAATAAAAAACTTGGTTAGATCCATCCCAAGTCTGAAAAACCCATTTTAAAAAAAAGTCAAGACCTAGAAGAAATTTTCAAAACTTACAGATTAAAGTGACATTCTTGAGGTCATCAATCTACGACAAAAGCATCGCATGGGGAAGAGTGACATTGACTTTATCACTCTTCCTGAATCTTTTTGAAACCTATTTGGGACCATTTGAACCCAAACCCTTGTCCTTCTCCTACTTTTGGAACTTTGAATGAACCCTCCACCTGATAACATTAGAGCCATTAGCATTAGGGTTCGCAGGAACCTTCTTAGTGATAGGAATAGAATTTGGAAAAGTGAGGTGATCGCAAAGGAACAAAAGATTTAGGGTAAACAACAAAAATGTCATTTGAAAAAGTGGCCAAGCAAGAAGATGAAGGATTTGGAATGAAGGGAGCCCCGGAAGATCCAGAAACTGGTTTGTTAGGGATGAGAGGCATTACATGGGGTGCATGAGAAATTTTATGCCCATGAAGATAACCAGAAGCCATATCATCCCACGAATGGGGAGAATTGGAGGAGTGACAATGGAGATCTGATTCAGGAACACAAATATCAAAAGGAGCTTGCCTCTCCTTGACAAGAGATTTAGTAGTTCAAGAAAAATGTTGAGGCTTTGTAATGGAAGTCTTAGGGACTTGTTGATCATAGATCCAAACCCCATTATGAAAAATGCTGCCAACAAAACCTTGAAAACACTTAACATTATCAGAAAAAACTTCTTTCATCGATGAATATGACTTTCCATGTAAACCATGTGCAGATCTAGAAGAAAATGCTCCATTGGTAACAGGGAAGCCAATCGAGGAGAGCCTACCAACTGCATGAAAACCCTTGCCCTTGACAGAACAAGCATAAAAATTTGAATTTTTACTGTTGATAGGAAAACAAGGGTTCTGAAGGTTGTGGTCCTCCATTGTTAATTTTTTTGAATCAACATATTTTTTCATATGAAAGTGAATGTTGAAATTTAAATGATCAAAATGTTATTCTTTAGACTTGGAGAATACTATAAGGTCATCCAGATATATAAAGATAATCAAATCGATAAAATCTTTAAAATCAATATCCATTTCCCATTGAAAAGTAGCCCATACATTTGAAAGATTAAAATACATTTTGGCATATACAAAATTTCCCCATTTTGTAGTAAATGTAGTTTTATGTTGATCTTCTTCTTTATCCCATACTTGATTGTATTCAAAGAAACTATCTAGTAAAGAAAATATCTCTGACCCCACCACCATTTGAAGGATTTTCTCCATGGAAGGAATGGGATAATGATCTTTTAAAGATTCTTGTTTTAGATCTCTAAAATCCACACAAAATCTAATATCACCATTCTTCTTTTGGATAGGAACCAAATTAGATACCTAGATAGAATGCTTGATTGGATATATGATCCTTGAATCAATAAGCTTCTTCAATTCCTAGGCCATAAGAGACTCTATTTTCAGGTTAACCAATCTCTATTTTTGGTGGGTTGTCCTAGCTCCTTCAATCAATTCTATAGTTTTTTGGATCACACTATGATCATACCCCTTTAAATCATCATTAGTCCATGCCATGGATTTCTCATACTTACTACAAAAGGATATTAACCTTTCTTTATCCTTTTGAGGGACATCTTTTCCAACTTTTAAATTTATACCACCTCCAAAATCTAGATTAGAGTAGTCACTTTTATTTGAAACAAATTTTATTTTGTCATTTCTAGCATCATCAAAATCAAATAGATTCTCTAGAGTGATTAATCCTTTTAGAAGCTTGTTGGTTTTGAGCTAGATAATTTGATCTTCGTAAGCTTCTTCAATTTTGGTTGTAATTATTCTGTAAATTCACTATACTATTGAATAAACATGGTGATTTGAGCATCACTCTCAAAGACTTACCAGTTTTGATCATTATCAAGAATGGTCAGTCTTATGATCACCCACATCGTATGTTTTTTTGTTAATAGACCTGTTACCAGTCAAACTAGGAACCAATTGTCACCATTTTATGTACTTCACAATTATGATATCTCAGAATCACTTGGATGTTGAAGGATTCAAATTGTTTGATTATATCCCATTCTTTGCGGCAGTAGGATTGCGTTCACATGTTTTTTGCAGCTAATGTTCCTTCTTATTTGTTTTATCACTAGCTCTGAATCTTTGAAGACCTTTAACCATTTTATTCCCATTTTCTCTACAAGACTCAAGCCATGGACTAGGCCTTCATATTCAGCTTCATTATTTATACAAGAAAATTGGAATTGGAAAGCTCTAAGAGTCTCGTCTTTGGCAGAGGATACTAGGCAGATACTAGCTCCTGAACTTGCCTTACATCTTGCATCATCAAAGTGCAGAGTCCAAAGGCCAGAATCATCATCTGGGCTTCTATAATAGCTTCCTTGACTTTTAGTCACTTGTGGGATAACTTGATCTTCATCATAGATCGCATATGTACCAAGGTTGGTAGCATCATAATTACCAAATGAATCACTCTTCATGAACTCATTAATCAAAACTTCTTCTTTTAGACTCCTATCTGTGGTTACTTCTTCATCTTCTGACAATTCCACACAATACATCTCATTATTTAAAAAATATATGTGTGTGGCCTCAAAATTCATCCAAGAATCATCTATGATGTGCTTTGAGTGTAAAGGTTTGGACAACACTTTCATTTTGGTACCATGTTTAGTCCTTAGGATTAAGTGAGACCAATCTAGAGACAATATCCTTTAATCTTAGCAATGAAATATCTCGACAAAAACAACCCAAAATTGGGAGGGATATCTATTACTACCATCTCTTAGGAAACCATAATGCTGGGACATAAATATAAGGTTAAGGGAAGACTTTTGATTATGCCTATAAGTTGGACCCTTTTCCCATCTGATTGCATGATTCCTCTATCAAGAGTCTCATATTCTAGTTTTAATAAATATGTAATTAATTTAGGCATAAATGTGGTGCTCACACTAGAATCAATCATAGAATTATATAGTGACTTATCCCCTATAATGTGAGTTAAGAAAAATGGGGTGGGCTTTGACTTATCTACCTCTTCTTTCACCACATTTTCTTTTGTGTTTGTAAATGTCATAGCTCCCTATTCCTGCAACCCTTTAACGAGCTCTTTTCTTTTCACTTGACTATATTGAGAGATTGCATCAAATTGCACCAAATTTTTTCCATCTTCTAAAGATTCTTGCAACAAAGATTTATTCTCTAGGATAGCTAAAATATCCTATATGGAGACATGGTTGGGGGCCTTCTTCAATTGCTCCACCACATTCAGTGGTCTAGGTGTTTGGACCTTTAGCTCTTTTGTTTTACTCAAGATTGGATCACTCTACTTTTGAAACACTGGAGCTGCTACTTGTGGCTTTGAGTTTTTCTTAGAGATAGACTTGGGTTATAACATCAAGGATATCCACTCTCTAGTCAATCTCTTTTGGATTTGGTGTAATAATTTGAATGGACTTGATGAGTCTTCGATGTTGATGCATCATTAGTGAATACTACATCTTCTTCTTCCATCCAAGAGAATAGTGCATGGTACATGGGGAAATTTCATCTTCCTGCTCCAAGTACATGCCTTGCACTTAAGCTATTAGGATGGAATTTTCTACTCCAAGAGATTGATAGGTATATGCACTCATATCTATTATGACTCCTTGATTCTATTGTTCTACAATCTACTATTGAAGATAACCTCTAGGGCAGTTTCATGGCATGTGTGTGTCATTATATGGGAAGCACCATGAATTAGTTTTCTCCACCAAATATCTGTTATGATTATGCAATACAACTTGTAGTGGAGTTGGGACTAGGACTATTCGATTTGAAGGCTAAGCTCGATTATTTTCTCACACGCCTCCTTAGTATTGGTTATACTAGAAGTGAGGTATGTTGCCTTGAAAATTATGGTAAGGGGGATTAGGAGGCATAGATTGATAAATTTTAAGGTTAATTATATCACTAGAAGAGGTCCACAAAATATTTTTCATATCACTCACCTTCATAGCCAAGGAGGTAGAAGCAACTACATTAGTCTATGCATTAGGATATACATACATTGAAGGGGATGAATAAGAGGTATTGGGAGAATATTTTGGTGCAAGAGGTACTATTTTAAGGAATACAAGAATGGATAGCTAGTGAGGAAGTTTTCTAACATCTATAAGGTTATTCTTATCCCTAATGGCCAAGTCGTATGCATTCGAAAGGGTCTGACCTCCTAGAAACTGGATCATCACAGCTATGTTAGAATTAAATGCCTTCAAGTAGAAAACAATGAACATACATGTTGGGGGCCTAGCCATCGTTGGGTTCATTTGCTAGGTTTTATGAAACTTGGTATTAAAATATTTGATAGCCTCTTGGGGTGCTCTTTTAATGGTTATCAATTTCTAGAGTACGAAATACCAATCACCCTTCTCTATAAACCAGTCGGAGAAGCTATCTCTAAGTTGATCCTAGGTACTGGTTGAATTGGGGGTCAAGGATCTATACCAATCTAGAGCTTTCCTCTTGAAAGAAGTAGTGAGCAACCTTAACACCACATCTTTCTTTGTCACATGATGTATTGTGCACACATCGGTGACATCTTTCAAAAATTTCAAATGCACAAGACAAAAGAAAATGACACCTAGAGAATAACTCTCATCCTCATGATGTAGTCATTGTAATTGAAAGGGAGTGCTTTAGCTTGTACATAAAAACAATCTTTAGAATCTTCCCCAACCTCAATGCAATATGATTCCCATGATGCTCAGAGAAATCATTGAGGTGATGTGTGTCTCTCTCCAAACTATTCATTAAATTCTTGCTAGAAATAGGGCTCATCTCTTTCAACCAATGGTACAACTTTGAGCTCTGAAAATAAAAATATTTCCATAGATGGGCATCATAATGATGCATGGCAGAAGGAAATGCCTTTCAAAAATAGCTGTCTTTGGGTCCTATTAATAAAATTAGCCAATGATGCATCATTTTCTCATAAAGGAACCCCCTTCACTCTCAAGGAGGATTGTAATGCAATGTGAGAACTTCACTTCCTGTTAGGTATACTTGCATAGTGGGCCCCATCTCATCACCTTTTAGCCAATGATGAAAGCTGAGGCCCACTAAGACTTGAGTTTCTTATAAAGTGAGTGATGTGATGACACATGGATCACTAAGGAGAAAGCACTCCTAAAAAGTTCCTTTTGTCTTTTATTTCATCGGAAGCATGTAGAGTCACCACATGGTGAGTTAGTGTTGCTCTAGGAGGGTGTCAAGAACTCCTGTGTGAAGGATGAGCATGGGAGTGCCACATGGTGCTAGTAGAAGAAGTCGATACTTAATGAGAAATTATTACTGGGGCTTGGAGGAAAAGAGGAAGCTGATACTCAAACTGACCAACTTAATCAATTGCATTCTCAACAAGAACCCAATGCTCAAAACTTTAAAATGTGGATCTGATCCACATTTTATAATGACATCTTGAATTCAAGAACATTTGTAAACTTAAAAATGAATCTATGTAGGAAGAGTGCATTGAAGAGGTGTTCCTCTAATTGTGGGTAGTATAGAGTGTGTTGAATAAGTGTCCCTATTTTCTTTTCTACAAAGGAATTTGTGTGGTGTGTGATTACTTAAGACCTTATGGTTTGTTGCACTTTCTATCTTGGTTTTGGATAACTGAGATAGATTCCACTCTATTTCCTTAGCTACTCTCTCTTTTTCCTTGTTGATTAGGTTGAGCATATATCATCCTTTGTTGAGGTAAACCTTGTGCTTGTATGAATCTTGGGTCAATGTTGTTCCATCATTTATTTTGGTGTATGTGTGTGAACTTGGTTGTGGAAATGGTGTATCCATGATATATTTCTCTATAGGTCAAGGGTTTCCCAAGTTTGCATAGGAATATACTTTAATTAATAATCACATGATTAATGGGAGGTGAGTATCTTACCCAATTGTTCCATCATTGAAGATATCTCAGAGTTGGAAGAATTTTTGGTTTAGAAGGTATCTTGATGTAGTAATATTATTTATTTCATGTAGTGTTAGAGTGTGATTATTTAATTCTTGGGAAGTAGTCTCTATATTGATATATTTCATTATGATATGATTTGGTTGACATTGGATTTTTATTTTTGAAGGAGACTGTCAAGTTGGAATAAATTTCTTAACTATAGAAATGATTAATTCGGGATGTTAGTGTCCTCTTTTATGTACTCTAAAATCATACTTATAAATTCATAGGGTTGATTTAGTATTAAATTATTATATTGGTTGAATTTTCTATCTTTCCTTTTGGCCTATCTCAATATTAGTGTTGAATGAATATAGATTTCCATTTCAAATCTCTTTTTCTACTATGTAACATTTTCCCTTTTGTTAGAATAAAGTGTTGGTTGCCTCCTTATTCCTTGGTATTGTGCTCTTTGGGAAGATCAAATATTATTAGGTTGTTCCTACAATCACATGAAAATTTTCCCTAGACTAGTTCTAAATAAATTATAAATCAAGGAAGTTATGCCACATTAAGTGAATAAAATATATCACGTTGATTTTATCACCTTAGAGTGACTTTTCTTTTCTTAAGGTAACCAAAAGTTGGGCTTCAAAGTATAATTATAATTTGGAACCCAAAAGGTTCTAGGTTTAATAGGAAGTCTACACCGCACCATTTTAAGTGTGCTTTATTGTTGAGTTTTCTTCTAAGAGTACTTTGGTGTTGATAAGCATCATAATGAACTTTGGACTTAAACTATGTCAAAGTCTAGGCTCATGTCTACGATGTGACTTATGGTTTTATTCCTATACCATGGAAGTTTGGATATAATTTAGAATTGGGAGTAGGTTATAGGTCCATGTTAGGTCCTAAAGTTCACATAACAAAAATAATTTGGTGGATCTTTGGAAAGTCATGAAGATTGAGTTAGATTAGGAACCAAAAACCAAAGGTTTTAAGTTATGAAAGAAGTATAACACCCATGGGAAAGTGTTAGAGTTTAATGTTGTATCATCAATCATGAAGAGAATTTAGGATTTTAAAAAATTCCAAGTTCACATGTGAGCTTGAGGTCTATTAAGGAGTACATATTGTTTTGTAGGACTCAAAGATCAAGTAGAACCTAGGACTTTGAACAAGTCACATGTTCAAATGGGAGACCAAGGTTCACTAGATTTGGTTCTATTAAATTGAATAGCATAGATGATAAAGGTTGGAGGGGAATCCAAAATTGGAACAAGTTTTAAGTCCTAATAATAAATTGAAACTCAATCTATTGGTATTTTTTTCCTATGGCATGATTAACAAATCTAACCCTTCAAAATTTTGAGGATGGGTTAGTGGAGAGAAATGAAGGGTGAACTAGTGGTTTTGGTAACCCTATCTCTCTCCCATGCCTTATTTTTTTTGTCAAACTTAGATTCATGACCCAAGGTAGAGTTAATTATTTTATTTGTGTTCCCTTTATTTTTATTTGGTGTGCATGACAAGTGTGTCATCGTGGGTTACATGAGACACCTTGTGCACATTGAATTTTTTTGTGGTTATGTATCATAAAAATTTATGGCTCATATTTTTCTACTGATTTCTTGTTATAAAATCCTAGGATATTACATATTCAATTAAATCCCATACCCTATTTTAATATTTGGTGGGATTCTTATCATTGCAAGCATACTACTTCCTTACCCACCTAATCATTAATTCTATATCTCCAAATACTTATATTTATTTAGCTTTCTTCCTATGAGCCAACAACAATCCATGAACTAGTTCTTCACACTTATCCATGTTGTTAGTGCAAATTAATTATAACATATAAGATGTCAAAAATTTTATTTTTTAGTTTATGTAATTCAAAACTTGTACCACGAGCTTGTTTGAACATGGTTCCATAAAATTTTAATGTCAGGATCTAATATTTCAATAATTCAATGTTTTTTCATTATAGAAGGTATCATTGCAAAGTTTTCTTATGATTTTCCCCTAATGTAACTTATTCTTCTAATAGATTGATTTGAAAAAAAAATATTGTACCTTATGATGTTAGTTTTGGATTATCTTGATGACTATAGATCTCAGTACCTTACTAGATAATTTACTCATTCTTTTCTTCTTGTATATTTGTATTGGCCAATAAAATAACCTCTTACATTGAGATAAAAGGTTTTAACTTTTTTTTAAATAGAGATACAAAATGTATAGGCAAGATTTGAACGAATTACTTGTGAATATGAAACTAATTGGGAGGTAAGAGATGAAAACTCTATATCCTATCTCCCAGTATATGTGTAGACACTGAAAATTGTCTTAATTGATGTCATACATCTGAAACAGATTTATTAACATCATTTCCTCTTTACCCATCCTCTTTTCACTTAATTAATTTAATTAGCCTAGATAATTAATTAATTTCATTATTTTCATCTATTTGGCCTAATTAATTAAATTAGGTTAATTCATATCTTTTCACACTAACACTTCATCTCATTAAATTAAATAAATCAAAATATTTAATTTAATCTCCTAAGTCATTTTATTTAATTAAATAACCCTACGTTATTTAATTAAATATCATTTCACCCCTCCCCTATTTATTAAATCATCTAATTTAATAAATATCATCTAATTCTTCTAATTCCCTAATTGCATAAATTAAACCCTGTTTAAATTAGCAATTAAACTAATTTTCCTCTAATCAAAGGGAATATTCCCATGGAATATTGTTTATCCTTTTTTGCACAATTAAAACTTTATTTTAATTTGTAAAATTATCTTTTCCCTTACCCAAAAGGAATATTCTAAGGAATATTCCCTCTCCTCCAATCAACTCACTTGGCTTCTTGGACAAGCTAAACCTTCAACCTCTTAAGCAAGTTACCTTTGACCCATGTGAGCAGGTCAAAAGTGTGTTTGTTTGAGGAAAGTGTGGACCCTTGATTAACTTTCATCATGTATTCTCATCTGTTGATGAGAATCCATGATCCATGCCTCTCATCCCCTTCAACTTGAACCGTTGATTAAGCTTTTTGATCTCAACCATTCATTCCTCATTTGCTCTCCTATAAATAGATCATTGTTTGGAGACAAATGGATCCATCTTTTATTGAAAACTTATGCTATTGAATTTACTCACATATACACTGATCTTTTACTCACTTTTTAGCTTGTTTTAGTTCACTTTAATTACATAATAGCTTAGATCATCCATTAATGGCTTCCATGCATCCATCTTAGTTTGTAAATAAATTAGGGTTTTCATCTTTTAGCATAATTTTAGCTTAGATTAGCTTAGAAATTGCATAATTAGATAATTTGTAGCATAAAATCATGGTAACTTAGCTTACATCATGTTCATTTTATCATAAATTAGGTTTTCATATACCAAACACCATGGTTTCATCGTACCAAACACCATGGTTTCATCGATTCTCTTCCATGGAATCAACTGAAACAAGATCACTAATCATAGGATTGAGAAAGGGTCATCGTTCCACATCAACACAACACCAATTCCATAACAAGATAAGTTTTAAATGGATTAGAATAGATGTTTTGAAAGCTTTCATAATTTAGTATGTTAGGTTTTGATGAAATGTTTAATTTCAATTCTGTTTGATTGATCTTGTTGAGATTCAAGTATTGGTGGCTCCATTATGCTTCAATTCTTCATGGATCAAGCATTATTTGGCCCATAACGATATTTTTGCATCACATTCTAGCGCTAGGAGGTAAAACTAATCATTTAACTATTTTTTATCTCGAATTCCGTGTTCTTGTTGTTTTGCAGGTTGCAGTGATGCTCAAACCACAAACAATGATGCTATTTGAATAGCGTCGCCATATAGCAACACCTAGGAAGTTTTAAATAGCAACAAATATTTAATCTACTGACACTAATTTAAATATAGCAACACATTTAATTTGAAGATATCGTGAAATGCAAACTATGACACTCAAACTCACCAGACCAACGCTTTTAAATTCCAAACATCGACGCCATCTTTAGAAGCATTGCCTATAAAAATAGCGAAGAAATCATGTTCACTGGTTTTGCTACAAAGCGACACTCATTTTCACCAGAGCTACACCCAAATCTCAAACAACTCTATCATGTTCATCGATGCTCAACAAGGGTGAGAAAATATACGTTTGTTTTTTTTCAACATCTGGCTTAATTTCTTTGGTTTATCTAATCACTGATGAATTTCTGACTGTGTTTTGATTGTTAGACTAATAGGGTTTTGTAGAGTTTAAAGGCATGGAGCGAAAGTGAAGAACTTCTCTTCTATCTTGAAATTCTATAATATTAACAAGCGTTCAATGCTTTGGGGAAATTATAACCCAATTTCATACTTTTTTACTTTTAGTTTTAGGCAACTCACTAGTTTTCAATTGGGTTTAAAATGAACATTCAAAGTTGGATAAAATTGAACCCTCACATCACATATTTCAATTGGCCTTAAAATTGAACAAGGCAAACTCATCTTTCAATTAGTGCATAAAATTAACTCATTATTGCTTTGAAGGATAAAATTGACAACTATTTACTTTGTTTTGTTATTTTTAATTTTATCAATGAATGTGTATGCAATTCTCTCATGCCATTTGGTGATCTTGAGAAATAGAACATTCTCTAACACTTTGCAAAATCACCCACATCTTTCAATTTGGGTTTAAAATGGAACAACCATGCTAGTGTGAGAAAAGGCATAGCATGTGTTCTCTCTTTGTGCATACAAGAAAAGATGATCAAACTACGGATGTACTTCCTCACTAGTGTTCACCTTTAGAGGACCTGCCTTGGTGGGAAAAAAATACTCACCCCAAGGGAATGACCCAAGTGGTAACGAGCATAAGCCAAGCTCTTCCAATCCACTATATAAATTTGTGGTTGCGATTAAAATTGTAATCAATGGGAAGTGATACATGATAGCTCTCCCCCAGTATCTTTATGATGCGTAAATCCCTTATTCTAAGGGTTGGTAGACCTTTCACAAGGAGTTTATCATTGTACCCCCTAAAATAGATGCCCTTATTATGAACCTTTGTGTAGAAGCCAAAAATCCCTAATATTTGTTGATGTCAGGAATGGTCATTCTGAATCCACCCCACATTTGTACTATTCAATTGTAGAAACAAAAAAACTCCTTTTAATCTCTTTATTTTAAGGATTTTGAGTTTTGGTGGTCCTGAGAAGTGTGTGTCGCGGAGGGGAGCTAGTGTCGCCAAATCTCTAACCGTTTGCATTGTCTAGTGTTTGGAGAAATCCTAGTGGGGATTCAACAAATATAGCCATTTCTATCCTAGGGTTGTAATGCTTGTGAGTTTATTTAACACTTAGCTTGATTTCAAAACCACCCAAAAATAAGCATTCACTATCCAAATTTCAAACACTTTGTGCTTAAATATGGTCTTCTTGAGTTAGCCTTGATATTACTACTTGTCCTAAGGATTTATCCTTAGCTATTTCTAAATATATTGACATTAATCTCAAACCCATATTTACCAAAGATAACATAGGAAATTATGGTTTTAACCTCGTGATTTTCATGAAATGGACATTGTGAAAGTTATGATGTTTTAGACATAAACATCTAGTTTGGAAACATAATCAAAGACAAGTGTTTGTGGTAAAATCAATTCACTTAAGCAAAGATAAATTGAAAAATGAACCCCACATGACTATTTGGAGACTGATTGCTCCCATTGAACAACTTGATCTTCCAAGTGTTATAATTTAGTCAAACTTTAAACTCATAAATAGTGAACAAAAAGATCTCATTAGCAGTTTGAGAACCTTCACTTTTGAAAACAAGGAAACAAACTCATAGTGGAGAAATGCAACAACCATTCTAGACAAAGAAGAGGAACACACCGATATTAAGGCTGGAAGGCCCCTATTACCACCACCCATGTGGCAATACATATCTTCCTTTTTTCCATAAACTTAAATTAGGATTCCTAAGCTAAAGTCTATAGTCCTCATTTTAGACTTAGGCATCTCACTCCAAAAGCTCTTAAGAAACACCTTCGAGCAGTTCATAAAAACATAAACAAATTAGTAGCAAAATTTTATAGACATGCTTCAAGGTATAGTCTAGAATTATATGCATTCTTTTGGAGTCAAAATCCTTGTCTTTTTCATGATAGTCAACTCCTCTAGATGATTCATCAAATAGTCAATATCCATAGGGGAAAATCTCCAACACTCCATTTCAGACATAGGAATTGTAGAACAAGGTATAGTCAAAAGTGGGATTCAATATTTTATTGCAACCATTACACTTTGTTGAGGAACTTTTATGCCTGAGCTAGGAGAGCCTGAACAGGTTTGAAAATTCCCATCCTTCCTCTCATTTTCTAGGATTTGGACATTTTTAGAGGTCTAGCATCATTCTTACTACCTTGGTCTTTTCAAAACAAAAGGTTCACTTTAGGTCAACATTGGGTCAAACATTTCACTCACCCCTTCATCATATTTCATCCTTCACCTCATCTATCTTTGCAAAATATCAAAAAAACCAACACTTTGGGACTTAAACATCAAACCAACTTGCTACCTTAGCTACGTTGTATGTGAAATGTATCCTTTTCCATGCACATAGTTAAGATAGTTATCATATTTGAATTAGTTTATCTTGAAGGTCACAAGTCTACCCTAAAGATTCTAAGTTCATTAGCATTAGGTTTATTCCAACACCAAAACATCAAACTTAAGTCAAAAGTGTTGTCCCAAAACGCTTGCAAATATCACTTCCCACATCACCCATCTTTTCATCCTACATTATCATCATTTCTCCCAAAATACTTAGAGCATCCCTCTTACCTAGGTTTGAGTCAACTAGAGAGTTGAAACATTACAAAACTCAACACAACTATCCCATAGCTGACACCAAATTTTTGGTAAAGACAAGATCACAACACAACATAATCATGGAAAAGGAAAAGTTACATTTATCTCAAGTGATCCAAATCATTTAGAATTTGATCCTAGAATTCATGTTACATCATCACAACAACCATAATCTCCTTCAGGACCATATGAAAACAAAGACATCACAAACAACTCATTTGAGCTCACTAGAGAAGAACTTTTAGAACATCAATCTTTTGAAGGTGTAGCTCCTATCTCCCCAACATTTGTAGCACAAATTTTAACATAGTATTTCACAAATCCATCACAAGGGTTAAGTCAAACTTACATACCTATTCTTGCAACCAACCTTGCTAAATATTTTGGTCACACCTCACCATTTGAAAGTAGTATACTTGTGGGTACTATTGAAACTAATTCCCCACCTCCCACCATCATTTGGAAACCTACCTTTGGCACTCCTCCCATTCCTGAGGATCCAAAATAACTACACACTCCACTTGAACTTCATTATTCCACCACCACTTCGACATTTCGGGGACACCCTTCCTCATACACACCTATGAGTACCACAAGTATGCCTACTATCACGCAAATCAATATAGACCAAGTATCTCAAAAAAATTCCTTGGTTACAATTTATATCAATTATGGGAGTACCTTGATCACAAATCCCTTGTTTACATCTTTTGCACAAGGAAATCCTCAAAACATAGGACAAGGGAATCTTTTCAATCAATAGACTCAAGGTCCTAGTGTGTCATTTCCATTGAAAAATTTAATGGCATCATCATTTCCAATAGCTCCCTTTTCTATGCCAAATCAATCAGGACCTCAAACTTACATTCCTCCACCTCATTATACCATATTGCAAGGGATCTTAAACCAAGGGAACCCTCCACCTTTCACCAACAATCCACTAACCACTCAAAACATCAATATCCCTAATCCTTCATAGATGTCTCAACAACCACTTGATCCCACATTGCAAGCACATTCCTTAGCTCTGAAACAAACACAACAAAATTATCAAAATTCTATACAACAACAACAACATCAAGAAACTTTATCACAACAACAAAAAGCACAACAAGTAGCCTTAGCATCTCAACAAGCAGTCATAGCACAACAACAACATCAAGCTCAATAAGCAGTTGTAGCACAACAAAAACATCAATCTCAACAAGCAGCTATTGCACAACAAGGTCAACAAATAGCTTTAGCAACACAACGCACAACTTTATTAGCACAACAATAGCAGGCCCAACAACAAGCCCTAGTGGCACAACAACAACAAGCTCAACAATATACCCAACAAGAACAACAACAAGGTTCCTATTTTCCTCATATGAACATCATCAATCTGAACACATCAGGAACATATTCATCACTTTCACAAAATATCACACCTTCATACACCTTGTATAATTCATCTCTCATCCCACCATATGTTCCTCCACCCAATTTGCAAGATGATCTAGCATCACAATTGAAAGCACTCTCACAAGAAATGTAGGACCTTCACATGGGAAAGAAAAAGAAACATCATATATAGAACTTGTGTCCTTACCCATTTGATCAAAATATAGCAATGGTACCATTCCTTCCTAGTTTTGAAATCCCCAAATTTGACAAATACAGAGGGAGAGGAAGTCTTGTTGACCATATCAAAGAATTTAACATCATGTGCATGGAAGTGGCTTACAATGATTCATATCTAATGTGCCTCTTCCCTCGAAGTTTAATAGGTACTGTTATGGATTGGTTTTCTCATTTGCCTCATGGTATCAAAACTTTTCAAGAAATCACTGACAAATTCATCGATCACTTCTCCTTCAATCTTGACATGGACATATGTCTAGAGGAATTATACACTCTTAGACAAAAAAAGGGGAAATTTTTGCTAATTTATTACAATGATGGAGACAAATAGCTAGTAAAAGCAAGTGGCCTCTTCTTGATAAACAACAAGTGGGAATCATTATAGCCAACCTTGATCCAAATCTATCATTCCAGTTGAAAATACAATGTATCACATCATATGACAAGCTTGTTCCAAGAGCCCTTAACATTGAAAGAGCCCTAGTCTCACAAGGAAACACTCAAGCTTACAAAGACAGATGTCCTTCAACCATTTCAAATGAGAAACCTTGTGTATGGGCTAAGAACAAAAACGTAACAAACAACGGTGTGGTAGATGCTAAGGTCATACTAAGTGCTCCTAGACCTAATAAAAATCAAGTTGCTAACATCCAACAAACTGTGCAACAAATGGTACCACCTCAGAACAATCAGATCAGTAACACCAACATGCAATAAGGGAAAACTCGTAATAGGAACAACTATCTGAAATGCAAGTACACTATTATCGGAACCCATTGAGATAATCATGATGAAACTGGTAGAGTCAAATTTGATAACACTTCCTAACTTTGAAAACTACTAAGAACCCCAAGAGAAGCCATCCTAGTACAACGAGCATGATCTATGTGACTTTCATAAAATCAAAGGACATAAAACAACAAACTACATGAAACTCAAGAATTTTATCCAAGATATCATAGAGAATGATACCATATTTGTTGAGGTACCAGCTGGGAACTAGGATCTCAAGATATACAAGACCCCTATATCTAATCATAAAAAATCAAACAACAATGGAAAAGCTAAGGATTACACCAATGTTCAACATACTTATTCCAATGTAGTTACTTTCTATGATAGTGTTATCATTGTTGTCACCATCAAAGGAGCTAGTACGGAATGTGGATTCACCACATGACATGGAAAAATAACCATTCAAGGAGTTGTCCCAACTCAATCTAGGACACAGCCTAATCTTCCCACATCTAATGCTAGCAAATAAAATCTTGTAGATCATCTTAAACATATCCCTGCTTAGATATCAATCTTAGAACTCTTAAGGTTATCTCCTGCACATACAAAAATACTAGAAAAATCCTTGTCTGAGTCATCTGTTCCCAAGAACATTGATACCAATCAGTTTCAAGCTATGGTAGGGCATATCACCAACCATCTTCTTACTTTCTTTGAGAAATATTTACCATCACAGCCATCTCATAATCGTGCTTTGCACCTTGAGGTTTTCATTCATAAAAACAAGGTCAAAAGAGTCTTGGTAGATGGAGGTTTTGGTCTGAACATTTACACCCTACAGTTAATCAAGAATCTAGGCTATTCAAAAGATACTATTGAGAAGACAAAGAGTACTACCATCAGAGCATATGACAACCAAGAATAGGTATCATAAGGAATCATTGCACTTCTAATCCAATTGGGACCTCTTATTGAAGAAACTACATGCCAAGTACTTGATCTTGATCTTCCTTTAACATACTACTTAGCCAACCTTGGATCCATTCTTTGAAAGTTGTAGCCTCAACCTATCATCAGTGTGTGAAGTTTCCTTTTGAAGGTAGAAAAATCACTATCCATGTAGATCCTGAGCCTTTCTACTATTGCAAGAGTCTTGAGGCCAAGTTTTATAAGATCCCACAAATACCCAAATATGATGAAGGACCTACACCATCAAGCTCATGTTTTGACTCATCATCTCTAACATCTACCTTAGTATCGTAAGTGCCAATTTTGAAAAGCATACTCAAAGTCAAAGCAGTAATCCAAGATGATGGTTGTAGAAGCTACAAACTATTGAAAGACACCTTTGTCTTAGGAGAGTTACCTATTTATCCTCAATCTCATGGGGAACCAACATCTAGAACCAAAGAACTAGAAATAATCAAGATGGAAGCGACTACCTTCACAAGAATGAGACACTAGGATAGAATGAAAATGGTTTACTAGAACCCATCGTGCTTGAGAAACAACTAAAAAATCTTGGCTTAGGTTGTACTACTAGCAAGGTCACACTTATTGGCAAAAGTATTGTTGCTAAACGAGTTGAGGCTTCCTCTTGGTCACCCACATCACATGATACAACCTTAGATGACTTTCCCCCTGATATTGCTGACCTATTTGAGAACAACACCCTCTTCATGATATCCATAACATCCTTTGCCTCAAATGACCAACCAACCGAAATATGCCTAGTATACCTGCAACTCATTGACATGGATCAATAAGGATCACCGGTTCTAGATTTATTTGAAAATGATGAAGCGATCTCAAAATTCATGGGACTCTCAGATAACTTATCATGGGAAGATCACAAAGAAGGCTTCAACATAGAGCTTGATATAGGGGCATACTATGGGGAGATGATTGAATCCTTTAGTCACAAAATAAATGAAATGCAATTAACATGCAGATCCTTGAGTGAAAACCACCTAGTGGCACTCTCTGGTCCCAAAATGGTAAAGAAAAGGATGCATCCGATGGTGAAAACCTCTCTGAGGCACCCAAGGATGAAGGATTCAATCTCTCCTTTAGTTCCATGCATCCAAAAAGGTCAACGGTACTAGCAGAAAAGGCTACTCCAATCAATGTGGGAACAAAAGAAGCACCTAAGATCACCTTTTATGTTGAATCCTTGTTGGAAAAAGAAAAAAAGAACCTTGGAGCATTCCTTAAAGAGAGAAGAGTTAATTCTGCAAGGTCATATATGGATATGCCAAGCCTTGATTCAGAAGTGGTTGTACATCACTCAATAGTTTATCCCAATGCCAAACTAGTCAAGTAGAAATTAAGGAAGATGCACCCTTAGATAGCACTCTTGGTTAAACTGGAACTACAAAAGCTTCTTGACGTTGGATTCATCCAACCAATAGATTATCCTAAGTGGGTTTCAAACCTAGTCCTAGTCTCAAAACCCATGGGGGGCATCAAAATATGCACTAATTTCAAAGATCTAAACAAGGCATGTCTGAAGGATGATTTCCCTCTTCCCAACATCAATCTCATTGTGGATTTAACAGCTGGGCATGAAATGTTGTTGCTCATGGATGGATTTTCAAGCTACAATCAAATTATAATCACCAAAGAGGATCAACATAAAACTTCCTTTACTTTTCCATGGGGAACTTACTACTAGAATGTGATGCCATTTGGATTTAAGAATGCAGGAGCTACTTATCAAAGAGCAATGACCCTCATCTTTCATGACATGATCACAAAATAGTTGAATATTATGTGGAAGATATTTTGGAAAAATCAAAGAAGAGAATTGAGCACATACAAGTCCTAGGACCTATCTTTGATAGGCTTGAAGAATACAAGGTACGACTGAATCCAAAATAGTGTGTGTTTGGGGTCACATCAAGGAAATGTCTTGGCTTTATTGTCTCACAAAGAGGGATGTAATTGATCCCGCAAAGGTAAAAGCCATCCTAGACATGGAACCACCACATACATTGAAAAAAATGAGAGGATTACAAGGAAGGTTGCAGTCCATCAGAAGGTTCATAGCCCAACTATCAAATAAGATTCATCCCTTTTCACATCTTCTCCATAAAGGGATAACTTACAAATGGGATGACAAATGTGATAAAGCTTTCCAATAGATCAAGGATTATCTACTAACACCTCTAGTGCTCATGCCACTAATACCAAACAAACCATTGATCATGTACATCTCAACAACACCAACAACACTAGGAGCTCTTTTAGCACAACATGATGAGAATGGAAAGGAAAGAGCCATATAATACATCAGTGAAACCTTGGTAGGCTATGAGATGAACTATTCACCCATTGAGAAAGCATGTCTAGCAATAGTTTTCACTTCATAAAATTTCAGGAATTACATGTTGTCACACCAAATTAAGCTCATCGCAAAGATTCATCCATTAAAATATATGGTATCCAAAGCAACCCTCATGGGACGAATGGCTAAATGGGTAATGATCTTGATAGAGTTTGACATAGAGTATGTCAAGCACAATACAATCAAAGGACAAATGATCATAGACCAGCTAGCAAAAGCGCCCATCTATGATGAGAACCCTTTAATATCTAAGTTCCTGATGAATCAGTGTTCCTTAATAATCTCACAGCTCAGTGGAAGATGTACTTCGATGGATCATTCACCCAACATGGATTGGGAGCAGGCATTCTTTTCATAACCACCCAAGGTGATTACATCCCAAAATTTTACAAGCTATCATTCTCATGTACCAATAACATTTCCAAGTATGAAGTCTTGATCACAGGTCTTAGGATAGTAGTTCAATGGCAGATACAAGAGATGAAATTCTATGGAGACTCACAGCTAGTTATCGACCAAGTCAATGGTGACTATCAAACTAAAGATGACAAGCTCACTCCTTACAAGAAGATGGTGAATAATCTCAAAGATCTTTTTATAGATACAATTTTTGAGTAGATTCCTCACATGAACAATAGAGCAGCAGATGCCATGGCAACAATCGGATCACTACTAGACATACCGAACAACATTCTTCAATGTGAATTCTTGTTAGAACAACTTCTCATACCAACTTTCAAAATCCCTAAATCTGAATTCACATGTGTCATTGTTGGTCCTAGATCCAGATGGTACCATGAAATCTTTACTTACCTTAACAGAGGAATCCTTCCATTAGACATCACCCCAAACCTTAAAAAGACCTTTGTTAAAAAGGAATCCTGATTCGTGATCCTAGGTGATACCCTTTACCCTCGAAGCATCGAAGGGACATTACTATGATGTCTTAACCAAGAGGAAGCCTTAACTACCTTAACAGAAGTAGATGATGGCATATGTGGGTCCCATTCTAGCAGCATGACCTTAGCTAAGAAACTATTGAGGACAGGGTATTATTGGCCAACCATGGAAAAAGCTCATAAGTATGTGCAGAAATGCATCCAATGTCAACAACATGAGGATCTGATTCATGCTCGAGCTCAAGAGTTGCAACCAATGATCACATCATGGCCTTTTTCGCAATGGGGACTTGACCTCAAAGGTAAAATCACTCCCACCTCATCCAATAGCCATAAGTTTATCATAACCACCACTGAGTACTTTACTAAGTGGGTTGAAGCCATTCCTATGACTTACATAATGGGGAAGTAGATAGCTATGTTTATCCTGAATTACCTAATTTTCCATTATGGTGTACCACAAACCCTCATCTCAGATAATAGAACATCATTCAAGAATCAAGATGTGAAAGAGTTGTGCCAAAGATTCAATATCCAACATTGATTCTCTACCCCATACTATCCCCATGGCAATGGCCAAGCAGAAGCAACAGACAAAACTATCCTAAAAATCCTAAAGAAAATAACTAATGAAGTTGGTCGTGACTGGCATCTGCAGCTAAATATTGCTCTAAGGGCTTATCGAACTAGTATATGCATGCCTAAAGGTGCAACCCCTTTCTCCTTGGTCTATGGATCAAAATCCATCTTGCCTATTGAGGTTGAGCTCCCATCATTATGAGTGTCACTGAAGAATTTGATAGTTGAGGAAGAGTACAAAGTGTCTCAACTGAATGAGCTAGAATTCTTGAATGAACATCATCTTGATGCCCTTAATCACTTACAAGTATATCAAAACTGATTGAAACAGAGCTATAACAAGAGAATCAAATATCAGTCATTCTAGGTAGGCGATCTTGTCTTAAAGGAAAATTAGAAGAATCTTCTAGATCAAGACAACAAAAGAAAGTTTGAGCCTGACTAGTTGGGTCCCTTTGTCATCACAACAAGCTACGGATTAGGAGCATACCAATTGCCAACCCCTGAAGGTGTACCCTTGCAGGAGCCAATCAACAACTTGCATCTCAAAAAAATTATGCCTAAACATGAAGGGTGTATATCAAAAAATACAAAAAAAAAAAAAAAAGAAAAATCCAAAAAAAGAAAAAAGAGAAAAAGGATTGAAAAAAAAAGTAAATAGAAAAAAATTGTCCTCTAGCGAAAACCACTTTGGTGGTGCTTTAGGAAAGTACCTTGGTGAAAACCTAGCAAATAGGCACCTTGTGTAAATAAAGCAACTACATCTATTCTTTAGCTCTTTTGGCCTATCATTCTTTGCATTTCCATTCATCCCCTATCCATGTCATTATCATGGCTTGTCACTATAAGGTATCATGAACTCTTTAGCACTAATTTACATATTCCCAAGGTCAATCTGTCCTACCTTTATCAAAGTAGGCTAACATATCACACAGGGGGCATTTCGTTATGCATCACAATTGGGTTCCTTTATATCTTGAGGTCATGGAACATTTTATAAAAAAAAAAATTCATAAAACCTTATCTAGAAAATCCAAAAACATTTGCAAAATCTTGTATAGCTAAAATCCAAAAGCATTTAAAAAATTGTAAAGTAAAAATCATAAACATCTAGAAAACATCCAAAATCCCTAAAAAGGTTGAACATCGAAAATCCAAAAAATAATGTCTCTTGTCAAACTACATTGTCTCTAAGCTTGAACGTAAGCAAGGCCATCATTGATGTGCCCTAGGGACACCCCAGGTCAGTCCTTAAATATTCTATTGTAATTAGTTGTCTTCTCTTGTCTATTCATATATTTTTCTTGTAAATGGGTCTAGTCAGTTGAACTATGTGGTCTCTGCATGTATAATGTAGGAAAGGCTAATCTTTGATCAGCCCTTGAGGCCCCTAGGATAGGTCTTTAGATTAGGTTCATGGTTGTAGCTTGGAAATTCTCAAAAAACCCCTAAACTTTTGTAAAACTCTTGGAATAACCAAGAACATCCAAATATCTTGAAAATCCCAAAAACATCCAAATATTTAGAAAACACAAAAACATTTGAAAATGGAAAATCCAAAAACAATAGAAATTTTTCAAAAGGCCTAAAAAGCCTCAAAATATTCAAAAAACCCTAAACAACCTGAGAAAATAAAAAAATCATAAACATCCACATAAATATTCAAAAAGACCAAAAATAGCCTCAAAATATTTTCAAAATACCAAAAACATTGAAATATTCCAAAAAATACAAAATCCCATCCATCCCATCTCGCTTTCACCCGCAATAAACTTTCACCCATAATAAACAATCGTGACCTTTACCCTTTGGTGAAACAAGTAGAAAGAAAACATAGCAAGTCTTAAAGTGCAAACCCAAAAGTCAAAATCATAGGTAAATGCATCAGTGAAATTTATAGCAATGGATCATCTTAGCATCATCATCCCAACATCAAACAATCCTTTGATCAACATTTCCTAGGATGTATCCTTCCTGCAATGGACATCAATATCAGATATCGCCTTAGAGGAACTTAAACAAGGCAAGAGCTATAGATAATACTGACTATTTGTCTTTGATCTTTTATTATGATTTATCTTAATGACCCATTCTGAGGACCTCTCGATGATGTCTATCTAAAACAATTTAGAGAGAAAGGAATGGGGAATCGATCATTATCTTTTGTTTGTTGTGCTTTTGGATACTCTTGCAAAATAATCTTGGTGCATACTTGCTTAGTTGTGTGTAGGAAGGTCGTTTGGGGTATGTTGTTGACTATTGTGTATGCTTTGGTCCAATATATTCTATGTTTCTAACTTGCATTCCAATGACATTTCTGTATGTCAAGGTGTGAATAAGAACTATCCTATCTGTTTGTTGAGTCAAAGTCCATTACACTAGATATAATTTCATCTTGGTTATCAATACCTTGATGCATCATGTCTATGTGTTATATCAAACAATAAGGAACAACAAAAAATCCCAATCCTGAAGTGTGAGCACCCATCCTGCATCTCATCTTGCATTTTTTATTGTCTTGTCACCATCTCTAATAAAGTCTCAACGAATCAAGGACTTGTTGGATCTTTTGAAGCAGTCATCATCAACAACAGTTATTCATTCTTTATTCTTATATCTTATTTATGTGCTAACCTGGTATCATGAAATTCAACAAAAAAATGATCAATGCATCCACCCTACATCCACAAACCATCAGCATACATGTATCTCATAATCATATCATAATCATAAGCATCCATCAGCATAATCACACATCTCATGATCATTTCACATCATACATTTTGCATTATCATTCGAGTTGTGATGAATAATATAGATTTGTTATTCTAAGCATCTTAAATCATTGCATATCATAAGAATTTGCATCCATACATCCATATGCATACATCATCATCAAAACATGCATAAAAAAATATACAAAAAGAAATGCATCCATATCATTTGCATCCATAACATCTGCCTATCATAATCATCCAGCCATATCATATCGTGAAAAGATAATGAAAAAGAATATATCACTACATCCATCCATATCATGATCATCATATATCACATAGGCATAAAATAAAATACATCCATACATGAAATAAAGTCAACACAAAATAGCATGAATCATTCGTATCCATATCATATATATATCAAAAAAATGTGTCATGGTACAAAATATGGATCAATGTATGTACATCGATGATAAGTACAAATATCCACGAGGCTATCAAAAAGGAGCCCATGAATGTATATCAGTATAAAGAATGGGGCAAAATCAAAAAGTGTCTAAACATCAGAAAGCTAGCCCTAGTGGCTGCTACCCTCTCTAGCCTGCCTCTCGAGCTGATCCTCTGCACGGGGATGCACATAGTTGTGCTACAAAAATTGGGCTGACGAAGAGCCACTGGAACATCTCAATGATAGTGCTACATGTAGTATGTAGCCTCTGTAACAACCTCTCTATACAACCACGCTGACATGGTCTAATCATGTGTGGCTACCATCATAACCTTGATCTGTTTCCACCTCACCACCTCTTGATCTCTCTCTCCAATGACAACCTGTACTCTTTGTAGTACCACATCTCTCTTGGTTGTCACCGCGATCACCTGCTACTGATCCTAGTCTCGCTCAATAGTAAGAGCCAAAATTTGTTGGTGAGCCTGGTCCCGCTCACCAATCAATGCTTGCACCTACTACTATAGCTGCTAAATCTGTGCATCTTGTGCATCTGCTGGTGGTGGTGGTCCTAGCTTTTGCTAAACCACTGGAGGCTACTAAGGAGGTTGTTGTTGTACAAACAAAGAAGCCCTTGGAACCTATCCATCATGGCCATCCTGGCCTCCCTATCTCTTTCCCTTGGCACCTCTACCTCGTGGTCTCCCTCTGGGAGGAGTATCTGTTGGATCTGTAAGTCACCGTGGTGGGATGAACCATGCATCATATGCTGGAGTGGTTTGTGCAATGGGCTGACCCTGATCATATGCCCAATGTTGGGCAACCAACTATCATAAGCTATCAATGACCTCTAGAGATGGAATCATCAGTCCCCATGTGGGAACCTCTCTAGCCGATCAAACAAAAATGGCACTGTAGGCATTGTCGGGCCTATCCTGTTAGGAAGGTACCACTCAATCATGGTGTTCTCTCAACCTTGCATGTAATGGGTCTGTCTGGAGAAGTATAAATGTTGTATATCATCGAACCATGGTGGCATATGAAGCTATGGGCGCCAGCAAAAAATGGTCATATCATCAATCACCTGTCTCCAATATGAGAGCCCAATCTGTCCAATGTGTCTGAGTATGATGGCACCTCGATATCTCCATATGACAAGATCATCTGGCTCCATGTTTTCCATCTGTACAATGGGCCAAAGAATGACAATGTGCTCCCATTCCCAGATGTGAAGAAGAATAACACCTGGGCCAAGGGCTCTCCCATCCCAATAAACAAAGTCATGTAAATCATGGTATAAGGAGGCCAGCATCATGACCCCCCATGCAAAAAGAGTCCTCCTATATAGCATTCGTTGCCATGCCAAACCCTATCTTGGGCTGAAGAATCTGCCAAGTCTATCTAGACCCACCAAACCTGAAATGATGGTTGTGACAATTAATCTAAACGTCAGCACCTAACCTCTGTATGTCTCTAAATCAATCTGCGATGTGACCAGTGTGATCTAGTCCATCTCCATCACCTCTAGATAGGCATCGAATCCAGCATTGGGGTCGTAAATCATGCGGTCACCGTGGATAGGAAAATGCAATATCTGCCACACATCCTTAAAAGTAACTATTGCCTCCCTCGTTAAAAGGTGGAAGGATGAGGTCTCGTTGTGCCATCTCTCGCATAGAGCTATCATCATAGCCAAATCGGTCCTAATAACAGGTGTGTATCCGATGTACCACAATCCGATCTCTCCTAGGTGCTCCTGGCGTAACTTTGAAAGATCACCTAATCTCTTGAGAACTGTGGACTTGTGCTCCCTCAACATCAATGGTGGGAAGACCTCCTGCACCCATGAAGCGCATGATGTTAGGAAATCATCAAAATTTGAAGTTATTTGAAATTTCTAGCTTGAAAATCACAATAGTGTCACTATTTACAATAGCATCACTATATTCAAAATTCAAATAGTGACGCTCGATGCATTTTGTAGTGCCCCTCCATGATTTACCCTTTCGTGATATTTTTGTCTCACATTTGATAAAGTTTGTTTTGAATTGTTTGAATTAATTGGCTTAATAAGGTTGTTTGATTAATTTTTGAATTAAATTGATATTGATTTGTGGTGTTACGTAGTTGTTCATTAATTATGTTGGTTATTTCATTATTGGATTTAAATATTTTATTAATTGTTATCTTGAGGTGAAATTAATATTGAATTGCCTTGTGTATTCGACTTAATTAAATTAATTTGATTTTAAAAGGTTGTTTAATTAAGTTGGAATTAAAATAAATAATCAAATAAATCTATACTGAGAAATAGAAAGTATATGGTTTAATTATGATTAATTAAAATTAAATTATTTTGTTTAAAGTATTATCATAATTAAATCTAATGATAATTGTTAATTTTATTATCATTAGAATTAAATTATTCAAATGTGAAAATAATATAATTTTAAAATTAACAATTTGAAAGTGGAAAGATAATATAATTCAAAATAGAATAATTAATTTGAATAGATTTTCAAACTAAGTGTGAAAGCAAGTTTTAAAATGGAAAAGTGGAGTGTGTGCACATGCATGACTCCAAACTGAATTGTGATTAGAAACTTGTTATATTGGAGAAGTTTATCATCTGGGATTTTTAATTTTTGAAGCGAAGAACTTTGTATGAAGAATTTCTTCTAGAGAATAAGTTGCTTTTATGTATTGTTTTGAAAGAAAATATTGAATTGTTTTGATGAAGTGGTTCGTTGCGAACGTGACAGTTGATCTCAACATCTTTTTCCGTTTTGTAGCGTTGGATTCCAGGTGGGTTGTATTTTGTCTTGAAAATTGGTTTCAACAAATTCTTTGCCTGTGAAAAATGTACTCTCCATTGTTTTAATTTTGTTTTGTAATTCTTTGTTTTCAAGCTACAATGTCTGATCTCATGCTGTCGCATTCCTTGGATGATCCTTGTATTGATGGAAATGTCTATGTTGGTAAGCAATGGTATATTTGGATTGATAGTTGTAGTTTGTGTGTAACATTGGGTGTTTATCTTGGCCTACATTCTTGTTGCCATGGCTTCATATGAGGGTTGCTCCATTCGTTAGTTCGACGTTTTGGTTGGTGATGTCTTGATAAAGTCTGCATGCCATATTTGATGGTCATAATTGCTTTGCTATTTTTTTATGTAGCTAGAGATGCTCAAAGCAAGCCTGCATATAGGCGAATATGTTGTGGTCTGATTTCTATATAATTTTCTTTGAACTAGATCATTAGTGTATGCGAAATCCTCTTTGAGCATAACCAGCGCCCATTTTGGCATAAGGACATTGGGAAAGGTTGTGTAAATCGGCTTTTACACCTATCAATTACATTTGCTTGAAAGTTTCTGAAGTCCAAGTCATATATTCAAATCTAGCACCCCATATACTTGCCTATTGCATTTGCTTGAAAGCTTTAGAGCCCATTCAAGGCCACACAACCCTTCTCTCTGAGTCATGCACCACTTACTCTCTCTGATCACTGCTTCTCTGAAACTAAATTGCAGCCTCCAATAATTACAGGTGATAGTTACTTCTCCTTTGATCACCGCCTCTTACATTGTCTTATATGTTTGGCCTTTATCCTGTTCGTTGCAAATTATATTTGTATGGTTCTGAATGAATCGGCGTTCTATCTCATGAGACATTCTTGATTAAAGAGTGAGGGGCTCTTGAATCTTATCTTTCATTTCACTCTCTTGGCTCTTGCAAGCATGCTCAAAATAAGTATTCTCCAAGCTAATTTATGATTAGGATTTCTTGTTTTTGCTGGGGAAAATAAGGCTTTCCCGTGGGAGTATTCGGAGTCCTATTTGCTGGTTGGATTCTTTTATGAAAATAATATATATAATTTGATGTAGATATAATATGTTGGCATATATGTGTGTGTATGTTTAGATATATAATTACGTATGTAGGGATATGTGGTCATAATATAATCTATTATTGTGAAAACATAATTATGCTTATATGATATATATGTGTTGTGTTTATAGTAAAGAATATCTCTGTCTTTTATAGTGAATTGATTTGATTAGATATAAAATTGGGAAATTGTGACCATTAAATATTGTATTATATTGTTTAACTTCATTGTTCTAAATTGCTAATATAATTCTTAAAGAGAGTTAAGGAAATAGTTATTAATTGAAAATTGTGTCTCCATTGCTTCCAATAACATCGTTATCAGTCAATAGGAAAAATTTAGTTATCAGATTATGAGATTCACTATAATTATAGTGTATTATAGATGTAGTACAATATATTTGAGTCATTATTGTTATCTTCTATGTTTTTATTTCCATTCATATAGATATCACAAGAATCTTGTATCATGAAAGAGTTGGTTCAGGAGGATTTTATATGATCATCACAAATGGTAACCATTATTTAGTATTATTATTTAGTTTCAAACCAAAATTTCATGATAGTGCACATTATAACAAATCTATCCAATACGAGCTTGAGTGAGATCGAAGTGTAAATATTTAAAGAATGGACAATATATATAATATATATGTGTGTGTGTGTGTGTATGTATGTATGTATTATGACCGAGCGTTGATGGAGGTATACATGTGTATGAGTTTTTTTAGGAAGAATAAATAAATGAAATTTATATATATACATATATTTGTATGCTATTAATATTTAGGTGATTGTTTTCAATATTTAGAAGTTAGTAAAGTAAATAGGATTATATTTAAGTTGGGAAATGTTTATTGATTATGTTAGTTAAATGAATAGGGGAAAATTTTGGATTATTATGGTTGATTTTGGTTATGGTTTAAAGTGGGTGTTATTGTGAAGGTTAAATTCATGATTGAAATGTTTAATTGTTGCTCATTTTATTTGAGGTGTTGAATTGGTGAAAATGAGAAATTTTTTATTTTTGAGGTTGATTTTGATTTTGAGATCATGTTATTGTTGTCACTTCGATGGGGAAACCATGGTGTTAGTGATTTGTTAGACTTCCAGAGGTTGGGGAAAAAATTTCTTTACGATTGGTTTTTCATGTGGGTTCTTTGTGAATTGTTGTTCTTATACTTGATTTTGTTTATGTGGGTTTTAGCCTTGCACTATGGAAATTGTTTTATTATGGAGATCTAGTGTGAGATGGTGCATGCCTCACTTTATGTGCTTACATATATGGCTTTGATAGTTTGTGAAATTTGGCTTACCCAATTGGTGACTATGAGTCTTTTGTTGCTAGTAGGGAGAGTGGCTTCCCACAGGGATCAAAGCCCTAAGTGGTGTTCAGGGTAACCCTTGTGGAAGTTATGCTAATTTAGTGATAACCTAATAAATAGTTAGGGGGTCGGGTAGTACTCAAATTAATAAAAGATAATGGATGCCTCTCTCATGGATCAAGTGCTTGTTTAGGCTTAAGATGAGATGAGAAGGCTTGGAATGCAAAAATCAACTACCTTGTCTTCATGAAAGGTATGTTGATTTTGCATGAGTTAGAATGGGGGTCGGTGATCGATTGAGGTTGCTAGGGTAACCTAGGATGGGGGTCGAGACATAGGAAGATCCACATTAGGTAACCCATATCGATCCATACAATGACACTCATCCCTTTAGCAATATTGCTTTCCTTGTTTGTTTTCCCCTTGTTCATATACCTCTGGAAGCAGTTGCTCTTTGTGGTTGTTGTTGCATTTTTCATGGAGTCTTGTTAGCCTTGTCTACTTGACTATTTTTATGTTGTGGGTCCTTATTGTCATCTCCTACCATGAGGGGTGGACCTTAGGGTTCACATGGTCAGGTGGAACATGCTATGCAATGCATTGGGTTCCCAGTCAAAGTTCGTGATGCATGGAGTTGTACCATTTGCAGTGATTCCAGAGCTTTACCATATTTGGAGATAGTATTCATGTTATGTATTATATTCATTTCAGTTGTATCATGTTATGTAATTGGTGAATCCTTCCCATTTTATGTTGGGAAGCACAGATGTGTCATTGTAATCATTGAAATGATGTATATTCATGTAATAAATGTAATGTATGTATTCTTTGGTATTATCATGTGATCACGGATGGATGTTTATGTAATGTTATGGATGTATGTACATTGTTCATTTATTCTATATGATGGTTTTAAAATGAATACTTGTAAATAGAATTTCATCATTATGGAGATTGGGTCATGTTACCCCAGAGGACTAGATGGATTATGTGTATGTATAGTTTCATTATTAGCGTTGTATGTAAATTTTACATTTCCTATTAGTTTTACTTAAAAAATAATTGTGCTATAATTGTTATTATCGTGTTGTCCTTTGGGGTTTGTGTGATGGGGCATTACACATTTCAAATTTCAAATTGGAAAGTGTGTCACCAGACAAACTAGAGTCACGATTTATCTTTTGGCATGACCTAACCTTAACTTTTAAATCGGCAAATGTGTCACCGGATAAGCCCACATCACCATTTAAAATTGGAAACCCTAATTTTAAATCGAAAGAAGCGTCACCATATACATATGTGTCACTATAAATCATTTGGGTGTCACCAATTTAAGTTTGGGCATCGCCAATTTAAGTTTGGGCGTCACTACATAGCAACACCGCCACAATTCAAATTCAAATGCCTAATAAATGCATTGAAATTCCAAATTTCAAATCAGGTTTCGAATCACATATCGGTGGTCCTACACCTAGAAGTCATTGGAACTCACAAACTTGATCATAGATGTGTCAAGGAAGCTCACGGCACGCCATTTCGTCGAAGGGTTAGAGCTCAAATCACAAGAATTTCTTAAGTGTGAATGCACAAATGAATTGAAAATGACCCCTCTTAGCCTATTTAAGCTAGAAAATTAGGGATTTTTCCCTAATTTAACCTTAAAGATGGGGTTTATTATCTTTTTCACCAAAAATTCCAATTTGAACCTAATTTTGCATAATTTTTGCATTTTGGCATTATTCTTGCATCTTGGAACTTTTCTAAACCCTTGGGGCAGCTTTTGAACCTTTATTGAGAAATCAACCCAAAATTTGAAATTTCTACCCGATTTCTCGAGGGGGTAGGGAATTAGCTTTATCCTTCCATTGGGGTATCTAAAAGAAAATCAGAAAAAAATAAATTATTTTTTGATTTGGGTAGCATTTTTTTTAATTTGAAGGGTGTTATTCTTTGAACCAAAGCAGTAGGTACCTCACTTCAAAGAGGGGCAAAATGTAGAAACTAAATAATGTCTTAATTGATGTCATACATCCAAAATAGATTTATTAAACATCATTTCCTCTTTACCCATCCTCTTTTCGCTTAATTAATTTAATTAGCCTAGCTAATTAATTAATTTCATCATTTTCATCTATTTGGCCTAATTAATTAAATTAGGTTAATTCATCTCTTTTCACACTAACACTTCATCTCATTAAATTAAATAAATCAAAATATTTAATTTAATCTCCTAAGTCATCTTATTTAATTTTTTTTTTTATTAGACTGCAGTGCACCTAGTAAACTTTTTAACGTGACCGGCGGCACTGGCGCGACATGCCCTCTGGTACCACAGGGGTGGGGGAGACTAGACCTCGTGACCAACCTCCTGCAACAAGAAATATTTAGCCAACCGAGCTAGGGCCCCAACCCCAAGTCATCTTATTTAATTAAATAATCCTAAGTTATTTAATTAAATATCATTTCACCCCTCCCCTATTTATTAAATCATCCAATTTAATAAATATCATCTAATTCTTCTAATTCCCTAATTACATAAATTAAGCCTTGTTTAAATTAGAAATTAAATTAATTTTCCTCTAATCAAAGGGAATATTGTCATGGAATATTCTTTTTCCTTTTTTGCACAATTAAAAATTTGATTTAATTTGTAAAATTATCCTTTTTCTTACCCAAAAGGAATATTCCCTCTCCTCCAATCAACTCACTTGGCTTCTTGGACAAGCTAAACCTTCAACCTCTTAAGCAGGTTACCTTGACCTGTATGAGCAATTCAAAAGTGTGTTTGTTTGAGGAAAGTGTGGGTCATTGATTAAATTTCATCATGCATTCTCAACCATTGATGAGAATCCATGATCCATGCCTCTCATCCCCTTCATCTTGAACTATTGATTAAGCTTTTTGATCTCAACCATCCATTCCTCATTTTCTCTCCTATAAATAGATCACTATTTGGAGACAAATGGATCCACCTTTTATTGCAAACTTATGTTGTGATGCAGGGATAGGTGGTTACCTTCACAATCAACACAATTCAAGTTAGATTCAAGCAACAAAAGATTCTCAAACCTCTCTCAAGTCACCCTTCCAATACAACTCTGCCTTCCACAATTAGGTCTGCAGACCTAGATTTCACAACTTTACTTATTAGAGAACCACTCCAAAACTAATATCTTCACACATTTAAACACCCCTTTCAGTCATCCTTAACATATGACAATTTCATCGAGGACTTCTTTTGGAAAACTCTCTCAAAACCCTAGGTCTGCGTTGTCCTATTAGAGCAATTAGGACTATTTTACAAAGCAAGTCCTCTGAATAATTTTCACCAACTTAGAAAAACTACTCAAACCTCTTAACTAGTCAACAAAAAGACCTTATTACCAGGTTTTAAGTCCATAAAACTTCATCCCATCGTTGTTCTTCAAAACCCTTATTTTCCACCATTAAAGGTAGGGTTTACTAGTTCTTGGTATTCCCAAATTCATACAAGATTGAAACCACCTCTAATGCTCATGAAATTTTCTACCCTCACTTACCAAACCAACTCTCATCCTTCACACACACTATCTCATCGAACTCTCACTCAAAACCATGTTTTTCATACCCTAACTCATCACTTTCTTTAGGACAATCACACTATTCTTCCCAAATTTCCCTCATACAGATCAATTCCTACTCACTACCACCCTAAACTAATATTTTCATTCCCATACCATAGAGACACAATGAACACAATTTGTGGAATGGGCTTACTTCATATTTAAGGCTTCAAAACCACTCAATTGCACTTTGAAGCCCGATTATAGGAATTAGGCAATAGACCTCATCAAAATTATTAAAAAACTACCAATATGAATTCAGAACATAGATAAGACAGTTATTCAACAATTTCCAAAGTTTTTTGCATAAAAACTTGTTGTATAGTCACGTACAAGAACCTGCAAGTTCAGATTTTGATAAAAAAAAACACAGAAATTTGCCAAAAACAGAGGTATTTTGGTATTGTTTCTCCTTCCCAATGTTCAACAACCTTTTACATAATTTGAGGCCATGTATTTAAACATTTTTCAACCAACTACCTCCCTCCAACAGACCAACTAACTTTTAAATTCCCTCATGACCGTTGAGTTCCCCAAAATTGCCTTTTTGCTTTTACAATATTGATAACTTTGTCAATTTTTTACAATTTTTCACATTTAACCCCCGAACTTCCTAAAAACCCGTAGAATGACTCCAAACCATATTTAAATAGTCTCAAAATACTTTATTCACCAAAACCTAAGCCATTACACACTAAACTCTTCAAAACCATTAACTACATATCTTGCAATTTATGCATCATTGACAACATTTCATCCTTGCTTTACAAAAATGACCTCCAATTACATTCCAATGGTCTATTAGACCTTATTAACATATTCTAAGACCAAAACTCCTAAGACAACCTATACAAACCCAACTTGCTGAAATTTGAATGAAAAAGGATTGGTGCTCTTACACCATGTTGTTGAATTTACTCACATATACACTCATCTTTTACTCACTTTTTGGCTTGTTTTAGTTCATATTAATTTCATAATAGCCTATATCATCCATTAATGGCTTCCATGCATCCATCTTAGTTTGTAAATAAACTAGGTTTTTCATCTTTTAGCATAATTTTAGCTTAGATTAGCTTAGCAATTGCATAATTAGATCATTTGTAGCATAAAATCACCATAACTTAGCTTGCATCACATTTATTTTATCATAAATTAGGTTTTCATATACCAAACACCATGGTTTCATCAATTCTCTTCCATAGAATCAAATGAAAAAAGCTCACTAATCACAGGATTGGGAAAGGGTCATCATTCCACATCAACACGACACCAATTCCACAACAAGATAAGTTTTAGATGGATTAGAATAGATGTTTTGAAAGCTTTCATAATTTAGTATGTTAGTTTTTGATGAAATATTTAATTTCAATTCTATTTGATTGATCTTGTTGAGATTTGAGTATTGGTGGCTCCATTATGCTTCGATTCTTCATGGATCAAGCGTAATTTGGCCCAACTGATATTTTTGCATCATAATGTGTTTATCTTCACTGTACTTATTTAAAATATTTTGAAAGTTCTCTTAAAATTATATTATCTGCCTAATCTCTTTCTTGACCATTTTCCTTTCTGAAAGTCATGAGAGTAGCTAATGAATTATTCATGACTCTATTTAAAAAATAAGGTAATGATGTTTTGTGAAAAACCATACTCTTTATTTAAGCATCACCCACATATCAATATTTTTCATTATTATGTATAATATGTGTAAAAATGATGTCATTGCTAGTTTTTTCCCATACCTATAATCATTTTCATCTTCATCTGAATATATTTCCAAACAATATGCTCCTAAATTAGTCTTTGAATATAATGATTCATTTGAGGAATTATACTCTATTATTAAATGTGTCATTTATACCTCCCTATCAATCTTATTTTGGCTTGGTTGACCTTTCCAATGGAACTACATAAGTGAGAAATATTTAGTAAAATAATCATTCAAATATTTTGGCCAGTCCTTGCTTACAAACATATCATACCCTTCAAGTATATCAAGAACCTATAAATTAATGTATTGATGGGTAAATGGATCTAAGGCCAACCACATGCACATTATTCAATTATCATATTAGATTTACCTTTGTCATATATAACTAAGTGATTTTTTAATGGAACACTTAGGAACATAACATTTCTTGATGCAATAGACTCAACAAGTTAGTTGTGAATATTCTTACAAAATATGTGAACTATTAAGAGGAATGGTGATGGTTATAACCATTACATAAAAATGGTGGCATGTACATCATGAACCTAATTTTTTTCCTATTCTTTATCATTTTCTTCATAATGAATGTAAAAATTCATTCTAATGGAAGTAATCCTTGGATCTTATAGTTCCTACTACAAGGTCTCCTTCTATCTTGACATTTGTGGAAGATTCCACATATCAATGTCGACCTTCTATTTCTTGAGATATTTAGTAATATTATAGCTTCTCTTAGTGATCTACATATACTTTTCAATTCATTGTGCTTTAGCACCTTGATTTGGTCTCTTTGGTGCAGTCATATTATTGCTTTCTTTCAAATCTAGATGTTTTTGTGAATTATGAGAAGGAATTGAAGTAGTAAGTAAACATTTGGTCTTTCTCTTAAACAACTATTTTTATTATTCTTCTATTATTGCTAAAAACATTTCACCTCATCTATAAAATCCTCTTCATTTCCCTCTTGGAATCCAAAAACACATGTTTCTAGCAACATGGTTCTACCAAAATTACTAGGATATTGATCATCTTTTGTTAGGACAAATTCTAGATTATCAATTTCATCTTGGAGATTTTTTGACATATATTTAACTCTAGATAGTTTACCTCAAAATGAAACGCATTTTTGTGTAATCTACATTAGGAGTTCAAATCCAAATTTACAATATTTAGTATGGTTTCAACCAGTAACATTGCCATTATTAAGTCATGTATTCCACTATTTGTTAGTTATTTGTAAGTTAAATCATTTATTTTGAGGAGTTGTGCTTTGATTGTGGTGATTTTATCTTCATAATTGCATGAAATAATTTGATAATTTATTCATCATAATTTTGTAGCACTCTAACTTTGAATTGAGATATTTTTACTCTTTTGAAGAAGACTTCTCAACTTATTTATTAGAGGAAGGAATACAAACATTTTTATTTGGGACTAATATCCCAACACCATGTATACTAAAAAAGTATATAGTTTCCAACTAATTTCCCCTAGGTGGAGGAGCACTATATGAATTGATACCTTATTGAGACTACCATGAAATTATATGATTTAAAAATAATTGATTTAGAGGTGATATATTATATAATTGATTTTAAATATGGAATAGAGATGTATGGATCCCATTCAAAAAGAGGAATTTGCATTTGAATAAACTGAATCTAACCCACTTGATTTGGAATTCTTGAAGTGTAGTACATAATATAAATAAAAATATAATTTAAAAGAATATTTACGGTGAATATTTTTATCTATTTTTGTTGCAAGTATGAGTAGTTGGTGTTGTCATTGATGTCAACAAGCTTGGGGGAGATTGTTGCAGGCTTATGTTTGTGTTTTCATTGATGACTAGTTGTGTTGATGCTTTGATTAGTTTCATTATGTTGTCATTAGTAAGTGCTACTAGTGTCAACCTCTACTGTTGATTTGATAAGCTTCTATTGGTGGATTTCATTGGTTTAGTGATGATGAGGCAGTGTTGAAGATGATGAGTATGTCTCTGGTGCTTGGTTTCCAAGTTATTCTAAGAAAAATTGAATAAAAGAGGAAAATAATGTGTTGTAGAGGTGTTCAAATATATAGTGTGGTGTTCTAGCTTTGGTCTATATTTCTTCTATCTTGAAGATATGCTTGTGTAGTTCAAATATGTTGGTCAAAGGTATTTAGAGGTTCTATATCTAGAATATCTAGGTCTAGATCATTGTACAAAAGAATTTGTGTTCACCAGTATGTGATCTGTATGTTACACTGGTGTATGGGAGAAATGGTTTTGCTCCAAATTTCTCCATAGTTTAATTTCTAGTCTTTTTGTTTTGAAAGTGTTCTGATGAGGTTCATATCTACCTTCAATTGAAGTTGTTCGTGGTTTGGTGCTTCGCAAGGTGATTTCTTGAGTTACAAAGTATGGAAGGTTGTTTGAGTGTACTAGGTGTGTACATTCTTCAAGTGAAAGTTGTTGGGAAGGAATTTGTTGGATTTCAGGGCATTTTTTGGAATATTCCAAATTATATTCAAGTGTTGTGTGTGTTTCATTAGTCATCTTTGTATTTGAGGAAGTTTGTACTTAAAATTTAATAGTGTTGACACTGGTTCAGACAACCTTGGGTGTTTACACTAATTTTGGATTTGCTTTGGTAATTGTGGAACTGTGATGTGGCATATGTTTATGATTTGGGTCCAAGTTAAGATGAGGAGCAGTCTACTTTCATTCCTTTCCACCACAAGAATTCTTAGTGCCAACCTAATTTAAATTTGCATGATTGAAGTGCATAGCCGGCCTTGGAGAATGTTTTCACGGTTGAAGGAGGTATAAATAAGTGATGAGTTGATGAATAATTTAGTTGTGAAGTGTGGGATGCAAATTATAGAGTTGTGAAGTGTGAATTTGTGAAGTGCAGTGTGATCTTAATGAGTTAGACCACTGGAAGTAGTGAGAAGAAGGTATCTACAATCTTTAGAGAGACTGAATATTTTGGTGATGTTGTGGTGGATCTTTTTTGTTGCATTGAGATGGATTTCCTACTATAAAAATCTTCTTTCTTCTTTTCTATAATATAGTAGTGAGCCTTTGGAAGTGAGCCCTTCTTTATTTTGGGTAGTGAGCCCTCGAACAATGAGCCTTTTGTAATCGGTGTTGCAATTAATTTATAGTGTGAGCTAATCATCATCATGGTTTTTCCAAGTTCTTGGGTTTTCCACATAAATATGGTATTATATTGTGCATGGTGTTGTGTTTCAGTTTTTTGTTATTTGCTTTCATGTTAAATCATTCTAACAAATTAAGGGTTAATTTAGTTGATGTGGATCTAAATGTTTATGAGGGTTTGAAGTTTTAATGTACAACTGTTTCACCCCCCTTCTTAGTTTTCTTGTGTGCATTCAATAATTGGTATCAGAGCAAGGTTCCTTGGAAGAAATCTTAACCACTTGAGGTAGATATGAGATGGAACACAAGAGGGATGCTCCTTTGTTTGATGGATCAAACTATGGTTTTTGAAAGACAAGGATGAAAGGTTTCCATCTATCTCTTGGATTTAGAGTTTGGAAGTTTTTCTAGACTGAATATAATATGCATGTTGGTGGTCTAAAGATTGATGATGAGATCAAGGCCTATAAGAATAATGGTAAAGCAAGGTATGCTATTTTAAGTGTTCTTTCTAAACTAAACTTGTCAAAGTTATGAGTTTGAAATCTACTAGAGAGATCTGGACAATGTTGGAAAGTATTTATTAAGGAGATGATGAGGTTAAGCAAGCTAAGATGTAGAATCTAAGATCATATTTGAGAACTTGCAGATGTTTGAAGATGAAAAAATTACAAGCTACATGTAGAAGGTGGATGAAGTTTTCTATTGCATCAAAGGTCTTGGTGGAAATCTTGATGAAGAAGTGGTAAAGAAGGTATTGAGAACTCTTCCTAAATCTTATATTCATAAAGTTTAAGCTATTGAGGAGGTTAAAAATTTAAGAAAATATTCTAGAGATTAGATGTATGGTTCTTTATTTTCTTTTGAAATGAGAGAATTTGGTACAAGTAATGCAAAAGTTGAGACTAATTTTAAGGCTAGAAAATCATAAAAGATTGAGGAATCGGACCAGTAGGATCTTGATGATTTTGAAGCAAATTTTTTGAGGAAAATTAAAAAAGGGTACTAGTAAATATAGAGGTAAGATTCATTTCAATTTTTTTCAATTGTGTTAAGATAGGTCACTATGCTTCAAGATGTCCAAACAAAGCTTTGAATGAAAAAAATAAGAACAAAGGTAAAGCAATTATGAAAAGCTACTATGTTAGAGAAGATGCTAGTATATCTGATGATGAATCTGACTATGGTAATGATGAAAATAGTAAAATCTTGTTCATGGCTATTACAAATGAAACTAATTTTACTAACTTTGAGAGGTGTGTGAAGTAAAATTCTTCAAAAATAGGTCACAATGCTATGGTGATTGCTCTTCATGCTTGAAAGGAGAAGAACTATTGGATTATTGATAGTGGATGCTAAAATCATATGACTAGGGACAAAAGTAAGTTTGTTAAACTTCATGAACATGAAGGAGGTCTAGTTAATTTTGGTGATGATACATCTGCTAAGATATGTGGAAAAGTTTCTATCAATTTAGATGGCAAGCATAATACAGATGATGTTATTTATGTTAAGGGTTTGATACATAACCACTTGATTGTTGGAAAAATGTGTAGTAAAGGATATAATATTATGTTTTAGGATGATTGATGTGAGATCAAAAAATGCTCTGAAATTATGGTTGTTGTTGGAAGAAGGACAGATGGAAATGGTTATCAGCTTAAAGGTGTTGATGGTCATTGCTTTATGACTCGGATTAATAAAAGTTGTCTACGGAATATAAGGATGTGTCACATTAATTTTTATTTCCTAGTGAGGATCAACTCAGCTCAAAATATCAAATATCTTCCAAGGATTACAAATCCTATTAATGTTGTTTGCAAGGAATGTCAAATTAAGAAGCAAGTAAGAAGAAGTTTCAAAGTCAAAGACCAATATACTATTGGACTGTTGGAGGTCATGTATACAAACCTTTGTGGTCCTACCAGAGTAAGAAGTCTTCAAGGTAACAAGTATTTCATGCTATTGATTGATGCTTATTCTATAATGGCATGGGTTAATTTTCTCAAAGAAAAATAAGAAGCTCTAGATAAGTTTAAACCATTCAAAGTTATGGTTGAGAATGAAATGAATATGAAAATCAAGTGTTTGAGTTCTGACAAAGGTGTAGAGTTCACCTCCAATGAGTTTAATAGTTTTTTTAAGAATAATTGGATAAATAATCATTTATCTGCCCTTAGGACTCCGTAGCAAAATGGAGTGGTTGAAAGAAAGAATAGGATTATTCAAGAAGCTGCAATGACAATGATGAAAGAGGAAAACTTACCGAAAGTCTAATGGAGAGAAGAAATTCATATTGTTGTCTACATTCTTAATAGAGTTCAAGTAAGAGAAAACAATGTAAAGACTCCCTATGAGTTGTGGTATGGAAGGATTCCTACTATCAAATACTTCAAAATGTTTGGAAGCAAGTGCTATATCAAAAAAGATGAAGAAAACTTAGGAAATTTTGATACAAGATCTGATGAAGGTATCTTCCTTGGATATTCTACAAGAAGAAAAGCTTTCCAATGCTACAACAAGAGATTGCAGAAGATTATTGAAAGTGAAAATGTCAAAGTGGATGAGGACTTACAAAATAATTTTGTGGTAATAGATGGATATGAATCAAATGAGTCCTCTTGTAGAGAAAATGATAGATATGAAGATAAGGAAAAAGAAGTTCAAATTGAAGAGAAATAAGCTCTAGAAAGGATCCCTAAGACCCCTAAGTATGTGCAAAATAATCATTCTAAATATCAAATCATTGGTGACAAAAGCAAGGGTGTGTTGACAAGAAGAAAAGTTGTTATGGATGAAGAAAAGGTAAATCTATGTTTACTCTCTAAAGTTGAACCTAAAATAGTGATTGGAGAATGCAAAGATTCATATTAGATCAAGGCTATGGAAGAAGTAATGCAAATTAAGAAGAATAAAAATTGGTAACTTATCCCAAGACCAACAAACAAGAATGTGAATGGAACTAAGTGGGTGTTCTAGAACAAACTAAATGATAATGGAGAAGTGGTAATAAACAAGGAAAGGATTGTGTGTAAGGGCTACTCACAAGTAGAAGGAATAGATTTCGAGGAGACTTGCTTCAGTGGAAAGAATGGAAGCTATCAAGATGTTTTTGGATTTTGTTGCACACAAATATTTCAAAGTATATCAGATGGATGTGAAGTTTTCCTTCTTGAATGGTGAGTTGGAAGAAGTATACATTAAACAAATGGAAGGATTTTAGTTATCAAAAAAACCGAATATGGTATGCATATTAAAGAAGGCATTATATGGATTAAAGCAAGATCCCAGAGCTTGGTATGCAAGGTTGGATAGGTACTTGATACAACAAGGATTCAATAAAGGTACCACAATTAGTAATCTTTATTTCAAAATTGAAAATTATTAAATCTTGATTATGGTTGTATATGTTGATGATATAATTTTTGGAGGAAATGAAGCCATGTACAAGAGAAATACATAAGAGATGTAGAAAGAATTTGAGATTTCTATGTTTGAGGAGATGAATTTCTTCATTGGGTTACAAATCAATTAGATAGAAAAAGGTATATTCATTTCACAATCAAAGTATGTCAAGGAAATGTTGAAGAAGTTTGGAAAGGAAGATTCTAAACCAATATGTACCCCTATGGTTATTGGTTGGAAGCTAAGTAAGAATGAAGAAACTCCTAAGGCTGATCAGAGAAAATATAGATAAATAATTAGAGGACTACTATATCTAATTGCTACTAGACCAGATATCATGCATGCAATTTTTCTTATGGCTAGATTTCAAGAAGATCCTAAAGATTCACATGTTGCAGTAGTGAAGAGGATATTCAGATACTTGAAGGGAACTCTAGAACATGGCTTGTCATATCCAAAGGATACTAATTTTTCTCTGGGTGCTTATACAAATACATATTGGGTAGGATGTGTTGATGATAGGAAAAGTATAAGTGGCGATGCAAATTGGTGTCTTGGTTGAGCAAGAAGAAAGATTCAGTATCTTTATCTATTACAGAGGTAGAATATATTGCAGTAGCATCTTGCTACACATATGTGTTGTGGATGAAGAAAACTTTGAAGGATATCATAGTTTTGTATGATGAACCAATTTCTATATTTTGTGATCATACAAGTGCTATTAACATTTCAAAGAATCTAATGATGCACTCAAGGAAAAAACTTATCTCAATCTAGTATCACTTTTTGAGAGAGAAGGTTGTAGAGAATGAAGTGAAGCTTGAGTATGTGCCTACAAAGGATTAGGTTGCTAATATATTCACTAAAGCTCTTCCTAAGGATAATTTTGAGTATCTCTGGGAGAAGTTAGGGGTTATTACCCATCCTTTGAACTAGATGCATAAGTATATACATCACTTTAGTGTATTTCATGATTCATTCCTTATTTTGGATGGATGTTGGAGGCTACCTCTCAAGGGGAGTAGGTAGTGCTTTGTTGGTTCTTGCAGTCATGGTGAGTATGCAGAGCATCAAAGAGGAAAAGTGTGTATGTTCAATGTCAAAGGGAGAAAGAGATGAAAAATATGTTTTCCTTTGCTATTTATGTGAAAGGAGGAGAGAAAAATAATGTAAAAAATGGTCAGTTGTAAAAAGGGAGAGAGAGTAATGTGAAAAAGGAGAGTATGATGTAAGGGGGAGAAAGAAAGAGAGAGTTGATATGGAGCAATGTGTTAGTTTGTTGTTGATGGTTTTTCACATCATGTGTTTCCATCAATGATAAAGGGGGAGATTGTTGCAATTATGAATAGTTGGTGTTGTCATTAATGTCAACAAGCTTGGGGGAGATTGTTGTAGGCTTATCTTTGTGTTGTCATTAATGACTAGTTGTTTTGATGCTTTGATTAGTTTCATTATGTTGTTATTAGTAAGTGCTATTGGTTTCAACCTCTATTGTTGCTTTGATAAACTTATGTTGGTGGATTTTGTTGGTTTAGTGATGATGATGAATTGCTAAAGATGATGAGTATGTATTTTTTGCTTGGTTTCCAAGTGCTTTTGAGAAAATTTGAATAAAAGAGGAGAACATTGTGTTGCAGAGATGTTTTGATATATAGTGTGGTGTTTTGGTTTTGGTCCACATTTCTTCTATCTTGAAGATCTACTTGTGTGGTTCAGATATGTTGGTCAGAGGTATTCAAAGGTTCTATATCTAAAGTTTCTTAGTATGGATCATTGTGCAGAAGAAGTTACCAGTATGTGAACTATATGTTGTAGTGGTGTCTTGGAGAAATAGTTTTTCTTTGCATTTCTCTACAATTTTATTTTTGGTCTTGCAATTCTAAAAGTGTTCTGGTGAGGTTCATATCTACCTTAAGTTGAAGTTGTTTGTGGTTTGGTGCTTCACAAGGTGATTTCTAAAGTTACAGATTATGGAAGGTTGTCTGAGTGTACTAGGTGTGTAGATTCTTCAGGTGCAAGTTGTTGTGAAGGAATTTGTTGGATTTCAAGGTGTTTGTGGAATATTCTAGATTGTATTCAAGTTTTGTGTGTGGTCCATGAGTTGTCTTTGGATTTGAGGAAGCATGTACTTAAATGTTAATGGTGTTTACACTAATTATGGATTTGCTTCAGTAACTATGGAAGCATGGTGTGGTGTATATGTATGATTTGGGTCCAAGTTAATATGAGGAGTGGTTCGCTCTCATTCCTTTCCATCGTGAAAATTCTTAGTGATGACCTAATTTTAATTTTCATGGTTGAGGTGCATACCTGACCTTGGAGAATGTTTTCAAGGTTGAAGAAGGTATAAATAATTGATGAGTTGATTGAGAATTGAGTTGTGAAGTTTGTGATGCAAATCACATAGTTGTGAAGTTTGTGATGCAAACCACATAGTTGTGAAGTGTGAATTTGTGAAGTGAAGTATGAGAGTAATAAGTTAGACCACTAGAAGTAGTGAGCAGAAGGTGTATACAATCTTCAGAGAGATTGTTAATATGTTGGTGGTGTTGTGGTGGATCTTTTTTGTTACAATAATATAGATTTCTTATTATAACACTCTTCTTTCTTCTTTTTTGTAATCTGGTAGTGAACCTTTTGTATTTGGTGTTACAATTACTTTATATTGTGAGCTAATCCTCACCGTGGTTTTTCTCTTCTTGGGTTTTCCACATAAATTTGGTGTTCTATTGCGCATGGTGTTGTTATTTTTTAATTTTCTATTATTTTCTTTCATGCTAAATCATTCTAACAGATTAAGGGTTAATTTATCTGATCTGGATCTGAATGTTTATGAGGGTTTGAAGTTTTAATGTACAATTGATTCACCCCCCTCTTAGTTTTCTTGTATGCATTAAATTTTTTTAACATTTGTAAAGGATTGAATATGTTCTTCAATTGTTCTTCCATATTGAAATATGAAGCTAGGGAAAATGTGCTTAAGGTTCTTAGGAAAGTCATGAAAAGGTGGTTACAAATAATGGGATAAGTTCCCTATCCAAAGAAAGCTATTGGTGGGTTTGGTAGACCAAGGATCTATGTAGAAATGAATTATGTATAAAGTGGAGAAATTGGGATTTGATCAACCTTCGAACTAGTACATACTTTATTAGTCTTTACTCATTTGTACTATGGAAGTGTTGGTTTCTAAAAAACTTGGACAAAAAGCTTAGATGTAGTGATGATATTTCTTTTTTCTCACTTGAAACCCATTTCATATCTTTATCCAATTGAATTTTTCTTCAATCCCTCTTTGTAGCACCTTTTTGTGTTGATCATCAATTCGACAACCCAAACCAATAGAGTAGGTAAAGTCACAATATCACTCTACCTCTCATAAAATTTAGAAAATATTTTAAAGAAATTTAACTAATCCAATATATGTCACCACATCATGTTAATGCAAGAAAACTCAATGATCTATGTAGATGTTCATATTTTATGTCAAACTTTAGTGAAATATTGATTGACTACTTGAACATGCTTAAAACTAGTGGTTATTAATATAGAAATAAAGATATCCAATTGTATATGAATAAAATTGTAACACAAAAATTCTAAATTTATAAAAAAATTCACTTTGTATTTATATCTAGAAATAAAATCTTTTATGCACCAAATGTTATAATTTATCCATTCAAAGTAGGTGATCAGATTTAGATTTGTTTTTCTTGTTTTTGTTTTCTTATATTTTTAATAAAGATGAGGATTAAAGAAAATGAAATAAAATGGATCTATTGTTCTATACCCAAAGGGTAAAAGTAAAAAGTTGTTTCATAATTTTATAAAAGAAATGACCAACACTAATCCAACTTTTTAACTTGAATCACTAGAAAGTGACATATGTTTTGCATTTTGAAATGGTGTAAACTAATGAAATATATTTTTTTTACTTGATTTTATAATTTATATTTTTTAGAAAAATTTAAAATAAATTAAATATAGTTTTTTATAGAATAGACACTATAATTTAGTTGTTTATAAAATACTAAAATATTAAGTTAAACGAGATGTCACTCCTTATATAGTAATTTTTTTCTCCTTCAATTTTTTTGTATACTTATAACTTGAACTTTAGTGCATGGGTACATATTTTTTTCTCTATTTTGATAAATATATATATATAAATCTTAAAATTTTAATGCTCTAAAAACATAATTATTTTCATGGGATGTCACAATTTTTCTTAAATATTTATCCAAAACAGAAAAATGTATACCATCTCAACATATAATCTTTTCATGTAACATTAGAAATTGTAAAGAAAAAATCCTACTCTGCTTTCCCACTTCGTTGGTTTGAATTGCCTGCATCATGGTGGATACTTCCTTCTGGGTACCCCACGATCCCCCTACTATCCCTTCTTGACCCTGCTCTACTTTCCATACGTGCACTCACTCCTTCCTCAGGGGTCCCTACTCCTTTTTTGGATTCTTTGGCAATGCTCGTGATTCCTATCTTCCCAAAGTCCAAGGGTTGGAAGGATGTCTTACTCAACTCTTTCCAAAGTTCTACAATTAAAACTCATCCTTGACTTGAAATTATGGATTCTATCTTTGGTATTGAAATCTCTCTTCCAAATTCTACCATTGATAGAAAATTTTTATCTATGGAGAGCTTTGTTGTGGGAAATTTTTTCTCCTTCTGTCCAACCATTGATATGGTCCGGAAATGGACTACGTCCAAATGACACTTGAAAGGTAGTGTTGAAGTTTATGCTATGGATGGAGGACTATTCCTCTTTAAGTTTACTACTCCTAAATATTTTCTCTCCATTTTTTCTTTGGGTCCATGGGTTTATGGGAAGCATAGCCTATCTCTCTATCATTGGAAGTCAGGCTTCGATCTTATTGTCAACCTTAACAAATTGACTCTTGTTTGGGTTCAACTACCAGGTCTACCACTGGAATACTGGGACGAGTTAGTATTTTAATGTATTGGTGATTTAGTGGGCCACTTCATTGCATTTGACATCATCACTCGAATGAGGTGCAGGTTAGTCTTTTCACTCTTTTGTGTTAATATTGATATTAATAAAACCCTACCCAACTCAGTGACTCTAAGTTCTAATTTTGAGTCATGGAACCAACCAATATGCTATGAAAATGCTATAGTTTTTTGCCAAAAATGTTCCAAACGTAGGCACCTCATCTCTGACTGCAAGTCATCTATGATAATCCTTCAAAAACCCATTAAGGTTGATTCTCCCATGGATGAGATCATAGCCAACTATCCTTTCAAATTTGGGATTTTAAATATTCTTGAATGCCATGCCAAATAAGTGCCTTGTGATGACCGTGTCACAAACCTCATTGTGACCTCACCCAACAAACCTTCAAATAACCCTCTATTGACCAAGACTCCCTTGAAAAACCTACCATGTGGTCATGTATCCACAACTTTTAAGTAGGAAAAATCCCACCTTGGATTTACCAAACCTCTTAGTTACCTAGGAGCTAACTAAAGATTTGGAAGAGGGAGAAATTCCTAAATTTGTTATGGATGGAGAATCCTCTGAAACCCTATTAACAAATATAGCTATCAAATCTCAAACTAACATCCAAACCAATGAATAGGATGGATGGTTAAATCCAAAGAAAAAGGGAAAACAAAGGAAATCTAATATTGGTGTTGAAACTAAACCTAGCAGACCCAATCGAAGACAAATCAAAAATCGAGAAACGACCAAGGAGATAGCTATTGGAAAGTAGATGGTGTTGGAAGCATCCTCAAAGAATATGTCAAAATGAAAGTTCTTTCTTGTAATATAAGAGGGCTTAACAACCCTTGTAAATAGCTAGCCCTAAAAAGCTATGTTTGGGAGCACAAGCTTGATCTGTTACTACAAGAAGTTAAAATGAAAAAAGCTAATCTTAAACTCATTGCTAAAAATATTTGGCCTAATACTCACTTTTCTCTTATTGATGTTGATGGGGCCTTGAGAGGCCTTGTTGTTATGTGGAATCCAAAAAGACTAAGTGGATATGAACTATTTCAATCAAAGAATAGCTTGGGGGTTCATTTCACCCATTTTGGGTCTATTTGGATTCTAATCAATATTTATACCCCTAATGTGAGGAATGCTAGGAAAATTATATGGATTGAAGGTAATGACTCGATTGAAAATAATAAAGAGGCCCATTGGTTGCTTGCGAGGGAATTCAACTCTACTTTATACTCCTTTGAGAAATGTGGGGGTCTTATGGATTACTCTGATAGCACGATAGACTTGGCATACCTTTTAATTACTACTGGGATTTTGTATATGTATTTATAGGTTCAAAACCATACATGTACCAATAGGAGACGAAGAAATAACCTTATATAGGTTAGGCTTGACCACTTCTTGTTCTCCCCTAACTAGGTTGCTCTCCTTAGCTCCAGTTTGCAGGTTGACCCCTAGACTATTTTTTATCACAACTCTCTCTTGCTCATCTTGAATAAACATCCTGCTATTGGACCCTTCCCCTTTCGTTATGAGATAATGTGGAGCTCTCATCCAAACTTTAAAAATAAAATTGCTAATTAGTGGAATGTCCCTATTCATGGCTCTCCCATGTTTAGAGTTTTTAAAAAACTTAAGTATATCAAAAATATGGTGAAAGGCTAGAACAAGTGGGTTTTGGGGATGTCTTCCACCAAAAAATAGATCTCATAGTTAAACTTAAAGAGGCCCAAAGCAGAATAGAAAATGGGGATATTAGTGAATAGACCTACCATGAGGAGAAGGGTTACCACATTGAAAGGGATAAAATTCTAAAAAAAAAGAAGATTCTAGAAAAAAAATTCCATAATTCAATGGTTGAAAGAAGGGGACCACAACTCTTCCTTCTTCCACATCTTTCCTCTCAAACACAGGAAAAGGAATCAAATAAAGAAGTTGAAGGATGATTTTGGGGTGGAAGCCACGACTCCTACTCATATTGGTCAATTAGCCTCTAGATTTTTTCAACAATCCTTTTCTAAGCTTGTTGCCATTCCTAACTCAGCTTTTGATGACCAATCACTAAACTACATTCCCCCTAGCTTAACCAACTTGGATAATGACACTATTCTCAAGGTTTTCACTCTTAAGGAATTCAAGCTGAAAATTTTAGCATGGGATCCTTTAAGACCCTTGGAACGGATGGTTTTTCTTTCAAGAGTATTGGAAGATTGTGGGAGAAAATATATTCTTTCCTGCCAAATATTTTTTCAAGTCGAGAAAGCTTCTAAAACAATTGAACCATACCTATTTGGCCCTTATTCCCAAAAAGAAGACCCCCATACCATGGCTGACTTTAGGCCCATTAGCTTGTGCAATGCCATTTATAAAATATTCTCTAAAATCCTTGTCAAATACCTGAAACCTTTTCTTAAAAAATGATTAGTCCCTACCAAAAAGGTTTTGTCCTAGGTCACCACACTATGGATGTTGACATTTCCACACATGAAATCCTTCACTCCACGGATAGATGTAAAAGCTTTTGTATGGATTTCAAACTTGACATTTCCAAAGCATATGAAAAAGTATAGATTTTTCTACTCAAAGTGTTAGCTAGGTTTGGCTTCAATCAAACTATTGTTAATATCATTTATAAATGTGTATCTAAGGTAAAGTATTATATTTTGGTTAATGGGGTTCCACATGGTTTCTTCAATGTTGGAAAATGGATAATACATGGAGATCCCCTTTCTCCATATCTCTTTATTATGGTTGTTGATGTCTTAAGCTGCAATATTTCAAGAATGTTAATGAATTGTACTATTAAAGGAGTCAAACTTGCAACTTCCCTTGAAACTTCATCTATTCAACAACTTTTGGATGATGCCATCCTCTTTAGGAAAACTTTGGTGGTGGAAGCTAGGAAATGGAAGGATTGTTGGAAAATGTGCCTCAAGCTTATTGACATGAAACTCCTAAAAGAGCAAAATCGGTGAGACCCTCAGAATGTCTTACCAACTAGCAGTTGTGTTCATAAGATCAAAGTCCCTGAGACTTTGGTTCTATCTTGTCGACGGGTTGGTTCCTATTGATCATCGGGGAGACTCTTGGCAATGAGTGGCATTGGGGAGAGGCGTGAACCTTCGAAGTGACTCATTCTGACAAAGTATGTCTCGCCAATAGTTTTACAAATGAATGTCTTCAGGGTGACATGAAGGCTCGATAAGATTCTAACTGACAGTGTTGGTCTCGCTGACAGTTTTTCTTTCAATGTGATCTCCTATCAATGACTGTGGTCTCACCAAAAAATAGGTGCCTTTGGTGTGATCTCTTGCCGATACTATTGGTTTGGGCCGACAGATAGGTGCATTCGGTATGAGCTCTTAGCAATAATGTTTCTCTTGCCGACAGCTAGGTACTTCTAGTGAGAACTCTTGTTGATGGCTTTCCTCTCACTGACTATTCTGTGATCAGTGTGAACTCTTTCCAATAGAGGATATCTCACCCATGGTTTACTGTTCGTTGTGAACTCTCAGCGACAGCGATGGTCTTGTTGATAGTTCTGCGATGGACATTGATGAGATGTCTTGCCGATAGAGTGAGTCTGGCCGATGGTTTTGAAATTGATATGACTCTTGTCGATGGTGGTGACTCTTGCCGATAAGGATAGTTGGGCATTGTGGCAACGGGGAGACACGTTCTGGTGTCTCACCGACATGTGATTCTGTTTGAACGTTTGACTGAATGACTGTCCAACGTGGTCAATTCTGAACCAATGAGTGAAAAGCAGAATGAGAACCGTTGGCAGTTGAGCAGTTGTGACTATTCTTGTGTGGAAAATGAATAGACCGTAAGTGTATGGATTTCTCTCTACAATGGTGGATGACTGTGAATTTTGTTTGATGAGTGACAGTGTTGTTCGATTGAATACGGATTGATCTATGTAAGTTCATTAGATGTTTCTGAGAGCATTTTTGTACAAGGTTGATCATAAAATTATGCTGTTGTAAAAATTGACATCATAAAGTGAAGTCGATCTTTGTATGTAATTTTTATTTTTGGTTATTGTAACACAAAGAGGCTTTTCTTGGTGTGGTGGGTTTTTCTCTCGTAAGGGTTTTCCCACATAAATCCGGTGTCCAATTGTGTATGTCTTCATTTCTCTTTTCTGTTATTCTTTTCATGTGTATTTGATTGCACTGTAATTGTAAAATTTAAAGTCCTATCTGCATTCTTCCCTGAGGTTTTGGCATTAGGAGAGTTTGTTCCGCACCTAAGCTTTGAGGTGGAAGATGTTAGAGATTTGTTGCCCTCACTCCCTAGAGTTAAGGCATCTTGCTAAGACTCTTCTACAGATACTCTCTGTAACCAAAATACCCATTTCCGCTCAGGAGGATGAATTCTACTGGACAAGGGAAAGCAAGGGTATTCTCTTAGTAAAGTTTGCTTATAGTATACTATCTCTGCAAGGAGCTCATAAAAGTGTTTGGAAACATGTTTGGAACAAGCAACTTATGCCAAAAATCAATATCTTTTGGTGGACGGTGAGTCATAACAAGATCTTCACACATGATAACTTAAGAAAAAGGGGATTTAAAATCCCTAATAGATGTATGCTATTCAAAAATGATGAAGAGTTTGTCCCTCACCTATTACTCGACTTTTTGTTTGCTACTGAAGTTTGGGAGTATTCCTTACAAAAGTTAGGTATCAATTGGACCATGAATGGATATCTTAAGAGCTTTGTGGATAAATAGCTTTATCCCTATTACCACCCTCTACCAAAGAAATTTGGCAATAGGTCCCCCCATTATCTATTGGTGTCTATAGAAGGAAAGGAACAATAGGATATTCTGAAATGTTGAGAAAATCCCAAAGGAGGTCTTTAGTATTTTATTTAGACTAATTACAAAGAGTATATCCTTGTATGTTTTGGAAACCTTTAGATAAACCTCCCTCTACATTGGAAATCACTCTGGATAACTCTACTAGAGCTTCTAAAATTTTGGTGAATTTTCTCATTCTCCTTGGATCCTGTTTTCCCTTTGAATAAACCCTTGTCCCCATTTGTGAGTAGGGTTTATCCTCTTGAGCTTTCAAATGTTCTAATTTTTTGTTGACTAGTTTTCCCAGTTCTCAGTCCTTTAAGTCAAATTTCAAGCCATTATTTGCATCTGTTTAACGACCCCCTTTGGTTAGTGTACTGGTCATTCAACTCACTCACTAATGTCACCAATTTCCTAAGTCAGGGTTTTAATTTTCCTGATGACTTAAGCTTAAGTCTCAGTCTGCAAGGGGTCATGTTGTAGATGGCTTAGCCAAATCCCTTCACTAAATGCTAATTGTGCAATATGTAGGTTTTTGATATTTGAGGATATTGGAGAAGATCTCGATCATACCCTACCAGCTTGCGGACTTAAGGTGTCAACCAATTATTTAGTGTGAGGTCAGCGATATGTGAGCACGTGTCCCATACGAAATGTGGGGCCCAACCTCCACTACTAAGCTTGTGGCCTGTGGTTTTAGACTGTCGGCTGAGATCAAAGGCTAGAGTGAATCTTTACTATTCCTTGCTAGCTCGCGAGAGGAAAATGGAGGCTGGTTAAAAGCCACGGGGTCAGCAAGATTGTGACACGTGGCTCCAACCTTTCAATTTGCAAGATGTATGGGGCCCCCTGATAGGGTAGTTCATGTCTGAGATGGATTAATATTATTGGTCAGAGGAAATTCAGTGATGCTTCGTTGGATTTCAAACCTAGTCAGCCCGGGATAAACCGTTCGATCTGCCAACTCTTTAGGAGATCAGTGGGAAATATTCAAAGTCTATAAAAGGCACATGGTAGTTTTTTTCATCTACAATTAGTGAGGCATTAATGAATTATTCCTTTCTTATGTGATCATGTTGATCTCAATTTGTGTGGAGATGTAATTGCTGGCAATCATGGAGGGTGATCCGCAAATTCCCATGCAGCTCAAATTAAACTATGATAGTAAACATGCCACCAAATTGCCATGTTTGCACATGTGTTTTTACCAAACATTGATGATGGTTTCCATTGCCTCACATGATAAATATAGGAGGAATTAACTGCTAATTGTGTCATTCACTTTTAGCAGTTAGAAAACTTTCTGAGTCAAGTCTGATCAAGTTCGAGTGCTTGTCTAACAAAGAAAATGAGTAATCCAGTGAGAAGGTCTACTCATTTGAGTTCTCAAAAGCTCGGTCCTGCTATTCATGAAGGTGCTTCGGTTGACAAGCCCAAGCTTATGCCCACTAGGTGCAGTAGAAGATTGCAATTCCAGGATGTTGTTGCTCAACTGGTAGATGACAAAGGTAAGTAGCCAGTGCACTTTGTTACTAGTGTCGATAGGAAAATAAGGTATGGGCATGGCTCCTTTGGGCATCAAAACTTTCCCATTGATCTTACAGAAAGCTATTTAGATAGCGAGACTGAGATAGACCCAAATTATTAAGAATATCTCTTGACTCTGGGCAAAAATTTGGCCCTGGGTGAGGAGGTTTTGTCTATCCCTCCACTAGCTGTTAAGACTCCAAGTAGTGAACTGGAACTGTGATGCACTTGGGTGAAAATGAGGAGGAGGCTTACATTTCATATCCCTCTTTGTCAATGACTCAGAGCGAACGTGTGTATCAGGGTCTAGGTATTGGTAAAGGCAAGGTGGCTGGTTGGTAAAGAATTGCCATGTGGGATGGAATTTTTTTTATTCTAATGTGTTGCTATGGTGGGTAGTTTCTTCTCTAGTGTACGTGACAGATACTTTTTGGGTTTTGTGTTCAATGCGTGCCCTCATGGAAATATAGATGTCTGGTCTATTGCAGCATGGATGGCAATAGGGGGATTTTGGCGGCACTTTTGGTCTCCCTTTTGATGGCAGTTATAATTTTGGCTTTCCCCATTTGCACCGTGTACTTGCAGATTTAACACGAGGAATTTTGAAATGCAGTCAAAATGACAGGTGAAATGAAAATGTTGTATTTTACATGCATTTGGGCCTGAAGCTTGTCACTCCCTTATTCTATAAAAGGGAAACCAGGGCTCACTTGCAAAAGGGGGGATGAAAGTTCTAGCTAGGTTTTGGGTCGAATGTATATGGGTATAATGATAGGAATAGAATAGATAGTCAGTTTTGAGCCTATGGATAAACTTATGCAATTATCTTAAATTGTTCTCCAAATATAACTCATAAATATAAGTACACATATAATTCTGATACATTTCTCTCCTTCTGCAAGTTCAAGTGAATTTTGAATGAAATATTAATGTTATTTCCATTCTACTTTGAACGTTTGTTCGAATGTATGTCTCTATTTCTGTTTTGATTCAAGCAATCAATTAAAATACTTAAATGGGGTCATGAGTTTAAATTTATTTTCAAAGGATTTGATAAGTAGTAACATATCAAAAAATTGAGCTCCATGATGCAAAGTTATTGTGAGAGTGGTCCATTCCATTAAGTTCTTGGGTCATTTCTATTTTACTAGTTCTTGTATGTGTGACTCCATTTGCCCAATAAATAGAGCATTGATCTATTCCTTAATGATTTACCTAAAGGGTTAATCAGGAAATTATTAAATGACCAACCTAAAGTCGGGATTTAAATTCATTTAGAATTCATTAATCTCGGTGTCAATTCTTACTAAGGATGTCTTTATTTTGATGAATGGGTAGCAAGTTACTTAGAAACCAACCAATTTCATAGTAATTGTTGCAAAATTATCTTTCATTCAAATTGATATGTGCAAATGATGTGTTCTACAAAGAATAACCTTAAGTGAACACACTAGGAACACCCTCCTTGGTTTCACAGAGCCTAAAGTGTGGAAGATCTTATTCATTGACTAGATCTTGTTAGTTGGCCATTCATTACAAGAGTCTTGAGTATAGGAACTGGATACTCCTTAGAGATTTCTTAGGTGCAGTGGAAAACACCAAAAAAATGGAAAATTTGCTGGGGAGTTCTCATTCTCCAAATACACAAATACAAAATGTAGAGTCAAATGGTGATGTTGATCTAAACATTAAGTTTAGATATTGTCAAATTCTTGAACCTGGTATACAATCTGATTGCAGTAAGCATTGAAGGATCCAAACGTGACTCTATTGTGGAAGATAGCCCAGAACCTATCTTATTTGGCAAAGGAATTTCATCTGGTTTGAAGTTTTTTCCTCTGAAAGGAGGTGGTGACTCTAACTCAAAAGAACCTGTTCAAGCATACATCAATTTCTTGAATCTGTCCCTAATGCTAAGAAACACTCCACTGCTACCAACGTACAGGTACTCTTGTAGAATTTGAAAGAATTTTGAGCATATTACAAATAATATCATAATTAATTTCCAATGCTTGACATGAAAATGATTCCCTACTAAGTGATTTAGCACTAGATCAGGGAATATTCTAGATATTTTGGAATGCTTCATATGTAAGTTGAAATTTATGCATTAGAGTGTATAAGAAGCATGCCATACTATAGATCTTAGGTAGCATTTGTATGGAATACCTATGCTAGGAGCTTGGGATCATATTTATACAAGGAATTGAAATAGTGCTGTATAAATTGCATAAATATTTTAAAATTCCTTTTCAAGAACTAGGGGTGAGTTGTCAATTTGTGCCATCTAGTACAAATATGGACAAAGGATAACAAATCAAGCAGTCTTAGGCCCATCAAGATGGATTTTGTACTTATAGGTACAGAGCTATCAGCTTTCACAATATTTATGGCTATCTAAATATTGTACCACCCAAGATCAGGGATAAGATACCAAAGTTCAGCGGTGAGAAATCAAAATCAGCAAACAAACATCTGGAAGAATTTGCAGATGTGATGGGTGATTATGAAGCTTTTTTTCCAATCATTAAAGGGAGATGCAAGAGACTAGTTCTCTTTTCTTCCCACTGCCTCTATATGTTTTTGGAGTGAACTTAAGGCTACTTTCATGGAGCAATTTGGTGAAAGGATAAACCCAAGTATGGCAAGGAGAAATTTCATGGAAATCTCTAAAGATAGAGAAGAGTTGGTTCCTACCTTGAACCTTAGATTTTCCAAGGTCATAAGGGAAATCCTTGAATATTTAAGACCAAATGATGCAAAGTTCTTGGTTGTATATTTAGGGGTGTTTGATAGAAAAATGAGTTTCCTGTTGAGGGATAAAGAACCAATTACATTACAACAAGCTTACCAGGAAGCTGTAAATATTGAGAATAATCTGAAGTACTTAATTATGAGGAGACCTACAATGACCAGTACTGCTAGCTCTAGTAGTATTCAAGAAATTCAACCAGGTCTACTAGAAAATAAAAGTGTTCATCAAGAGGAGGAATCTCTAGATATTGTATTTTCATCATTTTCAAGAGATGCAGAGCAAGGGCAAGCATCAACCTCTAGTTAGCCATGCAGGGGAGGGATGGACTTGATGTTATCTATTGGGAAATTGTATGAAATAAAGAGGCATACAAATGAGTTAGCATATTACTTGTTTTCAAGATTCTTGGATATTCTGATGGAAATTCCCATAGAGCTTAGACCTAATGAATTGATGTGTATTAACCTATTTTGTGAAGCCTACACACTAGGATCAAGCCAATGGCCTGAAGATGTGAAGCCTCAAAGCATTGAAAAAGTAGTAGACTGGATAAGTATGGTCAAAGAGGCTGAGCATGGTCGTGTGTATCCCATTGTTTCCCACAATGTGGATAATGATTATCATGGTGAGGAGAAATAGATATTAACATTAACAGGTCAACAAGAAGCATCAGTGTCTGGACAATTAGCTATTGAATGTTGTCATTTCACAGACAGTCTAGAGATAGATGCACTTAGCAGTGATGAGGGTGAAGAAATAGAATGTGAAATCAAGGAGGTCATATCTCCCTACTTCCCTCTAGATGCCTTAAACCATGAGCCTATGCAGGAAATGCATGAAACTGCACAAATGGATTCTGCTGGAATCAATCTTGTGTCACTCAGTAATAGGGTTACCCTTGGTGTTTGTGACAAGGCACAAGTAAGGAGTCAAAGAGGTGAAATTGAGTCTAAACAATCTTCAATTAATATGATCCCTCTTATGAATTAGAGATAGAATCCATGGCTTCTAGTAATGGGTATGTTAATAGCCTTGAAGGGATCCACCTTTTATGTAGAGAACAATTTTCCTCATGTGAAGAATTTTCAGAGCACAGATCAATTGTTGTAAGCACAAGCAATAAAGAGGATGGTGAATGTGCTTCTCTTTGCTCCTAAAGTGACTATACTAATTTTGGGTGCTTGGAAGACCAAGGTCAAGGGATCCTTCATGACATAGATGATGAGATACATCCAATTATGTCCAATATATGGAAAAACTCTTTATTTGATGAGCCCATATCTAAAATTTAGGGTACAAATAATGATGTTTATTGGTGTAGAAGTAATCCTTTGTTTGAAGAAAACTTTGATGAATACTTATCAAATATTACTAGAACATATGTTGGAAAGGGCATACACAGGTGTCAAGGGAATACTGCATTTGAAAATGTCAGCCCTGATTTTATTATTCACCAATTGAAGGGAAAATCCAGAGACAAGGATATTGTGAGGATTGTCTACCAACATGAGGTTGAACAAGTGCCCTATGATGAGCATGTTAAAGATAGTTCATGTTTGTTGGAACTCAGGGATGGTAATGTCTCAAGTACTGAAGAGAACTGTGATGACAATGTTAGATGTGACATTGTTGACAATGGAGATATAGATGCTTGTGATTATTCTCTTGCAACAATTAACAATGTGTTTGAGAGGAAGGTTGAATTACCACCATCCTATGATCTACATAGTAGTAAGGGGTAGGATATGAATGGAAAATTTATCTTCAGTGACCAGAGGACTAATCAGATTGAATGCATGAATGCTCAAGTGGCATCATGTCATGTTGAAGAGGATCATCACACTAATCTAGCACACATATTTGATCCACCTGATGAGAAATATGAAAGTACAGATAATCAATGGAATTATGTTGGTCAGTATGAAGCTGCAATTGATTTTTTTGCAGATGCTCTTTACTTTCTTGATATGATTATGGAATTTCTTTCACCTACCAAAGACAATGTTGATGAGAGGTATATGAAGGGAATGTAAGGTTCTATTTAACTTTTTCCTAATCTCATGGAAGAATCCCCAGATGTAAGCCATAATGCTTATGAGGTTTTTAGATTTGATGAACAACTTTGGTGTGATATTGCACCACATTATGGTGCAAAATATGGGAGTTTTATTTTTTCAGTACAATTTGATGAATCCATGATGGGAAAGGATGACTTTAGTAGTGTTATTTCAGGTGTTGTGGGCAATACTAATTGGGATGATGCTAGATGCCTGGAATTGCACAACATTCATGAGAATCCACTGCTGGTGAAATAGGCTAAGGTGTTTGATAGAGGAAAGAACGACCCCTAAGTTTTGGGGGGCCATGAACCTCCTGTCTAAGGATTGAAGCCAAGGGTTCATATGAGGCTTCTAAAATGGACTACAATGTACTCTTTGTAAATAGTGTATATAGGGTTTGGGTTGCTTGCTTCTGGTTGTGTCCGCTTGCCTTGTGTGGGTAAGCTTTTCTTTTGGTATTCTACCCTGGTCTACTTCACCCGAGATCTATTTCTCGCAATACCCACTAGGTGTATGCATCCCCGAGCATGAGCCACTGTTGGAGCTTCTAAAATTTTGGTGAATTTTCTCATTCTCCTTGGATCCAGTTTTCCCTTTGAATAAACCTTGTCTCCATTTGTGAGTAGGGTTTATCCTCTTGAGCTTTCAAATGTTCTAATTTGGCATTGATTGGTTTTCCCAGTTCCCGGTCCTTTAAGTCACTTTTCGAGCCATTATTTGTATCTGTTTACTTCCCCCTTTGGTTAGAGTATCAGTCATTCAACTCACTTAATGATGTCACCAATTTCCTAAGTCAGGGTTTTAATTTTCCTGATGACTTAAGCTTAAGTCATCAGTATGCAAGGGGTCATGTCTTTGGTGGCTTATCCAAAGCCCTTCATTAAATGCTAATTGTGTGGTATGTAGGTTTTTGAGATTCGAGGATATTGGAGAAGATCTTGATCATACCCTGCTAGCTCGCAAACTTAAGGTGTCGGCCAGTTATTTAGTGTGAGGTCAGTGATATGTGGACATGTGTCCCATGTGAAATGTGGGGTCAAACCTCCACAAATAAGCTTGTGGCCCATGTTTTTAGACCGATGGTTGAGATCAAAGGCTAGAGTGATTCTTTACTATTCCCCGCTAGCTCACGGGAGGAAAATGGAGGTTGGTTAAAAGTCGCGGGGTCAGTGAGATTGTGACACATGGATCCAACCTTTCATTTTGCAAGATGTATGGGGCCCACTGACAGCATAGTTCATGTCCGAGATGGATTAATATTATTGGTCAAAGGTAGTTCAGCGATGCTTCGCTGGATTTCAAACCCAATCAGCCCGAGATAAACCGTTCGATCTGCCAACTCTTCAAGAGATAAGCGGGTAATATTCAAAGTTTGCAAAAGGCACATGGTAGCCATTTTCATCTACCATTAGTGAACCATTAATGAATTATTCCTTTCTTGTGTGATCATGTTGATCTCAATCCATGTGGAGATGTAATTGTTGGCAATCATGGAGGGTGATCCGCAGATTCCCATGCAACTCAAATTAAACGGTGATAGTACACACGCCACCAAATTGCCATGTTTGCACATGTGTTTTTACCAAACATTGATGATGGTTTCCATTGCCTCACATAATAAACATAGGAGGAATTAACTGCTAATTATGTCATTCATGTTTAGCAATTAGTAAATTTTCTGAGTCGAGTCTGACCAAGTTCGAGTGCTTGTCTAACAGAGAAAATGAGTAAGCTAGTGAGAAGGTCTGCTCATTTGAGTTCTCAAAAGCTCAGTCATGCTATTCATGAAGGTGCTTCGGTCGACAAGCCCAAGCTTCTGCCCACCAGGTGTAGCAGAAGATTGTAATTCTAGGATGTTGTTGCTCAACCGATAGATGACAAAGGTAAGCAACCAGTATAGTTTGTTACTAGTGTCGACAAGAAAATAAGGTATGGGCATGGCTCCTTTGGGCATCAAAACTTGCCCATTGATCTTATAGAAAGCCAGTCAGATAGAGAGACTAAGGCAGACCCCAATTATCAAGAATATCTCTCAACTCTAGGAAAAACTTTTGCCTCAGGTGAGGAGGTTTCGTCTATCCCTCCACTGGTTGTTAAGACTCCAAGCGGGTGGACTGGCACTGTGATGCACTTGGGCGAGGATGAGGAGGAGGCTAAGGTTACATCTCCCTCTCTAGCAATGACTCGGAGCGGACATGTGTATCAAGGTTTGGGTATTGGTAAAGGCAAGGTGGTTGGTTGGTAAAGAATTGCCATGTGGGATGGAAAATTTTTTATTCTGATGTGTTGTTATGGTAGGGAGTTTCTTCTCTAGCGTACATGACAGTTACTTTTTGGGTTTGGTGTTCAATGTGTGCCCTTGTGGAAATATAGATGCCTGGTCTATTGCGGCGTGGATGATGACAAGGGGATTTTAGTGTCACTTTCGGTCTCCCTTTTGATGGTGGTTATAATTTTGGCTTTCCCCATTTGCACTATGTAATTGTAGATTTAACACATGGGGAATTTTGAAATGCAGTTGAAATGACAGGTGAAATGAAAATGTTGTATTTGACATGCATTTGGGTCTAAAGCTTGTCACTCCCTTATTCTATAAAAGGGAAACCAAGGATCACTTGCAAAAGGGGGGGATGAAAATTTTGGCTAGGTTTTGGGTCGAATATATATGGGTATAATGATAGGAATAGAATAGATAGTCATTTTTGAGCCTATGGATAAACTTATGCAATTATCTTAAATTGTTCTATAGATATGACTCATACATATAAGTACACATATAATTCTGATACATTTCTCTCCTTCTACAAGTTCAAGTGAATTTTGAATGAAATATTAATGGTATTTCCATTCTACTTTGAACGTTTGTTTGAATGTATGTCTCTATTTCTATTTTGATTCAAGCAATCAATTAAAATACTTAAATGGGGGTCATGAATTTAAATTTATTTGCAAAGGATTTGATAAGTAGTAACATATCAAAAAATTGAGCTCCATGATGCAAATTTATTGTGAGAGTAGTCCATTCCATTAAATTCTTGGGTCATTTATGTTTTACTGGTTCTTGTATGTGTGACTCCATTTTTCCAATAAATAGAGCACTAATCTATTCCTTAATGATTTACCTAAAGTGTTAATCAGGCAATTGTTAAATGACCAACCTAAAGTCAGGATTTAAATTCATTTAGAATTCATTAATCTTGGTTTCAATTCTTAATAAGGATGTCTTTATTTTTATGAATGGGTAGCAAGTTACTTAGAAACCAACCAATTTCGTAGTAATTGTTGCAAAATTATCCTTCATTCAAATTGATCTGTGCAAATGATGTGTTCTACAAAGCATAACCTTAAGTGAACACACTAGGAACACCCTCTTTAGTTTCACAAAGCCTAAAGTGTAGAAGATATTAGTCATTGACTAGATCTTGTTAGTTGGCCATTCATTACAAGAGTCTTGAGTATAGGAATTGGCTACTCCTTAGAGATTTCTTAGGTGCGGTGGAAAACACCGACAAACTCCTGGAACAAGACTAACTCCTTTGACAACTCAAAAGCCTTAGCTAGGCTAAACACCATTTGGAAACCCCCTGGATGGTTGGCACAAACTTAATTTTGATGGTGTTGTGAAAGGAAATCCTGGCATGGCTAGCATCGAGGGAATCATTAGAGATTAGAATGGCAGAATGATTGTTCGTTTTGCTGGTGGTATTGGGATTCAAAACTCTATGACAACAAAGGTAAGATCACTGTTGAGTAGATTCAACATTGTTTTTACTCTAGTTATAAAGAATCTTCACATGGAGGGAGACTCCAAATCTATGATTGACTCCATCAATAACAATTACTGTCAGGGTTGGAATATTAGGGATATTGTGTTTGATATACAATTCTTGCTCATCAAATTTGAAAGAATGAAGTTAACTCACACCTTATGAGAAGGAAATATTTTTTTTGAATCCTTGGATAATTTGGGAGAAAAAGAAACTTAACCATTTATGATGAAGAATAATACCTCCTTCATGGGCTAGACAAACTTTCTTTTCAACCTTGTGTTTAGTATGATGTGGAGAATGTATGATGTGATGGACATGTACATTTGGGTGACTAGGATGTGGTCTAAGGTGTATTTTTTTCCTAGTTGGATTCCCCATGGGATTAATTTTCTTTCTTGTCATTTGTATGAGACTTCTCCCAAATTTAAGATTTTATTATTTATTTAGAATGTGCAAGTGGCTAAAATATTTGTTAACCATCTCAAACCTTTGTCTAATTATGGCATGATAATTATTGATTTTGATGTCTTGGTGGCTTTTCACTCTACCTCGAAGTAATTCATCACTGCTTATTTTTGCTTTGCTACCCTAAGTGATGTAGGAGCATCTAGAGGTACTAGCAATCAACATCACCAAAAATATTATTTTTTCTTTATTTAATTTTTAATAAGGGATAATATGGGCTAGTGTGTGGGAAAATATTTTTTTTAATTTCCAAAATATGTAATTTCCCCTATGATGATTTTTAATTGTAATTTTGGAGGTACAATTAACTTTAGTAAGAGTTACAAAAGCATCTCAAAGGAATATTCCGGCCTAGGCATCTTTTTCAAGGTGGTAACCACTTTGCCATGCATATTCTTGCATGTTGAGTTTTTATGATTTGCATGCTCTTGCATGTTGGTGCATGTTCTTGCATGGAGTCATCAAAGTCATTAGAGATTAAGAAAAAATATAGTTTGACCAAATTTTATTGGTTGAAGTTTAGGTGCCCATGAAGGCTATGTGAGCATTTATAATATTTTATTATTTTATATTTTCCTCAAATTAGGACGTGACTTTTCCAAGGTGGTAATTGTATGTTTTTTTGGGAAACCAAAGTAGTTTTCTCATTCACAAAATTTTATATTGATGCCTTTTTCATTTTAGAGGTTGTCTTTTAAAGGAGTTACAGGTTTACATAACCAAATGCTACCAAATTGAGCATAGGATTGAAGACTCCAAGTATTGTAGATTTTTGTATGTAGAAAACTTATGTTGTAAGGGAACTTATGAGTTTTTGCATATTGTAATCCCAATTCATATTTTTTTTAACAAAATATTAGTGTTTTCCTTTTTTCATATGTTGTGAAAATTTGAGTTTTGTTATGAGTTTTCAAATTTGTAAGGGGGTCTCTTACATCAGTGGTATCAAAGCTAGTGTTCTTGACTGTGTAGGTAGAAGTGTCAATTGGAGATAGTTTGCACCAAGACCTATGGTGGTGTGTGTGTGATTTGTGTGTAAATGTATCACCAAACATGAGGTAGTTTACATGTGAAGAAATTGAGGATTTGAAGGTTTGTGTTGAGGCTTTGCGAGGCCTTGAAAATGCCAAAGAAGACAGGAAAGAAGTTTGTCATATTTGTGTATGCAGGTGAATAGGAAGAAGAAAGTATTACAAATGTATGCTTTGAGGATAGAATGAAGGAAGATGGTGAGATTGTAACAGAGGTTCAGAGGAAAAAATAAGGTGTAGTAATTGAAGAGAAAAATGATGTTGCAGCAGTAGATGATTGTCCTTTGGAGGACTTAAAGGCATTGAAAAATGAAATTGCAACTAAGAGTGAAGGTGAGAAGATGGATGTCGCAACGAGCAAGTATGAGGAAAATTTAATTTTGAATTTAGTTGTGATGATTCTATACCTTCTTTGGTGAGAGTAGAAGAGGGTGTCAAGCAAGAAGAGAGTATGCAGATGGTATTTTTTAATTTCCATGGAGTAGTCATTGTAGATTTGTCTAAGGATGCAATAGATTTTGATTGTTGTTTGGATAACACATATTTGCATGTAGAATTTATAGAATATGTTGCATGTGAAAATTGGTGGAGGCGATCAGCTTGTGGTGGGTTGGATCCCACGAAGAAGGAAAGAAGGGAAGAAGAGATGTGGCAAAGTAGGATGGTCTATAGTGGATGTGAGTCCATGAGAATAAGGATGAATATAGTGCACACTTGGTGGAGGAGGACAATAAGTGTCCCAACTACTATTGGAAGAGGTGAAGGAAGAAATTATTTGTCTCTATTACTGATGGAGTTTGCTAAAGGTTGTTTACAACCTGAAAGGATGGTCCTACCATTCAACTCCATTTTGTAAATCCATATTCAGAAAAAATTTCCTACCCTAGGTTTTTGATGTAGGAGCATCTAGGGTTACTAGCAATCAACATCACCAAAACAATTATTTTTGCTTTATTTAATTTTCACTATGGGATAATACGGGCTAGTGTGTGAGAAAATAATTGTTTTAGTTTCTAAAATATGTAGTTTCCCCTATGATTATTTTTAATTATAATTTGGGAGGTAAAATTATCTTTAGTAAGAGTTACAAAAGCATCTCGGAGGAATATTCTAGCCTAGGCATCTTTTTCAAGGTGGGGACCACTTTACCATGCATGTTCTTGCATGTTGGGGGCCCAAGCTTGCATGTTGGTGCATGTTATTGCATGGATTCATCAAAGACATTAGAGATTAAGAAAAAATCTAGTTTGACCAAATTTTATTGGTTGAATTTTAGGTGCCCATGTGAAGGCTATGTGACAATTTAGAATATTTTATTATTTTATGACTTTTCCTCAAATTGGGAAGTAATTTTTCCAAGGTGGTAATTTCATTTTTTTGGGAAACCAAAGTAGTTTTCTCATTCACAAACTTTTATATATTGAGGCCCTTTTCATTTGAGAGGTTTTCTTTTGGAGGAGTTGCAGGTTTACATAACCAAATGCCGCTAGATTGAGCATAGGATTGAAGACTCCAAGTGTTGCAATTTTTTGTATGTAGAAATCCCATGTTGTAAGGGAGCTTATGAGATTCTACATATTGTAATCCCGATTCATATTTGCTGCAATAAAATACAGTTTTTTCCGTCTTGCATATTTTGTGTAAATTTGAGTTGTGTTATGAGTTTTCAGATTTGTAAGGGGAGCCCTTACATCACTAAATCCCTCGGAAATGCCTAATCATACATGGGAAGATCTCATAGCCTTAATTAGGTAGGATATGTAGTTTTTTATGATGGTTATCCCCTTGATAAGAGTTTTTTGTACACTGGCCTTCTACAATTTGAAAAAAATCCTCTTTTTTATTTCTTCTACTATTTGTATGCAACCTAAAATGGTCACCTAGATTTTGGGCCCCATTTATTTAATTTGTCAACATCAACTTTCTGAATCAATGATTGTCGCATTTTCAAATCAAATTTCTTAATCAATTCATGACTTTTTCAAATGTTTCACTTTTCCCTAAGGTTTGAATGTTTCATTAATGTTATTTAATCAAAAGAAATAAATCCCTTTTAATAAATAAAATAATGTTATTGAAGTTAATATTACTTAAATAAAATGATGTTATTTAATTAAATCTATTTTTAATTAAATAATTTTATTTTATTTTATTAATATTCATTTCTAAATTACATAATCTTATTTTATTTTATTAAAAAAATATTATCATCTTAAATTAAATAAAATAAATGAAATATCCTCTCAAGAATATCCTGTGATGAAAAAAAAGGGAAAAGGGAAATAAACTAAAAAAAAAAAAATTCAATCAAGATTTGTTTCTATTTTTCTATTTATCCCACATTGCTTCTGAATTTGCCTTCAATTCCACTTTCGCCTATAAAATGAGCCCTCTCATTCTCATTTCAAAAAAGAGAAAGAATCATGAATTTTTACATCAGACATGCCACAAATTCAAATTTTATCATTTGAGATTACATTAGTTTGATTTTATAAGCATCTTAGTTTTAGAGCATATAGTTTAATATTGCATTTTAGCTTAATCTTCATAGTAGATTAATTTGCAAAATAATTCATTTATGACATTGCATGTAGATTAATTTTTATTTCAATAAATTAGTTTGGTTTATTGCATTTTACAGCCATTTAGATTAGTTTTCATTGTTGCATTGCAAGAACAGGATTCATGGAGATTGGCATTCTTGCTTCTCCTCTTTGAATCTCTCGTTCTGAGATTGTATTTGCAGGGGTAACAGGGTTAATCTGAGGGCCACAATATCAATCCCTGCTCTTCTCGGATAGAGAGCTGTGAATTGATTTGCAAGGACTCATTATTGAGTATCCTTGCATGATTCATGCTAAGCATAACATACTTTCATACATTTGGCTTCAATTTGTTTTAATTTTAATTTTAATTTAGTTTAGTTTTTAATTTAGTTTCTTTAATTTAGTTTTTAGTTTTTAATTTAGTTTTAATTTAGTTTAGTTTTTAATTTAGTTTTTAATTTTTAGTTTTTTTTAGTTTAGTTTTTAATTTAGTTTTTAGTTTTGCTTCATAAATTCAGCTTCCACTTAGTTGCAGGAAAAACGATTTCTGGGTTTTGTAGCCAGGGTCGAAATCTGATCTGGGTATTTTTCAGTTTTTTGATTTCTTTCACAGATCTGAAGAAAATAGCTGCACAAAAACTGTCGCGCGTCATTTTTTTCACTAGCTAAAGATTTAAAAAAATTATTTTTTCATCTTCTACTTGCTGGATCAAAAACGATTTCTGGTTTTATTTTTTGCTTCAAAAAATTTGGGTTTCTGTTTTTATCTACTCATTATAAACAGATTTTTCAGAAATCAAATTTGAAGATTTTTATGCATGTTTTTAATTTAGTTTAATTTTTGTTTTAATTTAGTTTAGTTTTTAATTCTAATTTAGATTTTTAATCTTAATTTAGTTTAGTTTTTAGTTAGTTTGGTTTAGTTTTTAATTTAGATTTTTAAATTAGATATTTTTTTAGTTTCTAAAATTCAAATTAGATTTTTTTAAACTTTGTTAATTTAAAGTAGATTCTTTAACTTTGTTAATTTAAATTAGATTTTTTTACTTTAGATTTTTTAACTTTATTAATTTAAATTAGAATTATTAATTTAGATTAGATTTTTTTTTAATTTAGATTAGATTTTTAATTTTATTAATTTAGATTAGTTTTGTTTTAAATTTTTAGTTTAGTATTAGATTAATTTAGTTTAATTTTAGTTTTGTTAACTAATTCCTTTTAGATTAAATTTTGACTAGATTAAATTATATTTTTTTAATTTTGGTTCTTCTAAATTTTTTTTTTCACAGCATAACAGTTTCTGTAGGACACCAGTCAGAGAACTTGAAACACACTAACGGTTTGATTGCAGGACACGTGACAAAGACTTGAAAACAAACACTTATGCTTGTCAAAGATCTTATTTAAAAAAATAGTGTTTGTTTTCCTGCTTTTCAATTTACATAGTCTAATTAGGGCTTCGTTAAAATTCTTAGGAGTTTTGATAGTGAGTAGGGAATTTGGCTCTTTGTTACATGGAGGTGATGACCATGGACAAATCCAGGCTCCTGATGATCTTACTAATATGACAAACTCTTAGGGAGCAGAGCAAGGTAGTGAATCTTTAGCACTTTCACTCGTCAGGGGATTATGCTCTTCTCTCATTGCGAGAATCAGAAACCCAAAAGCTGCAGGTGGATTTGGTGAAGTTGAAACTAGCTCCTATGATTGCGTCATGAAATGGTTTGGATAAAGCAGACGCTGAGAAGCATGCTCTTTCCCTTTGGGAGAATCAAAATCGTAAACTCAATCCCAGCCATGTCCAGTGTCACCTTTAGAGGGCCTGCCGGAAGTTAAACCTCCGGGAACGACCCAAGTGAGTACACACCTATCGCCAGTGATTCCACCTCACTATAATAAAGAATGTCTTGTTGAGTCTAAAGACTCCAAGACCATAGTAACTTCTTTTCCATGACTTGGACGATCATCATGGAAGAGCTCATGACAGACCGAAAGGCCGCCCAAGCCCCCGCCAAGGGGTGTGATTTCTGTGTGTCAGTGTATCATGAAGCCAAGCTCAGACAAAGGCACTGAAGGTTGGCTAGAACGGGAAGCAAAGTAAAACCTCTTAGTTAGTTGCTCTACCCTCGCTCAATTCTAAAGGAGCCACCCTATAAGCGAGGGGAAGAATCTCTCTCGTATGCTGATCATACACAGAGTTCCCATCATAGGCATACACTGACGCTTGAGGCTGCTACATCACTCCCTCAGCTACAAGGGTAACCTTTGAACGCATAATCGCTGAGTCCTTGAAAACACCAAAAACACAGGCACCCTCTAGGGGGTGACATGGCTGTGTGAGGTGCACATATGCGCATAAGCAATGGGGCAAAGGTTTTGACTTCTCACCATTTTCTTTGGTAGGGATAGCTATGTGTTTGTTTTTGAGTCTTAAACATTGTCCAAACATCTTCAAACAAGACTCCCTCAATACTATCAAATTGCTTTGTCCTTGATAGATCTGTTATTGATTACTTTTTGTATCACAACTTGTCTGATTGAAACCTATGTGCTTGATCAAAATCTGTGGATATACTTGCTTAATCTTTGCAAACAAACAACAAACTGAAATACTGAGTTCTTCGATTAGGTGACTTGTCCCAGTTTTAGAGACCTCGCTCTCAAGATTTAGGGTTTATGGGTCCTTGACCTTTGAATTAGTGATCCTTGATCCTATAAGCCGATTTTGGTTTGGAGATTAAGTAAATTAGGAATTGTTCCTCACAACAGATAAATTTTAGACTTTTGATAACACACTTGGAGTGCTAGTAGTCCTTTGTCCACCCATTTTCATACAATTCAAACTCAAGACACTTTGTAAGTCATCCTCCCCGATCCATATGTGCTAGGGTATTCACCAAGAATTGAGCACCTCATATGTTGTTGGTTTGCACCTATTTGCAGTCAGTTTTATTTCACCATTTCTCCTCAGACAAGAGAAAAATTTTACTATCCTAGTCCTGCATTGACGCTTCTTAGAATTGTTTGTTTCACCAACTCCCTTTCATGTCACTACAAATAAGATATCAAGTGACAAGGAAAGTGACCTCAGATAGTCTTTAACCAACTACTCCCTACTGCATCACAAAAGAGAAAGGAAAAGGAACCAATATTTGACCAATCACCTAGGAGTCAGTCTGAAACCTATTTTGACCCAAAGAGCCATTTTAGTGACTTGAGTACCCCCTCAGCACCTTCCCACTCAGGTATGGATATGAGTTATACTGTCACTCGGTGGGAGAGGGAAGCCATGGATCAAAATCTTGATGATATCTATGAACAACACAGAAACAACATGATATTTGAAAATTCTTCTCATGATGATCAACCTGGTTCACCCCTCATTAATACAAGATATTTGGATGCCCATCAACGAGATGAAAGGTATAAGAGATGAGCTCAACAAGAAAAATGGTCACAATATGAAGACCAAGACAATGAACCTCGTGATGCTCATGTCAATACAACGTATACCAATGACTTGTTCAAATAGTCTAGACCAAGCTCACCACTTCAACATACCTCAAGGTTCACAAGTGATAGGCTTAGAAGAATTGAACGCGAAAAGAAAGCCTTTCTAGATGAACAAGCTGCAAAGCAAGAAAAGTTTAGACAACTTGAGGAAGAGAGTCAAGCTTTATTGGAAGTACAAAGGAAACTCGCTCAAGAGGAGAAAGATAGGCAGTTAGCCCACCAATTAAACAAACAATACAATACAAGGGGTGCTAACAGTGGACATAATTCTCCTCCCTCCACCCCTTCCAGAACACCAAGAAGTAGAAGGTGGTCAAGGACCCCTTCTAGATCTCCTAGTCCTAGGGGAAGAAGGGCCTCTCAGTATGCTCACTATAGGAGGAAAACTCCTCCCAGAAATTCAAGACCACACTCCCAACATGTACATCCTAGTTCCCAACATGGAGGTGGTAGCTCACATTATGACTTTGATACTCAAGACTTCATGCGAATACAACAAGAGCCTATCTTCCAACAGTATGTGGAGAGGTATTTGGAACAAAACAAAGATAAGTTCTTGGAAAGTCTAATCAACAAGGGTGCCAGAGTCCCTTATAATTTTGATGTGGACAACAAAATACAAAAGCAAAATCCCTCTCAAGAGGAAGAAATCCACCAAATGAAGCAAATGATGGAAAAAATGATGCAACCTAAGAGCTCATTCTCACTAGACTCAATTTGTCCTAATCCATTCGACAAGAGTGTGAGTATGAAAGATTTTCCAAAGAGGGTGGAATTCCCACAATATGATAAATATGATGGCAGTGGTGATCCACACGACCATGTACGTCAGTTCTATACTATGAGCTTTGAATTCCATCAAGATGACTCCTATTTGATGAGGTTATTCCCTAGGAGTCTTAAAGGACAATAAATGGAATGGTTTACCAATATCACTCCTCCTGTCAAGACTTTTAGAGAACTTGTTCATAGATTCGTTCAACACTTCGCATATAATCTATCAAGACCTATTACTATGTTGGACCTATGCAACTTGAAACAAAATCAGGGGGAACCCTTTGTTACCTTCTTGCAAAGGTGGAGAAGACAATGCTCTCGGTATCCTAGGACGATCCATGAGGATGAAAAGATTGACATACTTGTTAGTAATTTGGTGCCTGAAATGAGACATGAGATCAAAAAGATAGTCTTCACTTCCTTTGATACCATGATTGAAACTGCATGCCGCATTGAGGATGTTCTAAAAGAACAAAGCATTTTGACTAGACATAACAATAATACCAACAATGGTCAACACAACAACAAGGATAAAGGGAAGAACAACAATTGGAACAAAAACAAACAAGTTGTCAATGATGGAGTTGTGGATTCTTCCCAATCAAGAGATCAAAGTGTTCTTAATTTGACTAAGGCTGTGCAAGCAATGAAGCTTAATGCACCTCCATAACAAGAAAGTAAACCAAGATATTAGGAGAGGCCCAAAAACCAGAAGCGACAATTTACCAAATTGGGTGACTCATATGAGGATATTCTCAAAACTCTCATTGCTAACAACTTGGCACATCCTCAGGATCCTGCAAAATTTCACATTCCAGATCCTAAGCCACATTGGTGGGATGATAAGGCATTCTATAAATTTCATAATGGCCCCGGCCATACTGTTGAAAACTGTTGGAAATTAAAACATATCGTCCAAGATTTTATAGAAAGTGGAAAGCTTCAAGTTGATGGCCTAAATACCAATGCTGATCATAAGGCTTTTAAGGAACCTTTTCCTAATTATGACAAGGGGGAAACCTCTAAATCACATAATGGAAAAGCTGCAATCAACTACACCTATACAGCGGCATAAAATGTGATAAACATGCTTGAAGTTGTGGAGCCAAGTGTTAATATGATAAGGAGTAAGGACCCGCATGGTTATGACTCTCCCCCTATTTTTGACAACCAACCTGTTGTGGTGCTGAGAGGTCCTCATTCTAGGTTATCTTCCCAAGCCCTTAATGATGTCCATCCAACAAATCCAAGCAAGTGGCATCCAAGAATGTCACTATAAAGTCCGCCACTGCTCTCAAACCAAACTACAATCTTGTAGATCAGTTATAGAAAACTCTAGCACAGATCTCAATCTTAGAGCTTCTAGAGTTGTCCCCTAGGCATAAGCAGATCCTTGAGGACACTTTGCGCACAGCAAATGTCCCCAACAACATTGATATAGACCAATTCCAAGGCATGGTGAATCACATTACTAGCCCACATTACCTTTCTTTCTCTGAAGATGATGACAAATCCCTAAGCCATCCACACAATCTTTCCCTTCACATTGAAGTCATGATTCATAAAACTCGTGTCAGGCGCGGGTTGATTGATGGAGGTGCTGGGTTAAATATATGTACTTTGAATTTGTTAAAAACTTTGGGCTATTCAGAGCAAGTGATCGACACTAGAAAGAAGATCACCATAAAGGCCTATGATGAGGCGTAACGGTTCTATGATCAAGGTCCCCACGATTGGCCCAAATGGAAAAAGATATCTTGTTTCAAATTGTTGATACCGGACCCCTTGCATACAACATTTTACTGGGTAGACCATGGATTCATGATATGCAGGCAGTGCCGTCTACCTACCACCAGTGTGTTAAGTTCCCCTACAATGGAATAGAAATTTGCATACCAGGGGATAACACCTTATCAATTAACTCAATCTCAGCTAATGTTCATGTCCCTCTTAACCGAGCAGCAGAGGATTATGAAACAACTTTAGCAGACTGTTAAAACAAATTTAAGTCAGTAGACCTTGGCATGGGGGGGTATCAACTTGACTCTTTTGCAAAGATGCTTGTTTCCCCTAGGACATATGGAAAGCCTTCACAGGAGATGAAACCATCATCTTCAGCAATGACACTATTTGACAAGTTTGTTGAATCCTCAGTACCAATACAAGATGAAAAAGAGGAAGTAGCTGTTCGAGATTGGATATACAAAGAGGAGAAATACCAGCACAATGAAAATTTCTCCCTCTCCTAAGTCCTATGGAAGAGGATATACTTTTGTCAAGAAGATGGGTTATCCAGGATATGGCCCTTAGTCACAGTTAAATGCTAGAGCCTAACCACTCAATCATGATCTTTTGCACGTGAAGTCTAAGAAACCGGTTGGCCTAGGCTTTATGAACAACAATAAATGCACTGTCCCCATTTCTGATAGGCTGGATAGTAAAGATGACACAGAATATGTACCAGATTTGACCAATCAACAAGACATAACAAATGATTGGGTACCTTCAACAAATCTCCTTTGGGAAGATTCAAGAGATTTAATAATTGATAGTCCTCCTATCTCATTTGCAATAGATAGTGACTATATGAATGCAAAATTGACTATGGATAGTGTCTCCATTCCAGCTGCAATGGATGGTGATAATTTAGATAATTTTGTGATTGAGCAAATTGCTAGAGGAGAGGAGCCTCTTCCAAATCTTGAGGCTTCTACATCACGAGGCTTCAACAATAATTCAGAAATAGACTCTCATGAGTTTGAATGGGATTCACTCTCAGATGCAACAGTTGACTTGGATATGGATGTTGTCCATGCTTATAGTTCTCAACCTGATGTAACTGATGAGTCATGTGTTAGATTAGAAGATTGGAACCCACATGTCACATTAGTAGATGATTCTTCGCTTGCTAGGATAAATTCTGATTTAGACACTTTAGAGGGAAACTTGACAGATTCCAATTCTACAGTCACCAGAGATGACATCACCTATATCCTTAATCTTGAACCGGTCATCAACCTACCCCTTGTTCACCCCAACCTTATTGATTGGTCTCAACAGTACCAAGAGCCTCAACTCTTGACATTTCACAATGACTATGAGATCACCTGCTATCTAAATGCCATTGAACCTGTAGTCTCTTCCACCAGTGAACCGGCTACCAGTATGATAGAACCCGACATCAAGTACCTTAGTCACAAGATAAAAAGAAAAGAAAAAAAGAATAAGAGTTCTGATGGCGAAAACCACTATGTGGTGGTGTCAGAACTAAAAAAAGTAAAAATAAAAGACGTATCCAAAGGTGAAAACCTCCCAGAGGCACCTACGGATGATGTACTTGATAGTCTCCCAAGCTATTTCCAGGATAGATCATCAGTATTGGTTGAACCTACCGAAGTTGTTAATTTGGGCATAGAGGAAGTTCCAAAAATTGTACACTTGGCTAAATCTTTATCACCTGAAGAAAAGAAAGCCTATATTGCGTTCCTCCAAAAGAAGAAAATTAACTTTGCATGGACATACTCAGACATGCCAGGGTTGGACACTAATCTCATTATGCATCATTTTTCCATAGCTCCAGGTGTGAAACCAGTCAAACAGAAGTTGAGAAAAATGCACCCTCATATAGCTCTTTTAGTGAAAGCTGAATTAGAAAAGCTCCTTGGTGCAGGATTCATTAGAGCCATAGACTATGCTGACTGGATTTCTAACATTATACCTGTTTCTAAACCTGATAAAACCATTCAAATATGTACAGACTTTAGAGATCTTAATAGAGCATGCCTAAAGGATGATTTTCCCACTTCCTAACATAGGATACGATAGTGACATGACACGGATATGAGATCTATTCGATGGATGGTTTTTCCGGGGTATAACGATCAAGATAGCCTCGAGATCAAGAAAAGATCAAGATTCACATGTGCCCGAGGTACTTTTATTGTTGGAATGTCATGCCCTTTGGATTGAAAACGCAGGAGCTACTTACCAAAGAGCTATGACGTTCACCTCCATGGACATGATGCATAAGAATATGGAAGACAAGTGGATGACACCTCGCTAAGTCTAAGAGAAGAGGAACACATTCAATGGATTTAGAAGGATTCTGGGACGATGGAACACTCCCCAACTAAGATTAAACCCAAAAAGTGTGCATTTGGTGTTACTTCTGGCAAATTATTGGGATTCATCATTTCAGCTAAAGGAATAGAAGTGGACCCTGAAAAGGTTCAAGCCATTATAAACATGCCACCTCCCAAAAATGTTAGCCAAATGAGGAGTCTTCAAGGGCGCCTTCAATCCATAAGGAGGTTTATTTCACAATTGGCGGATAGAGCACAACCTTTCAACAAAAATTTGCATAAAGGTGTTCAATGTGTCTGGAATGAGGATTGCCAAAAGAGCATGGATCAAATTAAAGAATACTTGGCAAATCCTCCCATTTTAATGCCTCCCATTCCAGGAAAACCTCTCATTTTATATGTCTCAACTACTGAATCTTCATCAAAGTAATTGTTGGCCCAATTCAGGGATGAACAAGGAAAGGGCCATATATTATATTAGTCGACTCTTGTTTCTTATGAGGTTAATTATAATTAGCATGAAAAGCTTGCCTCGCTAAAGAGTGTTTTGTTTCTCAAAATTGCATAATTCATGCTCACACCATACACCTCATATCAAAAATTGATCCTCTCAAATACTTGCTCGGTAAAGCTGCTCTCACGGGTAGACTTGCTAAATGGATGATGATTCTTTTTGAATTTGACATAGAGTATATTGAGCGCAAAGCAATCAAAGGCCAAGCTATTGCAGATCAACTGGCTAATTTCCCTATTCAAGATAATATGCCCATTCAAGTCAACTTTCCAGATATACCCCATGCATGACCTAAAGATCCCCGAAACTATTCTTTGATGGTTCCTGTGATGCAAATGGTTCGAGTCGTGTTGTTTGTTTCTCCTCATGGGTTAATTATTCCTAAATCTTACAAGTTACTTCCTTCTATGCACAAACAACATAGCCGAAAGTATGAGGCTTCAGAAAATGGACTAAAATGGCCATAGAGTGAATATCGCTTTAACTACATATCTATGGGGATTCTCAAATTATCATCAACCAAGCCAATGAACAATACTCGCAAACAAAAGATGACAAGTTGGTACCTTACAAAAAAATGGTTGATTCATTGAGATGGTATTTTACTTTTGTCACCTTTCAGCAAATCCCTAGGGCTGAGAACAAAGCAGCTGATGCTATGGCCACCCTTGCTTCACTTCTTCGGTTAGAGGAACATGAGTCTAGATATGAATTCCTGGTGGAAGAGCTACGATATCCCATATTTGACTCACCTGAAAGCCATATCATTTGTACCCTTGTCAATCATGAATCCTCCCGCTATGGTGCTATTTACTCATATCTTCATGATGGCATCATCCCCGATACATTTAACCCATCTAAAAGAAGAAACCTTATCCGCAAGGCCTTTCGCCATTCCCTCATCTCTGGTGATTTGTACAGGAGGGGTCTAGATGGAACACTTCTTAGGTGCTTAGAAAAAGGAGGAATCTGATCGCCGCTAGCTGATATCCACGAGGGCATGGCGGAGACATTCTAATGGTCTTCTTCCATGGCTAGAAGGTTGCTTTAGGGCAAGGTACTATTGGTCACGATGCGATAGATACAGAGCATTTGCATAAGTCTTGTGGAAAATGTCAAACATGGACACTGGAGCATGCTCCGCAGGAGCTAATTCCTTCTATATCTCACTGGCCATTTCAGCCATGGGCCTTTGACCTTGTTGGGCAGATTCATCCCAACTCATCAGGTGGGCATAAGTTCATTATCACTGCTACTGACTACTTCACAAAATGGGTAGAGGCTGTTCCACTTTCTATTGCCTCAGGCAAGACAGTGTCTTTATTTATTTTAAACCATATCATTTGTCGATATGGAGTGCCATCTGAGATCATCACTGACAATGGAGGTCAGTTCAAAAACAAGAACCTTAAAGAACTTTGCCAAAGATTCAAGATAAAGCAACATTGGTCCTCCATTTACTTCCCACAAGGAAATGGTCAAACAGAGGCTTCAAACAAAACCATTCTCAAGATTTTGCACAGAACAGTTCATAAGAATGGTAGAGATTGGCACCTATAGATAAATCCGGCCCTGTGGGCCTATAGAACGAGTATTCGTACTCCAACTGGGGCTACTCCTTTTTCCCTCACATACGGCGTTGAAGCAGTGTTACCTTTAGAGGTTGAGATTCCATCACTTCGGGTCTCTCTCAAAGGTCTAGTTACAGATGAAGACTATCACACCATGAGATTGCAAGAATTGGAACTTCTTGATGAGAAGCGTAAAGCATCATTTGACCATATGAGGGTCTATCAAAAGAGGATGTCCAAAGCCTTCAACAAAAAGGTTCGCCCTAGAGAATTCCAAGTAGGAGATCTTGTCCTACGAGAGAATCCTAAGAACCAACAGAACCGAGAACAGAAGGGCAAATTCAAACCTAATTGGTTTGGACCCTACATCATCACAGCAGCTTTTGGCACAGGTGCCTATCTACTATCTACTAAAGAGGGGGAGCATCTCCCTGAGCCTATCAATGTTTTGCACATGAAGAAGTTCTATCCTTGATGCCTGTTCTGTATGGGGGCATCATTTGTATATAATTATGACCCTAAAAAAAGTTCCAAAAAAATTGATATATGATACTGAAAAAATTACCAAAAAAATTGATATATTGTCAAAAAAATCCAAAAAAATTCAAATATGATACAAAAAATATTAAAAAGAAAAAAATGAAAAATACAAAAAAAAAAAAAAGAAAAAAAGTGCCAGAAACCCTGGAAAACAAAATGCAGAAAATAAAAATAAAAAAAAGTCCTAAAAAAAAAAAATTCTTCCAAGTGGTGAAAACCTGGAAATAGGCGCTACTTGAGACCTTTGCATCCCTATTTCTTAGCATGCATCCTCGACACTTAGCCTTTCTCCATCATGCCTTGTCCTTATTGCCTTGGTTTGGAATTGGTCTTTGTCTTTGTCTAGGGGCATCACTGTGTTAGCTTTGGTCTCTTGGATATGCTTGTCTTTAGGACACCTCGCAAACGGTGTTTTTCAACACTAACCCAACTGTGTTTTTCAACACAACCCCTGACATCGTGTGTTTTTCAACACTTATCAGTTTGGTCTTATCCAGTTTGGTTATGTGATCTTACCTACTTGCAAGCATTCGATCCTTATCCTTGGAACTCAGTATTAGTTTACACACTTAAAAAAATTTAATTGCAACACTTAATGCTTGAGATATGCCATGATCTTTTCTTTGTGTGCTGACTGATATTGATTTTCATTGAGTGTCCTTGTCTAATAAGTCTCTTCGTGATGCATAGCTAGAGGACTTAGGGCATGGGGCATGTTTTTATTTGCTTTCTGCTTGTGGGTGTTGTCTTGAACCTCTTCGTCTCTTGTTGTCTCCTTGACACACTTAAGAGATTTATGGCATCATCCTTGAATGTTTTTGCACAACCATTCTCATGGTAATCCTGGCATTTATGTCTTGATGCGAGCATGGTTTTGCTACATTAAATTGGGTAAGCTAACATTGTAGTCATCTTGACCTTCATGTCTTTGATGCTCATGTTAGAATCTTTCCATATTCCAAGCTGATATAAATCACATTCATATCTTCATAGTTGTGTTTGTGACTAGTGATGATTGTGTGATTGTCCGATGTCCGGTAATAATGGCCCAATGATGAAAATAAGTTCTGTTACATTCTCTAATGAATGATGAACACACAAAAACCTATGTTACCCTATTGCAAGTACACCTTTGCATTTTCATGTAGCTTGCATTATTTAGACTTCATGTTAATTTGCACTTTTAGGCTATATTAGGCGTTTGAGAGGGTTTCCTTCATCTTTCTTGTGGATTTTTCATCAACTGTGATCATGTTCTTCATTTCCTTATCTTCTTTCGTGATCTCAATCGAAATTCCCTATCTTAAATAGTTGATTGATTTTGATGCATCCTCTTTATTGGGGCAGATTCTCTTCCTTCTCTCCATTTCTTTCCATTTCTTCCAAACTTCTATCTTCCATTCGATTTCATCCCACTTCTTTTCTTCTAATTCAACCTTAGGGAATAATTTTCTTGCTGATCTACCTGGGTTCTGTAATTCTTATATTTTTCATCTTACATCAAGAACCTTATCTTTTGTTTGATTTGATCAAATTTTTCAATTTATTATTTCTCCTCTATCTCATTTCGATTTCGATCACGAGGGGGCAGTACCTATCAAACTTCAATCATTGATTCAAATTTTATCAATTTATCATTGCTTCTCTTGGGGCAACCTTGCTTGAGATTCTCTCACTTTGGATGTGATCCCGAATCGACCTCATGTTCAAAGGCCTTTTGTTTATGTTTGTCCAGATGTGATCCCGAGTCGACCTCACATCTGAGTTGTTTTGTGATCCCAAATCGATCTCACATTGCAACTTCATTCTTTGATTGCATGTGATCCCGAGTCGACCTCACATTAGTCAAAGAGACCTCACATTAGAAAATAATTGTTTTCAGTTTCTAAAATGCTTCATTAATGTTATTTAATCAAAGAAATAAATTTTTAATAAATAAAATAATGTTATTGAAGTTAATATTACTTAAATAAAATGATGCTATTTAATAAATCTATTTTTAATTAAATAATTTTATTTTATTTTATTAATATATTCATTTCTAATTTTACAAGGTTTTATTACTTTTAATGAAATCTTCATCTCTTAAATTAAAATAAATGTTGGTGCATCTATCAATGATCATCAAAGAAAAGGAAATAAAGAAAAAAAAAAGGAAAAAAAAAAAAATTCCAATCAAGATTTGTTTCTATTTTTCTATTTATCCCACATTGCTTCTGAATTTTCCTTCAATTCCACTTTCGCCTATAAAATGAGCCCTCTCATTCTCATTTCAAAAAAGAGAAAGAATCACGAATTTTTACATCAGACTTATGCTACAAATTTAAATTTTATCATTTGAGATTATATTAGTTTGATTTTATAAGCATCTTAGTTTTAGAGCATATAGTTTAATATTGCATTTTAGCTTAATCTTCATAGTAGATTAATTTGCAAAATAATTCATTTATGGCATTGCGTGTAGATTAATTTTCATTTCAATAAATTAGTTTGGTTTATTGCATTTTACAGCCATATAGATTAGTTTTCATTGTTGCATTGCAAGAACAGGATTCATGGAGATTGGCATTCTTGCTTCTCCTCTTTGAATCTCTCGTTCTGAGATTGTATTTGCAGGAGTAACAGGGTTAATCTGAGGGCCACAATATCAATCCCTGCTCTTCTCGGATAGAGAGTTGTGAATTGATTTGCAAGGACTCATTATTGAGTATCCTTGCATGCAAGGATTCACAAAAGTATAACATACTTTCAGTTATACACTATTCACTCCACTTTGTGCTTGAATATGGGTGGTGATCGTGTGAGAACCAAACTAGGCTCCTACAAGGAACCTCATCGAATGTTTTGGTTTGGCACATTTGTGTGGAAGGTGGTATAGCCCCCTTAATGGAGTGTTTAAATGACCATGATGAGAAACTCTCAACTTGGTTTTCTAATAGTTAGTGTGACAAAACGATTATTGTGGGAGGTATTTCTTTTGAGATTAATGAAGATGTTATCACCAAAGCCACAAGACTTTCCTATTCAAGTCAAAAGCTTAAGATGCACACAAAGGTGAAAGACATGGATAGTTTACAGACCTTTTTTAGGGAGAACAAATGGCCCACTAAAATCCATGTGAGTTTTGACTGGAGAAAACTTATTGCACCATGGGATCAGGTGTGCCTTGCTATAATAAAACATATCACCTTATAAGGTTGTTTTAAAGTTTTTTTATTTCTATCATTTACCATTGCTAAATCATCTCCACCATAGGATGTTTATTAGTTTCCTATTTTTTTTGCTTTCATCCCTTGAAAGCTCGGTCAAGGAAACCATGGAACTCGCAACTAAGAATCCTAATAAACCCCATCCTTTACCCCTCCACCAAGGGCTTATCCTTCACCTCTACCATTTTCACCTTGCCCTTTTCCCTTTGAAACCCATATCTATTATCAAAGTTGAGGAACCCAAAGCTTCTAACCCTTCCCCTTCAAAACCCTCGCTGATTTTTTTGTGGGATCTAAGAGGAAGCTCCCTCCCACTACCACCCAACTACTAGTTGATACTAAACCTAAGCCTCCTACTAAAAAGAATAAGGGTAGTGTTGGGCTAGCTCAAGATAGGGCCACCATCGTGCTCTGTGAATTAAAGAGCACCCCTATTAAGAAAGGGGGAATATTGCCTACTAAAACCAAAGCTGATCAAAACAAGGGGAAAGGGGAATAAAATTCTATGTCAAGGAACCTCCCATAGAAAATGAGGAGGATGAAATCAAGTCCAAAGAATATGAGGAGGAAACTATGGTGGTCATGAGCATAAATACAGAGGTGGAATAGGCTAGTGTTTAGAGGTCCAATAGGCTAGCAAAACATAAATTGGAGGTCTTGGTGGATGAAATCTCTAGTAGCTCAGAGCAAGAAAAAGGTCAAGAGGACAACAAGCATGACATGGTCAAGGAAACTAAGGAGTACACAAAATGACCTAGTCACTTCCTAGGGTTGAATTGGATAATTCTGGAGGATTCCACACTAGACTCCTTGAATCATCATGGTTGAGCAAAAGAGACTAACAGGTTAGATGTGGTGAAGGATGAGGACTCTAGCATCCTACTTGCTTGTGTTTGCACACTAGAAGGAAAACATAATAGACTGACATAGTCACCATCAAGGTCATTCATCACTCAGTTGTCACTCTATCGGTGGTGTTGAAGGATGAGGTTAACAAGAAGGTTGTTGATTCTAACCCTAGCAATAGTTTGGTTGGTAAAGATGTTTTAAAATTCCTCATGGAGGAATGAGAGGGTATTTCTAGTTGATTGGGGGTTTTTGCTTGTTTTTTGGTGGGTTGTTATTTTTTAGTCGATGTGTTATCTCTATGTTTGGTCTATATGTTGTAACTGGATATTTTTTGTTATTTTGATTTAATGAACTCTGACCCTTTGGGCTCTTCATGTTAAGGGTATTGCACCTTGTAAATGCAACTTATATTATCAAAAACATATATTATTTTTTGTAATGCATCATATTTTTTAAAAACTAAATATTTTTTGTATTTTTTATAAGATAATGAACCTTATATGTTGATTCTAATGACCTACTTTTAGATTTAAAAAATTACATTTTTTAAAACTATACTTATAGATCTACAAAGTAGTTTTTTAATATTTTTTAAAATATTATTTATAAGATTAGGAGTTGTTGAAACATAATTTTGTTTGAATAATTTTATTTTTTTTGTAAATTAGCCCCAAAGTGGTTTAGAATATGCATTTAACAGACACTTTTAGTTAGAAAAATTGAGGCCCATATCTAAATTGGCTATAATGAAACTAGATAGAACATATGTTTGACCAAAATTGATCTTTAGTTGGAAATGCGTAAATTCACTTGTATTAATAAGTTGACTGAAAGTGTGACACAATTATGTACGTTTACCCCAAATCAATCAATTTACAAAGAAATAACATAAAGTAACTTTTCCTAGTTAGTATTACACACAAGCATGAACATAAAGCAATGAAATCATCTATGGAGTATTTCTAAAAATGAAAGGAACATGTAAATTATTGTATTAAGAATGAAAATATCACACATCACTTCATGATATCAAAAAATTATTAAATATATTTTATGCAATAGGTCATATACTTCCATATTTCTCATTAAACTTTAGAAGAATAGTGTTATAGCATAAACTAATTTGGAAAACATGCAACCAAATACTTCTACTCTATCTTCCTCTATCGTATATTATCAAACTTGCAATAATATTCCAACTATTAGGTTTTAATTATTTAAAAAGTCCTTGATATTTATATAAATACCCAACCTGGGTGCTAAAAAGTAAATTCTCTAGAGCTAGTCAATTTGGATCCTAAATTGATCCTTGGACCCAAAATTTACAAGTTAAATTTTATTTCTCAATTCATATGACCCAAAATTAAATTATATACCTTTATTATTTATGGGCCTAAACTAATTACAATTAAACACATTCCAGATTTATAGAGTATTTTATCACAAATATTTTAAAAATAAAGAATGAAAAGAGAAGAATGAGTGCCTAGTTTACTACCCTACTACTTGATTACCTTGCTGATTTAGAAAATGAGCTCTAAAATTATCCAATTCCTCTAAGACTGAGTTGATATTAGGGAATCCTGAATAATATACATGGATCTTCTTAGAAAAGAGGGTCTTCTTTATCTTCTCAACCACCTCTTTTACTTCTACTACTTAGCCCTAGAAGACATTGGGATTCCCCTCTATTCTCATTAGTTCATCAATTATTTCTTCTATCAAATACTTAAAATTTTAGAGAACTCTCCAATTATTTTTGTAGAAGTGATTTTTTTTCTGGTTGCTCCTAGAAGGTACATGGGATAGATTAAAAAATATATTTTTTCCATTATTACATCTACAATCTCCTTCTTTGTGGTATTTTTTTCTCATATTCTTTCAAAAAAAATATCCTCCACTTGGTGGTCTTGAGGCATTCCAAGTGAACCTATTGATTACCATCAATAATGATATTCTTTCTTTAAAGGTATGTGAATGGTACCATAGCCATTTTCTATATTAATAGTACACTATCCTCTAGCATGATGAGATCTTCATCAATAATTTATTTGAGCTCATCTATTGCACTAGCTTCATCACTCATCGTGTGATACTATTGGATGGCCTCATGAGTTAATCTACTTCCTTATTATTCCAAGGAATCCTTCTATTTCGAAGTGGTGCTTAGTACTCCTCCCATGTCCTTCCATTATTTTTTAATTGTCCAATATAGTGAGAAGGGTAGGGGTTGATGCATTAAAATCCATATGAACCACAAGGTATTCAATGTATGTAGAAAAAATCACCAACTTGGGTCTTAATATTGTTTTTTATTTTTTATTTTTCTCATATGATAATGTTCTTACTCTTTTATTATTTGGTTGAGCCTTAAACATTTATATCACTTTAGAGATGTTTTCTATCTTAATATTATATGTTCTCTACCTCTTCTCAAGTGTGGAGCTCAATGATAGAAATAATCATGAACTACTCCTTATAGATGTATCTCTTGTGTGCACTCTAGGGGGACTTATATATATGAGAGGAGTAGAGTGAGGTAGGCTAAGAGTTGGACCCTAGAGAGGAAGGATTTAAAGGGATCAAAATATTGGGGCCCTTCCTTAAAAATATGACACAATGTCATGAGTTAAAAATTCCTATCATGCTATAATACTTGTGATTGAAATTTATTCTATAGTGGAATTTCCTAGAGTGGCACATATTTCTATTTATCTCCCATTTCTATTTTTCTATAAAGTTGGCCTAAGAGGGAGAGGAGACTATGGTCTATGGAGGATAAGGATTAGTTGAAGAAGCCTATACTTTGACTACAAGAGATGTTAATTCTTGGGTTTCTTCCTAAGTTGATTCTCATTTCCTTATTCTTCTTTGCAATGTCTCTACTTATGCAACCTCTTCTTACTCTTGTTCCAAAACTATTCATAAAATAAGAGCACAATCCTTTTTTTTAATTTTCCATCTATAATAATAAAAGAATCCCCTTATTCAACTATTCAACTTGGGGCTTCAAGAGGATTTATTTTCTATGAATGAGGGCTATCCATTACATATGGTTGCTTCAACTATATCTTGATTATTTCAACTAATATTTTTGTTTTTGTCTCAATTTAAGCATCCTCTCAAACTAACCAGCCAATATTCTTGAATAGTTGGTTGAATTTCTTATACCTCTTGTAGGAAGGTTCTAGATCATTTTTTATATTCATCAATACCCCCAAGGATTATTTCAATACGGCATTCTTTAATCAAATTGATTGCTAGGAGATAATATTCATTGATTCTCATCATTTGAGAAATCTACCTAGAAGTGTTCTAGTACTCCCTCATGGATGAAGAATGGGCCAATAAGTGGCCCAATATTCCCAATGGGATAAAACTATCATAATTTTATATGCATCCATGGTGATTTTTTCTATTTCTTGCTGAGTTGCCTTAAAATTTTATATGTTTGAATAAAAGTGAACTTAAAAACTTGATGCAGAATGCAATCTCTACCTTGTGCTTTTTGGTAGTTAATTTCTAGATTTCAACTACTTACCAATAGATCTCTAGCATGATTCCTTGTGGAAATAATGAACTATAATGTAGGAAAATGTTTAAAATTATATGAATTATCTCTCTTAAATTTTGTTTTCTTAGGTTTCTTGCAAGAACAACCTCTTTACATAATCATTTTCAAGGCACCTAATAGCTTCAAATATAAAATTATCATTCACATAGTTGTAATTCTTCCAAATTTATTTTAACTATACTTGAGGATCATGGTTTTCACATAATTTGGGTTCTCATAGCTAAAATTTCCCCAACTACATTAATCCTAGAATTTTTGTTTATAAATCCAATAAATATAAAAGATATAAATTTATATAGGATCTAGTTGATTCCATACATCTGATAACTACTTTTGTAGTGTGTCACTAATGAGGCTTACATAGTCAATTATTTTTGAGTCCATGATGGAGAGGATGAATAAACACATCCAAGGGTAAAATCATAGGTATTCGGAAAGACAAAGACTCTACTTAGAAGAGTGATGGTATTTGTTAGCAAGAAACCTAGGGTAACACAGACTAAAGTTTTGAGCCTCAATTATTTTGTGTTGTAGTTTTTACCCTAGACTCAGTCATATAAAGATGAACACCAATAGAATTAAACCTATAACTAGTTACTTATACATTCAAATATTACAAAATAACATTAAAGATAGAATTCTAGCATTCATTGTATTAATCAAGTCAGAAATAATACATTGTAATATCTTCCCCTATACTCTTGCTTAATTATTTTCTAGTCTCTATACATCTATCCTTTAATACATTAATATCTTGTATATATAATTCTATCTATCTACTGCATATATATCTCTCTTCACTATTCTATCATTCATATCTTATTTTATACACATATCTATGAGATGGGACATGACCCATTCGTAATACACCTAGTCTAGATGCTATCTTTAAAATATTATGATCTGCAAGTATTTTGCACTAAGATGTAGTATGTTCTACTAGTCGATGTCTTTGATGTCATTTTTTACTAACATCATCCCCCCTTTCAAAATTTTGACTTGTCCTCAATTCAATGATATTGTGTTGGAATACGATTGTTTTAGTCTTTCTCTATTAACAAAGCATTGGAGAATGGTGCCATCTAAGGTTTTGATTTGTATCACTCCAGAGTCAAGGATTTGATGAATTTTATATGGGCCCAACAATTTGACTTTGATTTTACCTTATTACTTGAATTTACTATTGTAAATAAAAACTATATCACTGACCTTAAACTATTTAGATCTAAGATTTCAATCATGTCATGCTTTCTATCTCTGTCCACATGTGGTGTGCAACCAATTTTCTTTCTTCATCTAGTTTATCTAGTTCCTCTAGGCAGTTCTTGATGGTTCCTCATCAGTGAGTTGTAAGTTCAATGTTGTCTAAGGTTATGTACCATGAAATTTATGGGTAGGCTTGCCCCCATGCCATACAAGAGGTCAAATGGAGTGTGTTTGTTAGCACATTTATATGTAGTATGACATGCCCTAAGTACCATAAGAATTTTAATATCCTAATCTATTTTATTTGCATTACACATCTTGGTTAAAGAAGGGCCTAAAATCTTGTTGAGATATTTTATCACCCCATTAGCATGTGGATGGTACGATGTATTGTGATTATGTGTAATCATGAAGTTGGTTAATAACTCCCTTATCATTTTTTGAAAAAAAAAATTCCTTGATCACTGGTTATACTAATGGGACACCAATATCTAGTATTGATGTTATGGTAAATGAATCTTGTTGCAGTATACATGGTGCAATATTTAGTGGGTTCAACTTCTACCTATTTGGTTAAATAGTCGACACTAGTGATGGTGAATCTAGATTTGGATGATTTTTTGGAGGGTCTATTGGTACGATGAATTCAATCACCCACTTCTCAAGTGGGACTTATGCTAATACCAGATGGAGGGTCATCTCATCTCTAGCTATAGGGTACCCTATTCCTTGGTGAATATCATAGAATCTTGTGTAATATTTAGTATCCTTATATATACTTGGCCACCATAATCCTACTAGTATTATTTTTGAAGTTGTAGCATCACCACAACTATGACCTCATGCAATGCCTTCATGTTCTTCTGTTAATATTTGTTCCCATTCATGTTCAAAAACTACTCGTCGGAGAATATCATCTCTTCCATGTTTGTATAGTATGCCTTCAATTAAGATAAATGGAAGGGATTTTTGTACTAGTACTTGTTTATCATGTGCAGCCATATTAGTAGGATGATTCCCTATGGAAAGTAGTTGTGCTACATCATAAAATTATTTTGGTACTGCTATTATGTGAAATAGATGAGTACTTATCAGGTCTTCTTCCTTGGTCTCCTTAGGTTCTTTTCCTGTGTCAATTCTAGATAAATAATCAAGACCTTGATTCTTTCTCCCTAGTTTAACCATGATAGTGAAATTAAATTCTTGCAATAGTAGTATCCATCGACATATTCTTCCTTGCATTACTATTTTATTTAGGATGAGTTTAAGAGGTTCATGATTAGTATAAAAAGTGAAGGGTGTAGATAAGAGATAATGAAAACATTTATGTAATGCATAGACCATAGCTAATGCTTCTTATTTAGTGGTGGTGTAGTTTTCTCTACTTGGGATAACTTGTGGCTAGAAAAAGTGATAAGGTGATCCTTTTTATCTCTCGGTTGCGCTAGAACCACTCCTATTTATATTTCAAAGGAATCTACATGAACATGGAAAGGGATTGACCAATCTAAGAATATAAGGATAGGTGCTTCTACAATATTTTATTTCAATGTATGAAATGACTGTTAGCATTGTCTAGTTCATGTGATTGCTTTATTGGTTTTCTTTTTGAGAAGTTTTTCTAAGTGAGTAGCTAGATTGCATATCCTTTGATGAATTTCTGGTGGTATCCAGTGTAGCCTAAAATTATTTTTACTTCTAATGTTGTTTTGAGTGGAGGTAGTATCAGAATTAAAGAAACTTGTATTAGATCGATCATTAATACTTCTTTACATATGATATGTCCTAATAGTGTTCCAAAGGGTATCACAAAAATGCATTTCTTGAGATTAAAATAAATTTCCATACTCTTGCATCTCTCCAACATAGTTCAGAGGGCTTGAATCATGTGTTTTTTTACTAACCCATACATAGTCCAATCATCTAGGTGAACTTCTAAGAAGTCATGTATAAATTCCTTGAATATATTTACCATGATCCTATTGAATATAGTTTGTGCATTTTTCACATCGAAGGGAATACAATGTACATGAATGATCTCCATTTTGTAGAAAAAGTTGCTTTGGGTTGATCCTCCTCCTAAATTTGGATTTTATGATACCCAAAAAACCATCGATGAATGAATATATTTCCCTCTTGGCTATGGATTCTAGGATTTCTTTGATGAATGGGGTAGGGAAGGGGTTGTGGATGCATGCTTTAATAATTTCCTAGAAATCTATGCATATCAAATTTCTCTAGTCTTCTTATTTTGTATTACCATTGGTTTTATCCATTCAAAATTTTCTATTGGTTTAATAATGCCCATTGATAGCATTTTATCTATTTATGTCTTGAATTTTTGCTTCATGTTGGGATTGAGGCGGTAATGTATTTTCTAGTGAGTTTTGGTGCCTTAGCTAAATCTTCATTACCCCTGCTTCTGGATTTATGCATTTCATTTCTATAAATGTGTGTGCGAAGAGTTCTTGATATTCTATCAATATTTCAATAACATATTCTTATAGTGATTCATCACAATAATCCCCAAGTTTGGCCAATTTAGGGTTTCCTTCATGAGCTATTTTTTTCCCTTAATTGGAGAGGTTGGCTATAGTACTACTCTTTAGGTTCTCTATTCATTTGTATTTTCCTTTCCCCTTCTTCCACCATCATCTCTATTTTTGGGTCAAGCTCTTTGTTATCTTGTTGTATGGCACAACATTTCTTGGGTGCCTATTGCTTTTGTTCATCCATCCATTCAATTAGTTTCCAAATCCCTTGTTTTTAGGGTAGTGGGTTTGTTAGTTGTGGTAAGTGGGTACTCTTGGGGGGTTGAGGTGAATATGATTTCCTTAATTTTTCTTATTGTGATACATATGTTTTTGTTTTCGTCGCATAAGGAAAATGTATGGATGAAGTTATTTTGGAGTTCTTTCCAGTCCTTTGTATCTCCTCTTCTTTCTTGATTGATGTACCAAGTTTGGACTATTTGTGTCAAGGCCTAATAGAATAGTTGGATATAGAGACGATGTTCATATTCACCCTCTTTTTCCCATATGTGGGTGCAAGTTTCAATATGTTCTTTTGGTTTGATGGTTCCTTCATATTTAGGGATTGGATTGTTTTCACTTTCTACTTTGTGATATCGAGCTTTGATTAAGATCCAGAAAGCATTCCGTGTGGGGAATTTTTTTTTTGTAGACCACCAACAAGAGGAATTGCATACCAGAGTGTCTTGAAGGGTAGTAATCCTGATAGTGTCATCTTGAAATGTTCTTTCCATGTCTGCAATATATTATCTTAGGCCACCTACTTCAAAAAATCATGGTAGTTTAATATGTGAAATGCATCATTGGATATGGTTAATATGGTTTAAATTCATTGTTTTGTATCAAGTGTGGAAAGTGAATGGTTGTGTATCATGAGTACCCTTCTAAATCCATATAGTTTATGTTGCATTATTGTGTGGTTTTTGGATAGGAAGTAGAGATTCTTTGGATCTTCCTCTTCTTCATCTTGCGCATTTTCCTCCATATATGTTCTATCTTCTCTTTCTCCTAATGAAATGTGAACTATTCTAGTATCATTTTCCAAATATATTTCCTCCTTCCTTGAGTCTACTATGCCATTGGAATTAACAAAAAAATTCAGTCCAAGCAATGCTCTAAAGTTATTGAAAGGTTCTTTCATCTCTAAATTCGAATTCAACAATTTGTTTGGTCCCTTTAATATTTAGTTTTACGTTCTTCCATGTTCCTAATGTTTCCATTCATGAACCATCATCTAGACTCATTTTCATAGGTGTTCTAATGATTTTAGATCTTTTGAGCCTCTCCCAAGTGTTTTTTAAAATAATATTGAGGTTTGCACCCAAATCAATCATTACAGGTTTAACTTTAGTTTTGTTCAAATTTGTGATGATTAATATGGGACCATTTTCCAATTCTAATCTTCTATTATTTGATGTACTTGTTGCTTCTGCTTATTCTAATACTTTTTTTATTCTTTCAATTTTACTAAAAAATATTTTTATTGAGCTAATGAGACTAAACTCTTCAACATCATTACCTCTTCTTCTAAAAAAAATGCTACCTCATCCTCTTGTTGGTGTATAATGTGTTTCTTTTCTTTCTCCACTATGTTTTCATGTTGTTTCTTTCTTGGCTGAAAGTAGGCATACTCTCTTTTTTCTTGATTGATTTTTTTAATTTCCCTTTTGTTCTTTTCGATATTTGTTCCTTGTTTGGTTAGTATTGTAGCTTTGTTTTTCTTTTTTTTCAGATTTCTTTTGTTTTCTCATCGATGGTGATTTTTCTTCTCCAGAATAATCCTCATTTGATGTGCCTATGGACCTATTATCTAGTATTTGGAAACTTTTCACTCCTTGTGGTACTCTTTGTATCACTCTTTCTCCTTTATTGTCTTGTATTTCATCACTTCTTGAAATGTTGTATTTTGATAATACTGTTGAGCATTATGACATCTAAATATATCATGAGAATCATCTCCACATAAAGCACATTTCCTTTTGTTTTCTGACCAACATTTATTGGCATAATGACCTATTTTCCCATAGTTGTAACATGTTGCATCACTCCTTTGGTGGTTGTTTCTACCACATCCTCTTCCTCCTCTATAATTATATTTTATATTGTCTCCTATATAGTCTTGTGATGGGTTATTATGTAATGCATATGCATTTATGTTATCCCTCCAAGGTAGCTTCCTATATCCTACATTGTATAGATTGCCAATCCTTTAATATATACCATGTTTTTATTTGTATCCATTGAATACCCAGAATACAAAGAGGGGTTAGGGGTGAATGAGTATTCCTTTAAACCAATCAAACATAAGCAACCTAATTATTAGAATAAATATAACTACAATGATGAAAGAAAGCATGAATACAACCACAGAATCACATGACACATGAACACCAGTATTTTTATGTGGAAAACCCAAAAAGGGAAAAACCACATTGAGGGTTAGCTCATAATATATTATATCTGGATATAAGATATTACAGAAAGGCTCACTACCAGGATAGGACACACTATCCTAAAAAATGCTCACAACCCATAGAGAAAGAAAAAAGAAGGGTTGGTAATACTACCTATTTGAACTGATACAATAGCATCTATCATATGTTGGATTATAGTTCCCATGAAGTACAAAATGATCTCCAAACTAATCTAAATCAATACTCTGCTTTATTCATAATCTACTCAATTTTACATCACACACATGTAGGTGAACCACCATACACGTCATATATCTCTTCAACACTCGCATATAATCTACTATCTATTCATTATACACACATACTCTTTCCTAAAAGCTCAAGATTCACCTCATATATATATTCATATCAAGTGTAACTTCAATTAGGTGGGCCTAATTAGAAGTAACACACAAAATTAAGTATGTCCTCCTCAAGACATTTTATCCACACTTTGTGCCTTAATTCAAAATTTGATTTTCATCAAGTGTGAATGGTGATCCTAGACCTTCACAAACACAAAGAACAAACACATTATTAATCCAATATGCAAATCTAAATCAAAATTCCCCATAAGATTCATTTGAGATGAAATGAACAAGAAATAACATGAAGGATACAAATAAAAAAGTTATCTAATCTTTCTCAAAACAAAATAAACTCTCAATCCCATGGGGGAATTGGTGTCATTTTGATGTGGAAAATGGCCCTTTCCCAATTCCTTGTAAGCTTGATGATCAATAGATGAAGAGTTATGCTCCTTTATGAAATTTCTCCATCACCTAACTATGGAATGATGAAAACTTGATGAACAATGGACAAACTTTTGCATCATGATTTTACATGGATTGTGTAGAAGATTGTAGAGGATTGATACAATAGAGGAGGCCTCTATTTATAAGAAAGAATGATGGAGGATTGAAGAATAGGATGAATGTGGGATTAAAGATCAACCAATAACAAAATGCCACTTGTCAACATGCTATTGGAGAGGGATGGAGCACATTTTGGTCAATGTGCATGATAGATGTCATTAGATTAAAATTTGAAATTTGAAAGTGACATGTTGGAGGGAGAAGAAAATGAAGTTAATGCTACTTGGCTCAAGGCAGAGGACATGTAAAATGCTTTTAATGCCTTGTTGGAGAGGACAAGTCCTTTTGGAGGGACTTTTCAAATTTGAGGAATATTCCATCCTTTGATGCCTTTTTGAATGAAAAAGGAAGATTTATTAATTAATTAAGGAGTGATTAATTTAAGGAAGATTAATTAATTAATTAAATTAATTTTCATGAGCAAGTTGCAAAAGCTAGAGGATTGGAGTGATTAAGATTAGCATTAATCAAGATTTGATTAATTAAGAGGGAGATTAGTTGATTTGACCATTTTGACTTAGGCTTTAGGATTTAAATAAATCAAACTAAGAGGAATAATGATTTAGACTTAATTAAATACATTTGGATTTATTTAATTAAAAGGGGATGGTGTTAGACTTAAATCAAATAAATACTAGTTTATTCAATTTAAAGGAGATGACTTATGAACTTAATTAAATAAAATGAATTATTTAATTAAAAGAGGAGAATATGATTAATTAAAAAAATAATTTATTTAATTAATAGGAGATTATTTAATTACATGACTAGCAAAGGAGATGATTTAGAACGAACTGGTGTTAGTAAATCAGGATCAAATGCATGGGATCAAACTATATATTTTTTGTGTCTACATCAAGATAGGTTGGTATGGACTTAATATAAATCCCACATAAGATAAAGTTACTTGCTTGTCCTCCACAAAACATCAAACATGTTAGGTCGGCCAAAAATAGACCTAAACACAAAACCTTCAAGTGTACATGCAATTTGTCAAACGTGCGACCTCAAAGATCGATATTCCTTTGAAATCCCATTCAACTAATATCTATTAGCTTGTCTTCATCATCACAAATCAAAATAATTATACATGAAGAAATGCAGTTCTATCTCCCACACTAATACACTGTACAAAAAGTAGTTGTGATACACAAGGTTGAGCACTATCATTCATATGTTTTGATAAACTTCATAGAATGTTAGAAAATATTGCATATAGTTGTATCTGATGAACTCAAAACTGTAGTTAGAATTGTAGAAGGTTATACCAACTTGCAATGAAGTGCAAACCCAAAAATTGATGCACAAAACCACAAAACTATCAGAGGAAATACTTAGCCAATTTCTTGATAAGACATACTTTTTGGACCAACTTTCACTATACATATGTCACCAAAAATACTTCCAAACTATGCTAGGATGATCATAACAATGTTGGCATCAATGAAAACACTAGATCATGCAATATATATACACTTCATGCTCATGTTTCCAACCTACATCATCAAATACAAACTTCCAACTTCCAACAATCTCCCCCTTTGTCATTGATGGCAACATGCATATCAAAAATATTTTCAAAAGCTTGTCTCTCCCTTACACATATCTCTCCCAAAATGTCTTTCTCAATATCTCTTCAAATATTCCGAGTACCTCTCCCAATTCTCCAAATGTTTTGACCAAAAAAATTTCATCTCTCCCCCTTTTGACATCAATGGCAAAGGATGTGAAAAAATCTCAGTATACTCCCCCTTAGATATATGTGCTAACTCCCCCTTAGAGAATTAACCAAAAAACTTTATGCCTTTATTTATGTAATAAGGAATTCTGAAAACTTAGAGAAATGCATAGGAGTAAAAATTGTCAAGATGAGGATTTTGACCCTTTGAGCTTCTGTAAGATGTCTTTCCAAGTATATTTTCCTTCTTCCCAAAGCCTCTTTTCTTTTGCAAGTGTCATGTGTTGTAATTCAAGTTCCATTAGAGTTTCTTATCCTTCTTCCAGAGTACTTGGGTTGAGATTTATCTTTGAGAGTTCATTAGTACTGGCAAGGTCACTTGAGACAAGTATATGATTTATCTTCACTAAGTCCCTTAGCTTCACATATTGTCTGATCATCTATTCTCTCTAACTCTACAGTGCAAATAATTTTTCATATAGTTGCATTATGCTAGTCCAAGTTTGATCACCTTTGTCTCGCACTAGATCATAAGTATATGTTGTAGTGGTTATTTTTGTTTCAATTGTACTCATGGAATCTTTTATGCTTTGTGTGATATTCGACCATTTCAAGCAATAATAAAATAATTTCTATGCTTCTTCCCCCCAGGTTTGAACATCCTTCAAAAAAATTCCAACTTTTTGATGTGCACTTGCACACTTTCTTGTGATATTCAATCCTTTCTTTTCTGTAGGCATTGCCTCTGATTTAGTTTTAGTTTTTCCTTTTAGCCCAAATACATATACCTTGAAAGATTCAACCAAGAGTTTGAAGTTTTCCAAAGCAGATAATGATGCATCAATACTTGTACCAAGAGTTATCTCTTGTAAGGAATTTATAGCTTCATCCATATCTTGTGCATTAGTAGTTCTGACACTAATCTCATGCTCATGTTGAGTATCATCTATGTGAATTATTTCTTCTTCAATGTTAGTATCCTTTTTCCCTCTAACTTCTTGCTTAACTTTCCCTACAATCGAAAGGCTATATGATATTTTTCTCTTCTTACCCGATCTCTTAGAACTATCAGAGGCCTTTGCATTCATCTCAGCTCTAGTCCTATCTTTTATCCTTGGTTTTTTGGTATCTTTGGGATTGTTTAGAAGTATTTCTGCTTAGCTAACAACTTCTTCCTCAGTCACTTCATAATCTAGTTCTAAGATCCAAATAGTCTTGGGTTGAATTGCTTCCATAAAGAAAAAATTAGTGGAGACAAGAATGTTAAGGTCTTTCAAGTATCTTTCCACCACACTTCTAGGAATTCTCATCCTTTCATTCATTCTAGTTTGAAATACTACAAAGAATGCTACAAGGGCCTCATCTTGAGCATTCAAACCTCCAAGGTTTCTCATATCATTTGCAATCTGATGTGCAATAGGTTCTAAATTTTTCCAATTAACTTTTCCAACCACTAGTACTTCCCTTAATAAGTAGAAAAGTACATAAATTACCAAAGTTTTGTACCTAAATGTATGCTTCTTCTTTTTAATCTCTTTCAATTTTTCCAATAATTTTTGTCAGAGTAATTCACAAAGGTCATAGTCAACATCATTTTCAATCATATCTCATTCCACATGAATGGCGATGGCAGAGATTGTATTGTTTCTATTTGGGCGATAAAACGTGTGGCCTATGAGCATTGTAGCATACCATGCTACCAATTTTCTAATAGAGTCCAATGTGAGTTCCTTTTGATCAAGAGTAGTACCTGTCCTTTCCATTACATCCTTAACTTTGATAAATTTCCAATCTATAACTGGTCTAGAGGACCACAAACAAATTATTTCTCTAATTGATTCCTTGGTTGTCATGTACGGGCTATCAATCCATATGGATTCATCATGAATTCTACTTAGCACTATTCTGATATACTTATCTTTGTCTTCAAATGTCAGAAACTTTTTCCACACATCCATCCTTTTCTCACTTAGGGCTTTGTATTCTAATTTAAAGTGTTAGCATTTTATTCTAACTCATCTTTCCATAGAAAAAATAATTTACTAGAATAAGCTTCTTCTATTTTCCCATGAATATATGATTTAATGTCTTTTGTAGGTAAAACCCCATAGGGAGTGTGAGAGAATGAACCTAAGTGATCATCTAGCAAAATTTTGGCATAATTTCTTTTAATATCAAGTTGTGGTCTCTATGACATTTCTACAACCTTTTGTGTCTCCATTACATTTATATTACTTTCACAAAAAAAATTTGGAAGACCAGAATATGTAGGAATTGCAAAATACTTCTTAGTCAGCTTGACAAACTTAGGGTTTTTGATGTCCAGCCACCAAGAGATGTGTTGAACCCTTCAATTTCCTCTTCTACTCTTCTCTTCCCCTTCGAATGTGTCTATTGAAATGAATTTTTCTTCCCAAGCATGCATTTAACTCTTTGATTTGACCCATTTCAATAATAAATGTTGTACACAAAAAGCTAGTAAAATTCAAAACCTTGTATGCACAATCAACTTTCAAAAGCTCCATAAATAGCCGCATTAGAATATTTTTTTCCATAGTTTTCTCCAAAAGATTCATATGATTCATCTCCATCTTATATCTTCATGCCAAGCCATGACACATCATATCAGCAGGGGTTTATATGATTTTCAGTAAAGCTCCCCCTAAGCCATAGCTCTGGGATTAGTTACCAAAGGAAACATCTACACCAGAGATTGGTACAGATTCTCCCTTATCCTTGGTTTCTTCTTTCTCTCTCCATATCTTTTCCATTTCATTCTTCAGTTCATTTAGATCAATTTCCTTGATTGGTTCATCTTTCTTCATCAGATCATTCTTCCTTGTGTTTTTATTTCTAAAAAAATTAGCAATATGTCCATAATTTCTATAATTGTTGCATTTGATATTTCTTTGATCATTATTCCTTCCATTTGTTCTGAATCTTCATTGATTAGCCTTGCGTCCAAATTCATAGCATGTATAGTAGTAACCATTGAAAGATTGAATCATTCTACCATTGTTGTATCGGTTCATCATCTGACTTTTGCATTCACTTGCTCTATGTCCAAATTTCTCGCATGTAAAGCATTGACCAGTAAAGGATGAAACATTTTGATTCATTCTACTTCTACATTTCACAACTCTATTTCCAAATTTATTACAAAAATAGAAAAAATCATTGAAATATGAATACCTTTGTGCATTTGGTTGTTTGATAGGTCTTCTAGCATTGTCTCTTTGATTCTAGAACTTTCCATTGTCTTCAATCTTCTTTGGTTCACTTATATTCTTTGCATTAGATGTCTAACCTACTTTAGAGCTAAGTTCTCCTTTTTCAATTCCTAGACCACCTTTGTCTCTAGATGCTTTCTATTCAATAATCAACTCATCAAGCATTGTAGAACTTTTCTTAAATTATTCCTCATGAATTATTTCTTTCTCTAGATCTGATCTCAAATTTACCACTTCTTTTTCAAGTCTAGTGCACTCATTAATCTTGCTTTTTACCATTGTATTAAGACATTTTGTAATTCTTTTCTTTTATTCCACTTGTACTCTTAACTTGGTGATTTCTTCATTTTCTTGCCTCAATTTTTAATTGACTTCCCTATGCCTTTCTTTAAATTTCTTGATCTTCTTTCTTAGTTTTTTGATGCACTCATTTTCCTCTCTTAGATTTTCCTTCAAATCTTTGTTGTCATCTTCAACTCTGTTAAGATCTTCGAGAGAACTCAAAGAGAAACTTTGAGTTCTCCATCTTTGTCTAACATGCAATCTTATTTTGTGTATTCAATAGCAGGAATTTCTTCTAGAGGAATAGAATATTTTCTATCAACCATGTGTTCAAACTCCAAGATCTTCCCAAAGCGTTCAAGCTCCTTCCAGGTATCCAAGCTCTGATACCAATTTTTGAACACCTAGAATACTGAGAGGGGGGTGAATCAATATTCCTTTAAACCAATCAAATATAAGTCATCCAATTATCAGAATAAATATAACTATGTAATGATGAAAGAAAGCATGAAGACAACCATAGAATCACATGAAACATGAACACTAGTATTTTTACGTGGAAAACCCAAAAAGGGAAAAACCACAGTGAGGGTTAGTTCACAATATATTATATCTAGACATAAGATATTATAGAAATGCTCGCTGCTAGGATAGGGCACACTGTCTAGAAAAAGGCTCATATCCCACAAAGAAAGAACAAAGAAGGGTTGGAAATATTTCCTATTTGAACTGATACAATAGCATCTACATATGTTGCATTATAGTTCCAATGAAGTACAAAATGATCTCCACACTAATCTGAATCAATACTTTGTTCATAATCTACTCAATTTTGCATCACACACATGTAGGTGAACCACCATACATGTCATATATCTCTTCAAAACTTGCATTTAATCATCTATCTCTTCATCATACACACACACACACTCTTTCCTAAAATCTCAAGACTCATCTCATATATATATTCATATCAAGTGTAACTGCAATTAGGTGGGCCTAATTAGAAGTAACACACAAAATTAAGTATGTCATCCTCAAAAGAAATTATCCACACTTTGCGCCTTAATTCAAATTCAATTTACATCAAGATAGGTCAAAATGGACCTAATATAAATCACAGAAGGTTATACCAACTTGCAGTGAAGTGCATACCATAAAATTGACACACTGAACCACAAAAATATTAGAGAAAATACTTAGCCAATTTTTTGATAATCCATACTTTCCAAACCAACTTGCAATATACATATGTCACCAAAAATACTTCTAAACTATGCTATGATGATTATAATAATGTTGACATCAATGAAAACATTGGATCATGTAATATATATACACTCCATGCCCATGTTGCCAGCCTACATCATCAATGATAGACTTCCAACTTCCAACAATATCTACATCACAGTTGTGGTGCATAGGACATATTGGGTTAGGATGATTCTATGTTCCAGACCTGACATAGGTTTACATTATATTCCTCCATGACATGACTATCCCATTCTTGGCATGTCCCACAATACATTGAGTTAGTTTTAATTTGGAGCTATCTTTAATTATACATGTAATGTGGTAGTGGTTCTCTCTCCTTGAGCCTTAGGGAAGTTATTCTAGAGGTGGATTTCTCACAAGAAATATGTGCACTATATTTCTTTGTTTTTCTTTGTTTCTCCTTTTGCTAAGATTGAATTATGTATTGTCATTTGTTCTACTGCAAGTTGTAACTTCTCAATGTTTTCCTTCATATCATCCTTTTGAGGTATACGCCACTTTTGTGCTTCAATGCGATAGGACATTGTAATGTGTGTGTGTGTGTGTGTGTGCATTGATAATCTACCATCTAGAGCTACTCTTATGTCTTTTTATCAATGGTTCATCCAATTTGTGACAAACTTCCTTGAACCTTTTATCATATTATTTTACTAATTATTCTTCCCTCTATACTAGTTCTCTCATTTTACTTACACTTTATGTTGGAATGTCCAATGTGTCAAAGTTAGCTAAGAAATATTGTTTTACCTCATTCTAAATTTTCCCAAATTCTCCCATATTTAGGATAGGTTTTCTTATACTAATCTAATACATATTTCTAGAGTGAGGATATGAATTCAAGTAATTTTGGTTTATCTTCATTGATATCATACCTTTATCATAAAGATTCTAATTAAAATATGTGTTCTAGTACTTATGTGGTATCTTTCCCAAATGCAGGGATCTTGATTGAAGATTACATTTCTTACTTTCTCTATTTAATTCTAACCTTTCAAATTTGTGGACTAGGTTTGTCTCCCTTTTCTTTCTTTATCTTTCTAACAGTGTAGCGTTTTTGTTCTCTACCCTTTTCTCTTTCTAGTTTTATATCAAAGTATCCACTCCCAAGTATTTTGTCCCACTCTACTTCTTTTCATTATTCTTCTCTTGTTCCCTTGTCTTGTGCTACCTCTTGTAAAATTCTTCATCTCTTATATGTATGAGGTGATGGATCCTAGTTGGTGATTTGTGACTCTTCAAGATGTCTTTTTTGTTTTCTTATTTGTTAATGTCATTTTATTTGATAATAAACATAACCCTTTTCCCAAGTCCAATTTATTTCCTTTACTTTCCTTATTTCTTCCTTTTTTAATTTCCTTATGATTTTATTAACTAATTCTTCCAAATACTCTACTTGAATTCATAAAGTCTTCTCTAGTATTTTTAGGAATTCCTTAAATCTATCCTCCAAGTTAATAGTCAAGTTTAACTGATTTGGTATGTTATCTAGACTTTTAGAATATTACAATAGTAATAGGGTTTTTGTATTGTTGCAAGATTGTAATAACAACCATCTAGATTTCTCAATCATTAATATCCTTCCTTATACTGGTTAGAATTAGTCCTACTTTTCCCCATATAATTCTAATATTTCCGAATTTTTTCATTCCTCTTTTCTCTTTTCCTTGGCAGCAACCCCTTTGGTGTGCTCAGCAACACCCTTATTGATGTGTTCAATACTCATTATTTTTGTAGTCTCCTTTATTCTATAGTGTCTCTCTCTTATATTTCAATACTTTCTTGTTGTCTCTTTTCTTCTCCATTTGGGCTAACCATGTTTACTTTTCTTAAAAACTTAATTTTTTCTCTAATCTCTTCTGTATTTTTCTTATCTCCTTTTACCATGGGTGTGATTGATTCAAAATTTCAGTAATCCTTTTATTTTTTCCTAGGGTAGTTATTTGGTATCTTTCTTAAAAGTCACATCTATTTGGAGATCCCTTCCAAAATCTCCCCCCTTTCCATTATCCATCCCCTTGGTGCATAACAGCCTCTCACGAGTTAAGTTCTAGAAGGATAGTTTTGCAAATTATATCTTCATTTACTTCCTTTTCCCTTTTGTCAATTTTTTTAAAATTTTAAGTGTTACTATCCTTTATATCACCTAACTAGAGTCCCAACAACAAAAACAATGTTAGCAAGAAATTTGGGGTAACACAGACCAAATTTTTGAGCCCCAAGTATTTTATAAATGTTGTAGTTGATACCTTGGACTTAGTGATATAAAGGTGAAAACCAATAGAATCAAACCTATGACTAGTTATATATACATTCAGAGATTAACAAATACCATTATAGATAGAATTTTGGCATCCATTATATTAATTAAGTCAAAAATAATGCATTGTAATATCTTCTTCTCTACTCTTTCTTAATTATTATTTGGTCTCTATACATCTATCCTTCCATACATTAATATCTTGTGTATATAATTCTCTTTATCTATTACATATCTCTCTCTTCTATATTCTATAATTCAATTCTTCTTTTATACACATATCTATGAGATGGGACGTGACCCATCCCTAATACCCCTAGTCTAGATACTATCTTTAAAATATTATGCTTTGTAAGTCTTTTGCACCAAGATGTGGTATGTTCTACGAGGTGATGTCTTTGTTGTCCTTCTTTCTAGCTAACAGTATCCTTGTCATCTTTCTTGAACTCACTCTTATAAATGACTTTTTCCATTTTTTTATTGATTATATTATATATAGAAGAAAGTTTTCATTAATGAAGTTGGTATCTGATGTTTTTTTTTCTTTCATAATTTTTTAATGCATCCTTCATGTTGATTTTATTATTTTGAGCATATGTGGGTAGCCCAAACACTCTCAATTACCTATATGTTGATAGTTATCATAGTTTTCCCTATAGGTCCAAATACCCATTTTTTCTTCTAGTCATACCTTTGAGCACAAGCCACAACTATCTCAAGAGAGTGGAGGGAAACAAGAAATAAAATAGATTAAAATAGCTTGGATTGAGCCATACATTAGGCCTCAAAGGCTTTATCTCCTTCTCTATTTACCCACCATAGGAACTCAAAATTTACATGTCCAAGGTTAGTTTCTATAATATTATCCTAAGAGAGAATATCTTGAAGTGGGACATTATCCATTGTATTCATAATTTATTTATCTTGGTGGCTAATCTTCTTGCATATGTATTATTATTTTTTGAAAAAAGAGGGGTAAACATTTCTTTCGTTAGAAGAAATAAAAAGTACAACCAAGAACTAGTAGTAGCCACAAGGGTGCACCAGACACACCAAGCAACGAAGCCAAAACATTGAAAACCTTAAGAGCCATTAATATACTCTTCCACCAAAACTCTCAATTTTTGGTAGAATTCTAATGGAAGTCGCTCCCGACCGCTAACATTCCAATTATCCCTATGCTTAAAACCCCATTTAGCTAGAAAATCTACAACATTGTTCCACTCTCTCGAGATATGGACAAAAGAAATCAAGTCTAAAGAATGGCTAAGCTAAAGAATTTTTTGTACCATAAAGTCCAACTTCTAATTCACCTTATCTCCATCCCTCTTCTTTAACATATCAACAAGGATCTAAGAATCCATCTCACATATGAACTTGTGCTATCCAAGAGCACTCACCTTTCAAGCACCTTAATAATGGCAATGGCCTCCATAAGATTATTAGTCTGGTGACCCTAACAGATGGGAAAAGAAGAAAATGACTTCCCCTAAACTGTTTCTTCCAATACCACCAATTCCCACTAAGCCAAGATTTCCCTTGGAAGAACCATCAATGTTTATCTTCAGAACACCATTAGGAGGTGATAACCATCAGCCATCACACTATATTTTCCTTTTATGAGGCCTTAAAACTAGCCTTCTAAGGTCCAACTTCATCTATCCCTAACCTTTGCAGCTAAAACCTCTCATCAATCTCAAGAGGGGTGTCTAAATCACACTTAGCCTAAACTATTTCTTGAATCATTCCAAGAATTATCTACCAAACTTGGTGAGAAACCAACCTTCCTAAAAATATTTTGATTCCTTTCCAGCTATATTTTCCAAAGGATGTATGAGGGCCTAATATCCCATGCCACCTAGAGACAAAATGACCTCCAAAAATCAACAAGTGATGAAGCATGAATACATATCTATCTCCAAACTTCCCACCAAAGATGCCAAATTTTTATATCAAAAGTACATTAGAACAATAAATGGGATGAATTTTCCTCACTTTGCAACATAGAACATAGATAGGTGGCCCCTGAAAGCCCCTTTTTTAAATATTATCCTAGGTGAGACACCTATCTTGAGCAAACAGACACATGAAGAAGTTACATTTATGCCATAAAAACTTATTCCATACATGCTCCCACCGAGGAACTTTCTCCCCCCAAATTTATTCCCATCAAGCTCCTAATACCCAACACTCACAAAGAAAACTCTCTTAGGATCAGGAATCCAATACAAGGTATCATTCCTTAATAAAGAATTGTAGGTCTTGTGAGCCAAATTTTGAACTATATCCTCTTGATCCTCCTCTAATCCTCCTAGTGGCTAAGCAGAAGAATCCTTCCACCAAAAAATCTCCACTTTCCCCAAGTGATTTATCTCTTTGAAGTCTTCCACACGGGTCCAACCAGCCTCTAGGAAAATAATAAAAAGGTTCTAAAGATGAGGATACCTGGTCATGATTGGGGGATGACCATCTAAAGAATTGAACTAGAAAAGTTCCTCAAACCCTCTGTTACATATCCAGAAAAGACCTTGTTTGATGCTCACCATTTTTGAGAGTATTTTGAATCATAGATCCTTTACAAAATAAATATAATCTAGGGATATCATGCCAAGCCACACCCTTCAAATATTTAAAATGATTTTGGACCAAGTTTGATCCTAATTATAGCACCATCTCTAGTATAGCTTGGCAGCTAGAGCCTGCCCAGTAAGGACCTCCTACTATAAACCCAAACCCCCATTTTTTTTGGTCTACAAATGACCTCCCACTTAACTAGGCTCCACTTTGAGGAGGCTAAACTTCCAACCCATAATAATTGTCTAGATCGAGAATCCAAATATTTTATAAAGCTTGATGGAGCAATTTGCACCATACACCTATAAATGGGAAGAGATTTAACCACATATTTTAAAAGCATCACTCTCCCTACAAAGGACAACCATTTGAAGGTCTAGTGGCTAACATGGTCATGAAACTTTTCCAATATTGTTTACTAGGTTCCCCTTGGTAGTTGGCCAACCAAGAGAGGGATTCCAAAATAAAATAAAAAAGGTAAAGCACCAATCTAAAATATAAGAATATGAGAAATTATATATTGAATAAGAGGAGGTGTATTGAAAAATTAAATAGAGGACTTAGCTTTATTGATCTTTTGTCTTGAGGTAGAAAGATAGATACCTAGAGCATGCCTGAAGTTACATGCTTCTCTAATTCTAACAACCCCCATCAAAGAAATGCCACCACAAACTGTAAGTGAGTTTGGGAAAATAGACCCTCACCCCAATTTCAACATTGAATAAGACCCCACCTCAAATGGGCTTTAAAAATCCTTCCCAAGCCCTCAACCATAATAATGAAGAGATATGGCAACAAGGGGTCGCCCTGTCAAAGTCCCCTAGAAGTACCAAAGAGGCCAGTAGGCTTACTATTAATCAAGATAGAGTATGATATAGACATAATACAACTCATAATCTAATTGACCATTCTCCACAAAAACCAAAGGCATAGAGCATTTTCAAAAGAAAGGCCCATTTCACATGATCATAAGATTTGGCCATGTCTAGATTGATAAATGTATCCTTCTCCTAGAGTGTTCCATGGAATGAATAGCCTCAACTACAATTACCACTCCATCCAAAATTTTCTTCTAGCCACATAACCCCCTTGCTCTTCTGAAATAAATTTTCCTAGCGATGAATTAAGTCTCTCTGTAATTAATTTTGAGATGATATTATAAACAAAATTAAAAAGATAAATTGGTCTTAATTGATCCAAAGAGTTAGCTTCATCTTTCTTGAGAATTAGAACAAGGAAGGGGGAATTGATTGCCATAAGAATTTTCTTGTTTCTTTGTGATTCTAACACAACTTCTAACAAATCATGTTTGATAATTTCCCAAAATTCCTAAAAGAATTCTATTGCTAAACCATCAGGACTGGAGGCTTTCCCTTTCTTCATCTTGAATACAACCTCTTTAACCTTCTCAAGATGAATGGGGTTGATAAGATTCTCATTCACCTCATTCGAAATGACAAAAGGAATACATTAAAAAATAACATTTTCTTTTACCTTTGTATTAGGAGAGTCCTCTGAGAATAAAGAAGAAAAATATTGAATGATTTCCTATGAGATATCCATGAATGAAGTAAGAATCTCTCTGTGAGAAGACTCCAAAGAAGACATGGAATTACCAAAACTTCTAGCTTTGATAGAGTTGAAGAAAAAAATTATATTCCTATCACCCTCCTAAAGCGAGCCAATTATGGACTTTTGTTTCCAAAATATTTCTTCTTGTAAATCTCATTTTACCTATTTCTTCATGGCTTACAATTCTTCTTTAAGGGAATCCTCGGTAAGTCCTTGATCCCTACTTTTCCTTTTGATGGTGTCCAAATGATTTTGAGCCTCAGCTTTGGCAATGTATATATTCCAAAACTCTACCTATTCCACTTCTTGAGCTGAAAATTCATGAACTAAAGTCTCTTGACAAAATAATACATAGCTATGCCATGCTCAAATAGGCCTTTTATCAATCATTTGTGCATAAGAACATGTAAATAAGGTTCATGTAGCCACATAAGTTGGAATTTGAATGAAAGGTTTTTATAAACACCCTTCTCTCTCACAAAAAATTTCATGGGATAGTGATTTGATCCTTTCGTGTCTAGGATCTCTGAGCTAGTGAGCCAATTACTGTTGATCCAATAAATGGAAACAAAAAACCTATCTAATCTCTCAGAGACACAACCCTCTCCACATATTTTATTACTCCATGTAAACATACCACTCCCTAGTTTTACATAAACAAGTTTAGGGAAGCAATAGTATCTCTAAAATTCAAAGGGGAAGGTTCTAGCCTATCCACTCCCCCCTTCTTTTCCTACTAACTAGTGATGGCATTAAAGTTTCTAGCTAAAATCTAAGGGAATAAAGGAGCTAAGGACTGCACATATTTAATATGATCCTAGAGATGGTTTTTACCAATCAAGTCCATTGGAGCATAGACATTACTTAACAAGACAATTTCCCCATAAATGAAACTAGAGACAACCATAGATAAGGAGTTTCTACTTGAAATTCACCACAAAGGAGAGATCTAACATGAGTCCCAAAGAGACAATCCCACCAACATTTCATTGATCTCTGATACACTAACAATTACCTCTCCACCACAACTTGGGAGCCATTTTAAACATACCTTCCACAAACAACTTAGATTCTTGAATGAAGACCACATCAGGAGAATGCATCTTAATCAAGTCCCAAACAAGATTTTGTTTAGGGATGTTCTTCAAACCCCTTAAATTCTAGAAAATGACTATCAATTATGAGGGTGAAAAAAATGGGAGTCAATAGTTTTAACTGATCCTGAATCCACCAAATTCTCCCCCATCAGCTTGATTTCATCTTGATCTTTTTTCCTTCCTAACTTGGAATATTTCTCTGAGTTGATTTTTTTGAAGTTCTTTTGTTACAATCCCAACATAGGCATATCTTTATTGTCTTTAAAGAGGTCTTGAGCTACAACTTTTAAGACCTTCTCAATCAAATCCAAGCTCAATCCTTATTCCACCACTTTCTTCCCAAGAATAGCTACCTCACCTAGGCTCACTTGTAAATGGTTCATGTCTATTTTTTTTTCAATTATCTCTGAGGATTTTACTTGAAGCAGATCAAAGGAGTGAATACTATCATGGATCTCAGAGAAATTACACTACACTACAACCTCCATCCCTAGTTGATTTGTTTGAGGGCAAGAAAAAGGGTAGTTGTGGGGAAATGATGAGTCCATATATTAGTTAGTTTTTATATTGTTTATACATGATTATAGACATTACCAAGACATTTCTCTTATACATGTTCATACATTATGCTATCTTTGATACCTATTATGCAAACCCTGAAACTGGTTTAAGTTTATGGAAATATAATTATGATGTGATGGTTAATGCATGATTTATGTGTGAATATATATGAATTGTGATTGGATATTTATGCTTAGTCATGGTTATTAGTATTGTGTACATATTTTTTGAGCTAACCCCTTGTAACTAGAGGAGGCATTGTAGCCCATAGCAACTGTAGGACGTAGCCCACAGTCGAAGGAGTTCCTAGACAACAAAACTGGGGATGTCTTAGAATAAAATGTACACGATGAAACATGGAGACATTTAATGAAGGAGATAGTGCATCATTATGATGACTAGTAAATAAACTGGAGAAGGAAGACCCCTGTTACAATTAGGATTCTAAATAGAACAGATTTTGAGCATTCCATGTTCTAGTCTATTATACCAGAGTCAATCCAATTTAGAATCTTCTTTTCTAGTTGCATTTAGAGATAACATAATCTTTGTCACCCTCTAAAATCTAGGGAGTGGTCATTAAAGGTTTTAGTTTAGAGTCTTGTTTTGAATAAGCTCCCTCGTGCCTATATATACAACATGTTGGTTGAGTCTTAAGTAAGCTAGTTCACCAGTTTTTATCAGTTATCAAATACTCTTTCATTTTTCAGTTGTTATACAGACCATGTTTACTGTGTAATTATGATTTCAAGAATAAGATCTTCCATCAGAATCTTATGTAATATTTTGAATTTGTGCAATGAATGAATTTGAGTTACTATAATTATGTTGGATCTAAGGATTTAGATTTGGTTTTAGATTACTGGAGACAACTACTTGAGAAAGGGCTACTCAAGGTAACTGTCCTTCACTCCTTTCTTTTTAGCTATTTCATTTTTGTTTTTAGTTGTTACTTTATAAATACAGTTTGTGTTAAATAGATTCCTTGTGTTTTTAATCATTGATGAATGTATGGTCAATTCTTGTTAAATAATCATACTGTAATTACTAGAGTTGTACTCCAGAGTGTATAATAGGTTTAATCATAAGTTTATTCAATTTCCAGCATTTACTTATGAATAGTAGTTAGCTATTTTCATATATTGTAGATACCGATAGCCATAGGAACAACTTTACTTTCCTTATTGTTTTGTAGTCTTATGATTTTTCTAGCTAGTATAGTATCTTTACTAGAATGATTTAGGTAGTATCAGTCTTTGAAAGCACATACAATTCTAGTACCATCACAAGCCTACTAGCCCTAGTCGATAATTCGATGAAGTTCTTTCCAAATGTTAAGTGGACTATTCAGCTACTTTTTCCCCTCTGAATTATGTGATTACCACCAAGTTTACTAGACACTAGTAGGGACTCTACAATGAGAGATAGAAATTATCCTGAATGAAGTAAATAATAATTAAATAAAGAATTAAGTTAAACCAACAAAGAAAGAACATGCATTAGACTGGACTTAGGAGAAGAGCACAAACATGGATTTTTTTTAGAATTGTAACTGATGTTTGAATAAATTATAATACTTCAACTAGGATGGGCACGTAAACGATTTACATCTATTAACCAAACATTTTCCCCAAAAAATCATGTGAAAGGTGAACCTGGTTTAAAGAATGTAATGAATAGAATGTACAAAAACAAGATGAGATCAATGTTAAAATTTGAGGAATATTTCTTGGGTTGGATTTTTCCACCCTTGTAAAAAATTTATTTGGTGTCACTAGCTAGACTAATCATTACTTATATTTTTTCTATCTTTGAAGGTCCATTGGCCTTGGGTGTTTGGAAAGGTTGTAGTGGGTACTTTCTACTTTCTCCTAAGATTGTGTAGGTTAACCCTCTTAGTCGTGGGAATGTTTCCTGAGAAAATTATTAGGTCCTTCACTAGCCTTCTTGTGGTGTTTGATGATGCTTGAGCTATCTCTGCTCTGATCATTTTTTACAGATGTGTGATGGTGCTAATTCTCAGTTTTGGAATCTTAGTTCAACATTAGTCTTCATCATCTCTATTCTTGGTTGATGATCCTTTACATGGTTCTTGATGCTTGTGGTAGGAAAAAATATTATGGGGTTACCAACTAGGATATTTATGCATATGTATGTGTACAGATATGTTGTTTAGTTACTTTTCAAGACTTAGGGTTCTTTTCACCCTAGCATTTTTCTATATAAGCTTAATGTACTTTTGACTTCCTTCAATCTATTTTGGTGCTTTTTGGGTGTTAATAATTTCATTTTATTCCATTGTACATTAGAATCATGTATTCTTTTGACAAACACATATCTGAAAACTAAACAATTTCAAAGAACATGGTTTAGTTTCAATCAACTACATAGTTATACATTAAAAATTTCAATCAACTACACAATTATACATTAATAATTTATTTAGAAGAATACAAAAATGAACTTCAATGTCATCTATCTCAAATGATAATCAGGCTAAGAGGACTATTCCAAGCTTGTTGGTTGTTCATGTGAATTGATTATTTTTAACATGGTCATATCCAAGGTGCTCTTTGAAACGCCAATTCAAAGACCCGCTTCTCTCCTACAATAAGATATAGACTTGGCTTTAAATTATCAAATTTTATTTGTTAAAGTCATTTTAGCATGATTGGGTCTATCTTTGTGACAAGCCCTATACTCAGTCAGATGCCTATTCTGCCATTGAACTTTCTCTGGATGTTGTTGTAATGGTTTTTACTATAACAAGTAGTCCTAATTATTTTCTTCCATGGTAGAATAAGCCTCAAAGAGAAATTGCAAGATCTAGTAAGTTTTAGTTGTTTATGTTTTACAATTGGTCATTGGAATGATTCTCTAATATAAGTAGTTTAACTCTTCAAATATTTAGTTTTATTTTTTACTTCTAATTATGAGTTATATCCTATCACCTTGCAATGCATCTATCTTGATATGTGTTCATTATATTGGAGATTATAGAGGTTATAGACTGGCTTCTCCAACTGTTTCATTAATCACCTAGTATTTTCCACCTATGTAGTATCTTATTCTAAAACACTAAGATATTTGATCTCTATGACATACAGTGCTTATCCTTTGTCTTGTCAAGTGACCACTGAGCTAGTCACCAAAACAAATGTTTTTTCATCACATTGTGATTAGGTATTGGTGTGCTAGAGGGGAATTGTAAGATTTTTATAGTTCTTCCTTTAGATTTGAAGCTAAGCATTTAGAATATTTAGTTGACGCAATCTAAAATTTTATATAAAACCTTTCTTTCCCATATGTTTGCTTGCATGATAAAGGCTAGAATCATGAGTTGGCCATTTCATGGATTATCAAAAGCTACCTCAATTTTAGAAAATATGTGTACTATCACTACTCATCATACCTGGTCTAGGATTACATAGATTTATTTTGCAAGTGGTAAACATATGTGTTGTTTGACAATTTCTCTATTCTTTAGGGGTTGATACAAAAATACTTGAAGGCTTGTCCCTGTTTGGCATGTACAAACCTACTATTTGGAATTTGAAAGTGATTGATTTTTATGTAGTTATACTTACCTGACTTCCTCTCTTGCAATTGAATACATTGAAAAAAACCATTTTCGCATTTTCAAAGGGAGAGGATGGGTATCCATATATTGGATAATTTTCCATTATTTTTTCCCCTCAAGTACTTTTATTAGAATTGTATAAAGAATGGAAAATTCTACCTTTCCTGAAACATAAATAAAATAAAGCATGAAAGCAAAATTGAACTTCAATTCCAATTATCTCAAATGATAATCAGGCTAAGAGAACTATTTCAAGCTTATTGGTTGTTTGTGTGAATTGATTATTTTAACATGGTCAAATCCAAGGTGATCTCTAAAACACTAGTTCAAAGACCTTCTCTCCTACATTCATATATAAGCTTGGATTTAAATTATCAATTTTTGTTTGTTAAAGTCATTTTAGCATGATTGATTCTATCTCTGTGACGAGCCCTATACTCAATCATATGCCTATGTTGTCATTAATTTTATTTGGATGTTTTTGTAAAGGTTTTTACTGTAGCAAGCAATCCTAACTATTTTCTTCTATGCCAAAATAAGCCTCAAAGAGAAATTAAAGGATCTAGTAAGTTTAAATTGTTTATGTTTTGCAATTGGTCATTGGAATGATGCTCTAGTATAAGTAGTTTAACTCTTCAAATATTTAGTTTTATTTTTTACTTTTGATAAGGGTTCTATCCTATCACCTTGCAATGTATTTGTCTTGATATTTGGTCATTATTTTGGATATTACAGAGGTTATAGACTAGCTTCTTGAGTTGTTTCATTAATCACCTAGTATTTGCCACCTATGCAGTAGCCTATTCTAAAACACTAATATATTTGACTTCTATGACATACAGTGCTTATCCTTTATCCTGTCAGGTGACCACTAAGCTAGACACTAAAACAAATGTTTTTTCATTAGAATGTGATTAGGTCCTGGTGTGCTAGAGGGGAATTGTAAGAATTTTACTATTTTGTATTTAGATTTGAAGCTAAGCATTTAGAATATTTAGTTGAAGCAATCTAAAATTTTATATAAAAAATTAACTATCCATATGTTTGCATACATGATAAAGGTCAGAATCATGAGTTGGGAATTTCACAGATTATCAAAAGCTACCTCAATTTTAGCAAAGATTTGTATTGTCACTACTCATCATACCTAGTCTAGTATTACATAGATTTATTTTGTAACTGGTAAACATGTGTTGTTTGATAGTTTCTCTATTCTTTAGGGGCAGATACAAAAATACTTGAAGGATTGTCCTTGTTTGAAATGTTCAAACCTATTACTTGGAATTTTAAGGTGGTTGATTTTTACGTAGTCATACTTACCCAACTTCCTCTCTTGTAGTTGAATACACTAAAAAAAACTATTTTGGCATTTTCAAAGGGAGAGGATGGGTTTCCATATATTGGATAACTTTCCATTGGTTTTTCCCCTCAAGTTTTTTATTAGAATTGTATAAAGAATTGAGAATTCTACCTTGCTTGAAACATAAATACAACAAAGCATTTATTTTTTGCGCGGTTAGTGAAGTGCAGGTTTGTGAGGCCTACTATTTGATACACCCTTTTTGACGATATTTTTATCTGAGAACTTTTGATACTATATGTGTATTAGACTATTTTGGTTGATCACAAACATTGGATATTATGCGTGTTTCCTATTTATGATGCTTATGGTGGTTATATGGATGTTATTCTTTCCTTATTGGCTATGCTCATGTTGATATGGTTATCATGATAGAAATGGATAATTGTCTATGGGATAGAATTGATAAGATGTTAAATTTAAGTGAGGTGATGATGTGGTTTTCGTATAACAATGCCATGACTAGACATGAATTGATAAGATATGTTAATTGCTAGAGAAAGAATAATTGTGGATATTGAAATTATTGATTCTAGGATTTCATTGTATTAATTATATGTATATGGGGTTTTTGATTTAATTATGGATTATCTTGCATTGGATATTTTGACATGTGGATTGAGTGTGTAGGTATACACCCATGACCAATGGGAATAGAGGTACCAAGGGTACCCTATTGTGATAGCCATGTAAAACCAACTATGGTCCATTTGGAGGGACCATAGCCTTATTGTGCTATATTTTAATGTTCAATATTGTGATTTATGTTTTAAAAGCCAATTGGGATTTTGATGGGAGTTTTAGAACAATTTGATTTACTTTTATTATGTTTAAAATTTAATTTCTTTTTTGTGAGTTTAAATGATTGAAAATTCTTTAAATTGAGTTAATTGAGCCTTATTTAACTCCCAAGATGATTACCTATGACTTAGGGGTCAAATCAAGCCCAAATATTTGAAATTTTACAAGTTGTAACCCTTCTTAATTACCCATTAAGAAGAGTGACGGATTTGGGAAAAGGGTTGAAGTATTTGCTTCAAAATATCATTTATGAGATAGGAGAGCTCTTGTTGAGTTTGGAACACTCTTTGGCTCTTCACTTCCCAATGAGTTCTCACACATGTGTGAGAACTTGTGGGGAGGTGTGTCCATATGAGTGAATGAGAAAGTGACAAGTGTCACTCTCTCCATCAAGGGATTTCAAACCTTGGATCCTATTTGAATCCCTTGGGAAAGCCAAAGGAAGGGTTCTTCTTTTTGCTTGGTTTTCTTTTGGAGAGTTGGCTAGGAAGAAGAGGAATTGGAGTTGAAATTCTATTTTTTCTCCATTGAGCTTGGATTTGAGGTATGTCTCTTTTTACTTAAGTATATGAGTTTTTCCTTTGTATGAAAATGTGAAAAGGTTATTTTATGTGTTCTTGCATATGTGAATGTTTTGGGTTGGGGTTGTATGAGGATAGGCTCAGCCAATTTTGGAAGAGCATCCTTTGTAGGGGATATGAATGAGTAGGAATATCCATGGGGAAAATGATTTCCTCCTTTGAGAAGGAGAGGAAAAAAGGGCATGAGTACCCAAGTTAATATGGTGGCATGGGTGTATGGAGTTGGATAGTATAGAAGATTTGTTGTATGTGAAGTATTGAAGAATTAGGTTATTGAGAAGAAAGAAAATAAAAATGATACGTTGGTTATGATTCTTGTGCACTAGTTTTCCCATATTGTAGTATAGTCCACCTCTATCCCCATTTTTGGGATTCTCATAGAATCCTTTTGTACATGTGTAATATTGGATGGAAGTATCTTGTTGTGAGTTGTTTTGAAATGGATTGTTTTTTCTACTATTGTGTGTACCCATATACTTGGTTACCTCCTAGCTTGGGGTTGGTTTATGAGCAAACCTACAGTTGGGAGGTGAGCACTCCCTATTGTCCATGAAAGAAAGTTATACTATGTGTTTACTTGCAAGTTTCATAGGAGTATTGGATTGGAAACAAAAATGTGTCACATTGTGAAATAGAAGAAAGTAACTATGTTATAATATTTTTGGGTGAAATATGTCCTTTGTGTTGGATGTTAAAGCCTAGTAAGGCCAATTAAAAGAGCATATGAGTATTATAAATCAATTATATTGTTTTTGTAAAAAATGGTGTTTTATATGAGAACACCCCTTCTATCATTGAGTTTTGTATTGTGTATATTTTAGTTATTTAAAAGCAAAGAAAAATAGAGAAATAGAGAAAGTTTTGTTTGGGTAAAGATAGGAAGTGATGTGAAATTATGTATCGTATTGTTCTTCTTTTCTTCTTACAATAAAATAGAACCTTAGTTTAGGGAATTATGTTATTATATTAAGCTACTTTTTAGAGGTATACGAGAAAGAAAGTATATTACTCCTCCTACCCTTGAATGAATCATACTGCATTGTAAATACATTATATGTTTTAAGTCCTATTAGTAAATTGGAAAATGTATTGTGTTCTAATATGTAAGAGAAGTTCATTCTATGGATTACTTGGTTATATTTTCTTATGTTAAAAATACATGTAGAAGGAATATTTTTGTGTTGCTAAGAGTAAACAAGGGATCCTCCAGTGGATGGCTTCCTTCTTTGTGTGTTACATTGTGCATCTGTAGTGTTTTATTTCCTATGTTTTTATAATTATATCAAGAGAAAATATAACACCTCGTGTATGATGGATTGGAATGGTTGTGATGATTATCTCCATGCGAATTCTTTATGTATTGTTATGAAAAAAGGGGATTTATATTTATAGATCTATTATTTTAGCAATTAAGACCTATAGATTCAAGTTTAGTTAACACTCCTTTGACTCTTCCTTCACCGTCAAGCCTTCTAGGATAGAGCCCTACACTACCGTCCAAATTTAATAAACTTACTTCTCTGGAATTAGTCAAATCTGGAATAATTTTTACACTTAGCACCCATACCCTACATTTTTCAAATTCATAACTCCAAACCTTGCCTAAAGATTTCTGAAATCACACTTAGAGTGGATGTTTATTGCTCAACTAACATAGTTTTAATGCAATCCATTGAACCTTAATGGTTCACAACAACGATGTGAATCAATTAATGCAATCAACATTTTCCACATGTCATTGATTCGCTTACCTTTTTTGGTCAATTGAAGTCAATGCAAAGCTTCTCACAAAATGGCAGAGTTCTATCTTCAGTCATGCTTGTCGGGGGTCAAGGATTGACAATTGCTAATACACCTTACCTCTTACTTGAAGATTTTAGATAGACTTACAGAAATAAGTCTGAACACCTCAATCTAAAGCTCCTTTTAATGTGTTGGGGTTCAGCCATTGGCCTTACCCTTTATCATATACCTTTCTTACTCCATCATAAACCACTATACTAACTCTTGAACATCGAAGTGTGAAACTCTGACTTTGCTTTAAGTTGTCAGAGGTCGAGTTTATTTCTTCCTCCTTTCCATTAGATACCTTGGAGTTAAGGTGTAAGCCAACCTACTAATCCACAATGCCCAAATCACTCCTTCACAAGTGTTGACATACTTAACCCCTTTGGGAGTCGGCCTTCAGACTTTCTTTCTACCACATATTTATCAAACTAATTAAGGAAAAAGCCTTAAGACTAAATTCGTGAACACTTAAACCATATTAAGTTTCGAGGTTCAGGGTTTCACCTTACCTCTTCCTTTGCTTTGTGTTAAGTCATAATCCTTAACCTAAAGCCCGAAGTTCGATGTTATCATACTTAAACCTTTAAATCTTCTTCTTTTGGGTTGAGGCATTCGGTATGAGGCATTATCGATGCCTAAAGTCTGACTTTATTAGAATTAAACTTTTCTAGCTTCTTTTGGTTGAGGCATTTGATATGAGTTCTTATTGATGCCCAAAGTCCAATGTCATCAAACTTAAACTTTTCTATCTTCTTATTTTGGTTGATTTATTTAGTATGAGGCATTACCAATGCCCAAAGTCTGACATTATCAAACTTAATCTTTTCTATCATATTGTTTTGGTTAAGGAATTTGGTATGAGGCATTACCAACACCTAAAGATTGACATTAACAGACTTAAAATTTTATATCTCCTTTTGGTTGATGCATACGGTGAGGTATTACCAATGTCTGAAGTCCAATGTTATCATACTTAACCATGGTTTTCTTCCTTTCATTGAGTACATTTGGAAAAGGGTATTGTTGAAGCCCAAAGTTTGATGTTTTTAGACTTAACCTTTTAGTTCTTCTTCCTTTTGTTAAGGGCATTTGGTAAAAGGTATTTCTGAAGCTCGAAGTCCAACATTTTCAAAATTAACCTTTTGGTTCTTCTTCCTTTCATTAGGGCATTCAAAAGAAGGGTGTTGTTGAAGCCCAAAGCCTAACATTTTTGGACTTAACCTTTTGGTTCTTTTTCCTTTCATTAGGGCATTCGACAAAGGGTATTTCTGAAGCTTGAAGTCTAACATTTTTTTACTTAACCTTTTGGTTCTTCTTTCTTTTGTTAAGGGAATTCAGCAGAGGGTATTTTTGTAGTCCAATGTCCAACGTCATTGGACTTAACCTTTTGATCTTATTCTTTTCTTTAAGGCATTTGGAAAAGGGTAACACTAAAGCCCGAATTCCTCCAACAGTTTTGCAAGAAAAGGAGTCAATTCCACCAAGGATCTTATGGGATAGCAGGGAACAAAATATATAGAGGCTCTAGACTTAGGAAAATTTTAAGTCTCTTTGTTTATAGCAGGTGGAAAAGAAGTTTATCATAACCTTGTTAGGGATGGACGGAAGTTCCCTAACTTGGAAAAAACTCTAAAATGACTTGACTTAAGCAAAACATTTAAAGGTTACAATGATGCTTTTAGGCATCGATACACTTTGGGAAATTCAAAAATACAAACCTCAAGCTATAAGTTATAATGCATTGATAAAAGGAAAGGTTATGAGATACTAGGTGGCAATCAAAAAATTTTTGATAACTAAAAAAATATTGACGACTTCAAGACAGTCAAATTTTGGGTAAGCATCAAGAAAAGGAAAGGTTATGAAAACTTGGACGGTGACCAACAAATTTTTGATAACTAAAAAAAGACCGACAACTTCAAGAAAGCCAAATTTTACGTAAATTTTGAACTTAACCATTTTATTCTTCTTCCTTCCAATTTTTGGTATTCAGTATAAGGTGCAACAAAAGCCCAAAGTCCAAAACCTTTTGGACCTAGCTCAGACCATCCACCTCTTTCTCTCTCTAGCAAGCGACATAAAGTAAGCCTAAGGCCCAAAGCCTAAACTTTTGCAACCCTTCAAGGCTTTCCATAATATTCAAATGCATCAAACAATGATTCCCTAATGACATCAATGACAATCATATTTCCAAAGCGTAGATGTTTAATACTTTAGAGCTAGCATTTGTTCCTCTTTTCAAAAAAAAATTAGTTGTGTATTTTCCCTGAGAACAAAATTATGGGCATGACATTTGGTATTAGAGCCTAGGTTCCAACACTAGGAACTCTGGGAATATGTGTATTCCATGGCTAATAATTCTTTATGGTGTTATCATGGACAATAGCACCAAGGTTGAGGAGTAACCAACAACACAGTCATGGATGTGTTCAAAGACGTAGGGTAGAGTCAGACCAATTTGAGGCACCACCAACACCCCCACATGTGTCTAAGTCATCACAACATGATCCACCATAGAACCTCAATTCATAGATCCTCCATGTATTAGAGGATTTGATTGGGGTTATTCACGCTCGATTTCCAGTGGTAGAGGAGGGCCCTGGACTAGAGTAGACTCATCACTTGACCGAGGAACACAAATAAAAGCATAGAGATTGTAGCAGGAGTCTCCCTTGCATTCTTGATGAGTATGATGAGGATGGTGAGAAGGGATCGGTCCACTTAGATCCTCAACCATAGGTACCCCATCCTAATGTAACAGTTGAGGATAAAGCATACTAGGATCTAGGAAATCATGTTTGAGATCTGCTATGACTTAAGCCACATAATTTTGAGGGATCCACGAATGGAGTAAAGGTCAATTCATGGCTTCTTAGTCTTGTTAGGTGCTTTGGATTGCATGCATATGCAAGCAATATAAAAGCACATTGTGTGACTTTTTCTTAGAGGTACAACCTCTACTTGGTTGCTCTAGGAGGAGTGCAAGCACCACTTATCTATTGATACTCTCTCATGGGAGACATTCTTAGAGCAGTTTTGAGCATGCTATTTTCTTAAGAATTTCAATAAATGATGTATTGATTATTTCCATGACCTCCAACAGAGAGGAATATCAGTAGCACAATATGAGAGTCAATTTCTAGAGCTACTATAGTATGTGGACTACCTCCAAGATGAGAAGCTTCTCGTCAACCATTTTATTCAGGGACTAAATGCAGGCATATCAAGACCCGTATATATTTATAATCTAGAGAGAATTTTGGTTGCTATGAAGGACTTCATAGTGGAGGCAATTCAAGGGAAGTCTCAGGAGGCACGAGAGTGGTTTCAAAACTGCAACCAGAGTACTCAGTCACAATTTTTCTGACAACCTCCCCTTTCTTTGAAGGGAGGATTTAGACCTTCTGCAGGACCATCTAGACCACCATAGTAGCCGTAGTAGCACAATCAAAGGCCTAGGCCATAGCAGGACTTTCAAGGTGCACTCTAGGCCATGGTGACCACAAGATCCCTATAGAGATCAACTTCCTCAACTACAGTGTACTACCCCAACACATTCACAGTAGCCTAGCTGAGGACACAGTGGATCTAGTAGGACTGGGGGACAATAGTTCACTCGAGCACAACCACCTCAAGTTTATACTAGAGGTCCTTGTTATATATGCGGAGCAGTGGGGCACCTAGCTAGGGATTTCCCTCAAGGTCTTGTAGTTAGAGGATAGCACACAGTAGGCTTTGATCATACAGTGGGAGATGTGGGTAAGTCCTATTGAGTATTTGCAAACATTGAGAACCACCATGCTAAGCACTAGGCCATGATTATTGAGACCCCAGGTATGATAGATGATACTCATTTTACTATCTTGTTTGATTTTGGGGCATTTGATTCTTTTATAGCTCCTTCTATAGTGGAGTGTAGTAGGCTAGTGGCATCTAGGCAAGGCTATAGGGGGAGGTAGAGCTAGCCTCAGGGGCTAAGGTCTCAATAGATTCTATATTCTACCTTAGTGTAACACCATTAGGCTCCTATGGAGTGGTTTTAGGCATGGATTGGCTTGATGCACATCAGGATAAGGTAGACTGTTGCAAAAAGGCGGTTGAGTGTGTGGATGATCATGATTCACCAATGGTGATTACAGGGGTTCAGAGGCCTATTGACCTTCACATGATATCCACTATGTAGTTGAGGCAGTGTCTATGAAAGGGATTTTAGTTTTTCTCTATCACTCTCAAGGATATGGATGAGGATATGACCAAGATATCTTTGGATGACCATCCCATTCTTAGGGATTTTTCCATTTTTTTTACTTCTAACTTTCTTGGTATGCTCCCCCATCGAGAGATTGATTTTTGTATAGACTTGGTGCCAATGGCTAAGCCGATATCAAGGGAAACTTATATAGTGACTACACATGAGCTTAGTGAGCTCAAGTTGTAGCTAAAGGAGTTGCTAGAGAAAGGTCATATCCATTGAAGTGTCTCACCTTGGGGTGCTCCCATCATCTTCATTAAGAAGGACAGATCCCTTAGTGTATGTATAGACTATAGACAACTAAAGAAGGTGACGATCAAGAATCGTTACCCACTCCTAAGGATCAATGATTTGTTTGATCAAATGCATGGAGCTAGAGAGTTCTCTAAGATTGACCTTAAGTTTGGATACCATCAGTTATAGATTGCAGAAGTGAATATTCACAAGACCACTTTCAAGACTAGGTATAATCACTATGAGTTTACTGTGGTACCATTTGGGATGATGAATTCTCCCACAGTATTCATGAGTCTCATGAATGAAGTATTTCATACCTTATTGGATTGATCCATGATTATTTTCCTGGATGACATCTTGATTTATTCATGTAATGAGGAGGAGCATGAGGGCCACTTGTGACAAGTTTTATAGTGTTTGAAGGAGCATCAGTTATAAGGTAGCTTGTTGAAGTGTACCTTCTTTTGTCGAGAGTTCCATTATATTGGTCATATTATATCTGACAATGGCATCTCCATAGATCCATCAAAGATTAGAGCTATTATGGAGTGGCCAATGCTATAGTGACAAAGGTCGGGAGCTTCATGGGTTTGGTAGGTTATTACCATTATTTTATAGAGGGTTTCTCCAAGATTACACATCCTATCACTTCCCTTAAGTGGAAAGGGAAGAAGTTTGAGTGGAAAGATCAATGTGATAGGGAATTTTAGACCCTCAAGGAGCATCTCTCTAGTGCCCCTATCTTAGCAGTTCTAGATCCATCAGTAAATTTCATGGTTTCCACATATGCATCTATTGATGGCATAGAAGCCATACTTATGATGGAGGGTAGAGTGATTGCGTGTGAGTCACAAAAACTCAAGGCCCATGAGTTGAACTACCCCATGCACGACTTTAAATTAGTAGTGGTAGTCCATGTGCTAGTTTGATGGAGGAATTTCCTTTTGGGGCATCACTTTGAGTTGCATTTAGATCACTAGAGCCTTCAGTACATATTCATGTATCCAAATCTAAATGCTCGTCAAAGGTGTTGGATGGAGTTCTTATGTGAGTATGACTTTGATGTGCATTACATCAAAGGGAAGGAGAATGTGGTTACAGATTAACTGAGTAGGAGGTGACACAAGTTGTCATCCATGATATTGAGAATTGATTTGAGGAGTCATATTTTGCAGCACCTACCAAAGGGCGAGTGGTATATGTTGATTCAGTAGGACATACAATCACAGAGGACCCTTGAGGAAATTTTTTTAGGATATACTTTGGAGTCTGATGGCTTACTGCATCATATAGGGAATATCTATGTACCTAGTGCAAGTGAGCTTTGCATAGTCATTATATTAGAGGCACACAGTGCACCATATGCAGCACATCCAGGGGTGAAGAAGATGCACACCGATTTGAGAAAGTTATACCATTGGGTAGGGATGCGGTGAGACATTGCAGATTTTGACTCGATACCTTGAGTGTCAGATAGTCAAGGTAGAGCACCAGCATCCAGTGGGACTTCTTTACTCACACAACATTCCTGAGTGAAAATGGGATACCATCTCAATGGATTTCATTATTGATCTACCTTTTTCCTCACATTTCCATGATGCCATCATGGTGACTGTTGACAAGCTAACCAAAGTAGCCCATTTTTCACCCATTTGTATGACTTACATAGCTCCAACAATGGTGAGGGTCTTCCTATATGACATTGTCATATTGCACAGAATCACCCACAAGATTATATCAGATATGGATCCACTCTTCACATCAGCATTCTGGACATCACTACAATAGGAATTGGGCACTCGGCTCAACTTCAGTTCAGCTTACCATCATGAGACATATGGCCAGATAGAGAGGGTGAATAAAGTATTAGAGGATATGCTATGTATGTATGTGATAGATCACCATTCTCGCTAGGAGGAGTATTTGTATTTAGTTGAGTTTTCCTACAATAATGTGAATCAAAGTTCCTTAGGAATGCCACCTTGTTAGGCATTGTATGGAAAACTGTGTAGGACTCCTTTGATTTTGGATTCGATATAGGATAGAGTGGCTATTGGTCCAAAGATGGTATAGGATATGGAGCAGAATGTGGTCTTGATTACATAGCATCTACAGGAGGCACAAGATTGTCATAAGTATGTTGATAATAAGAGGTTAGATGAGAGTTTCTTTGTTGGGGACCAAGTATTCCTAAGAATACGACTTCATAAGAGTCCAATCCATTATGGAAAGAGCTCTAAGCTCGCACCATAGTTTGTAGGTCCATTTGAGATCTTGGAAATAATAGGTCCCGTAGCTTATCATTTAGCCTTGTTAGCTAGCCTGTCACACATCCATGATGTGTTTCATGTATCAGTTTTGTGTCATTAAGTGCATGATGCTTCTCATGTGTTGGATTGGGATGTTTTGTAGGTGGATTCAGATGACCAACTAGCTTTGGATCCCATCCACTTTTTGGAACAACAAATATTGGCCCTTTGAGGTTGAGAGCTAAACTAGGTTAGGGTCCAATGGGATTGCTATGATAAGGTAGCAGCCACTTGGGAGGATGCCTCACATTTGATGGTCTTGTATCCTCACCTCTTAGATGACTTCCAAGAGGAAGGTCATTCCCAAGGGAGGCGGATGTGAGGCCTACTAATTGATGCCCTATTAGGCGATATTTTGAGTCGACACTTTTGATACTATATGTGTATTAGACTATTTTGGTTGATCACATACATTGGATATTATTCTTGTTTCCTATTTATGATGATTATGGTGGTTATATACATGTTATGCTTTCCTTATTTTATATGCTCAAGTTGATTTGGTTATCATTATAGAAATGGATAATTATCTATAGAATAGAATTGATAAGATGATAAATTTAAGCTAGATGAGGATGTGGTTTTCTTATAATAATGCCATGACTAGATATGAATTGATAAGATATGTTAATTGCTATAGAAAAAATAATTGTGGACATTAAAATTATTGATTTGGGGATTTGATTGTATTAATTATATGTATATGGGGTTGTTGATTTAATTATGGAATATCTTGCTTTGGATATTTTGACATGTGGATTGAGTGTGCAGGTACACACCCATGGCCAACGAGAATGGAGGTAACCAAGGATACGCTATTGTGATAGCCATGTAAAACCAACTATAGTCCATTTGGAGGGACCAGAGTCTTATTGTGTTGTATTTTATTTTTTAATTAAAAGATTTAATGTTTGATCTTGTCATTTATGTTTTAAAAGCCAATTGGGCTTTTGATGGGAGTTTTGGGATATTTTGATTTACTTTTATTATGTTTAAAATTTAATTTTTTTTGTGAGTTTAAATGGTTGAAAAAGTCTTTAAATTGGGTTAATTGACCCTTATTTAACCCTTAGGATGATTAGCTATGGGCTAGGGGTCAAATCAATCCCAAATACTTGAAATTTTGTAAGTTGTGACCCTTCTTAATTACCCATTAAGAAGAGTGACGGTTTTAGGAAAAGGGTTGGAGTATTTGCTTCAAAATCTCATTTATTAGACAGGATAGCTCTTGTTGAGTGTGGAACACTCTTTGGCTCTTCACTTCCCAATGAGTTCTCACACATGTGTGAGAACTTGTGGGGAGGTGTGTCCATAAGAGTGAATGAGAAAGTGACAAGTGTCACTCTATCCATCAAGGGATTTCAAACCTTGGCTCCTATTTGAATCCTTTGGGAAAGCTAAAGGAAGGGTTCTTTTTTCTTGGTTTTCTTTTGGAGAGTTGGCTCGAAAGAAGAGGAATTGGAGTTGATTTTCTTGTTTTTCTTCATTGAGCATGGATTTGAGGTATGTCTCTTTTTACTTAAGTATATGAGCTTTTCCTTTGTATGAAAATGTGAATAGACTATTTTATGTGTTCTTGCATATGTGAATGTGTTGGGGTGGGGTTGTATGAGGATAGGCTCACCCAATTTGGGAAGAGAATGTTGGAAGTTTGGAGAGATTGTTGAAGTTTGTCATTGATGATGTTGTTTGGAAACATGAGCATGGAAGGTACACAACATTGTTGCGGATCATTCTAATCAATTCCAACAAGTTTTGGAGATGTTAAGGAAGACATTTGTGCAAGTTGTTTTGTCAAAAACTTCAACTGCATAGAAATTGTACTACATCAAATTTGTTAGTTTAGTGTAACTATGCATCAGTTTTGGGTCCACACCACTCCACAAATGAAGATATCTGTTTGTGCTTCTATCATCATTTTTTTGGATGTTAGATGCACCTAAATCCAAGATTTCATCTTGTTTGGACAAGTAGTTTGAGGGATATGAGTAAGAGAGTTCGTCTTTGCATATTACAGTCATTTTTCTATACAGTATGTTTGTGTGAGAGAATCTGCACTTCTTTGTGGATGAGTCTTTGGCCTTGTGTTTTTGAAGATAATTTTTGAGATGTTAGTTGAGCATGAATTCTAGATGGCATCGAGTTTTGAAGTCTATGTGTCAAGATGTGGATACATAGATGAAGGTTTTTTCTTTTAGGTCTTATATGGAGCCAACCTAACACATTTGATGTTGTACGAAGGTTGAATAAGTATTTCTATCTTATATGGGATCTATTATAGGTCAACACCTACCTATCTTAAGGAGTTTTAAGTTTTGAATTATGGTGTGTTATGTGGATGAAAATTTTTGGAGCTGACAAGTTACATTTTGGGTATTACATCCATTAGGCCAACCTAACTGATGTTATACTTGATTTGGATATATAATATGGATTTTTTTTAGTGTTTTGGAGGTAATGGATGTGAAATGCATTACATGTGATGAAAAATTGAGCATAGCAATGTGAAGTTAAGTTGCAAATGTTAAGTTGAAGATCAAAATTGTGTGAATGAAGAGTGAGGTAGAGTGTTGAATCAGATCAAATAAAGTTTGTTATTGTGCTTCAATGGAACTATAATTCATGCATGCATAATATGCAATTGTAATAGTTCATAAATAAGTTATTATCCACCATCTCTCTTCTATCTTTTTCTCTGTGGACAATGAGTCCACCTACACTGAGCATTTCTATAATATACTATAACTAGTTATAATATATTATGAACTAACCCTCACCGTGATTTTTCCCATTTTGGGTTTTCCATGTAAAAATCCTAGTGTTCATGTGTTATGTGATGTTGTGGATTTTTTCATGCTTTCTTTCCTTATTACAGTTGAAAATGCATTAGTGATTGGATGCTTAATGTTTGCATGGTTAAAGAGAATACTTATTCACCCCCCTCATAGTATTTTGGGTGTTCAAAAATTGGTATCAAAGCTTGGTTCCCTGGAAGGAGCTTAACTACTTTGGTAAGGTCTTGGAGATTGAATATATGATTGATAGAAATTTTCCTATTCCTCCGGAAGAGATTCCAACCTCTGATTTTATAGAAGAATAATGCATGCTTGAAAAAGATGGAGAAATCAAAGTTTCTCTTGAAGATTTAGAAATAATTCAAGGTGAAAACAAAAATCTAAAGGAAAATGTCAAAGAAACAAATGAATGTGTCAGAAAACTGAGAGAGAAAATCAAGAAGTTCAAAGAAAGGCATAAGGAAGTCATTGAACAGTTGAAACAAGAAAATGAAACTATCACTAGACTAAAAGTGCAAGTTGAAGAAAATAAAAGAGTTGAGAAATGTTTGAATGCAATGGTGAAAAGAAAATTTGATGAATGCATAAGTCTTGAACAAGAAGTGGTAAATCTAAGATCAGATCTGGTGAAAGCAAGAAGTTATGAAGAAAAATTCAAGGTGAGTTATACAATTCTTTATGAGATGATTGTAGGTCAGAAAAAATCCAAAGACAAAGGTGGTTTAGGATTTGAAAAAGGTGAAAGATTAAAAGAAGATAAGACACCCAATTTAGAAGAGAAGATCGATGAACCAATGAAGACTAAAGGAAAGAAAAATAGTGACAAGATCCAGAATCAAAGAAATGAAGCTAGAAGACCTCCGGTCAGATAACCAAATGCTCAAAGGTACCCATCTTTCAATGGTTTTTGCTATTCTTGCTATAATTTTGGACATAAAGGAATGAAATGTAGAAGCAGAATGAATTAGAATGTCTCATCCTTTACTAGTCAATGTTTTACATGCAAAAAATTTGGACATAGAGCAAGTGAATGTAGAATTCAAATGATGAATGTGTATAACAATGGTAGAATGATTCAATCCTTCAATGGTTATTGTTATACATGCTATGGATTTGGACACAAGGCTAATAAATGTAGATCTAGAGTGAATGGAAGGAATACTATTCAAAAGAATTTCATATGGCACAATTATAGTAGACCTGGATATATTACCAAATTTTGGAGAAGAAGAATTACAAGGATAATTTGGTAAAAAGCAATGAACTAGTAAAAAAGGTTGATCCGGTTGAGGGTAAGAAGGAAATGGCTTAGGGGGGGCTTTGATGGATATCTTTTATCTCTTGCTAGAAAAGAGGTGTTGATGCCACAACATGAAGATATGTGATGTAGATCAACATGCTTGATCTATTGGTGAATATTTTAAAAGAAAATATATCGATACAGAAGTTTGTGGAGATTTGGAAGCTAAATGTGTATATAGATAAAGTGTTGTCATCTTTATGTGTTGAAGCAATCAATGCAAAATTAGGTCAAATCAAAGGGTTATAACCAAATTCACTAAGGAAAATTAATTTCATAAAAGAATTTGAGAAGGATTAGAGCTATGAGAACAGAATTTGAAGTGCATAAGGTGATTTGAGATTCAGAGCATCAAAACCCTAGTTTGGCGTACAAAGTAAAAAGGTATTTTGTAAAATCTTGAGTGCCCTAGTTTTCAAATATATTTTTAGAAAGAAGTTTATCATTCTCACATATTCCATATGGGGTCTTACCAACTGAGGATATTAAGGCTTAGATTCATGGAAAAATGGAAGAAAATTCTCCCACTAAGTTAAGTGATGTATGGGAAAATGAGTTAATTAGTGAGGATTTCACCCTAAAGCAAGAAAATAAAAACCTAGTTGAGAAGAAACTAGATGTATGGAAATGGTTTCCCAATTTCTTCTATGATTTCAAGTGGATTAGAATGGCCTTGAGTAGAGTTCATTATCAATTTTTCTAGACTAGTATGCCTCACAAGATAACAAAGGTGTTGAACAAGACAACTGAGAGGGAGGGTGAATAAGTTGTGACAAATTTTAACCTTTACAAACTTTTATCGAAGATTAGATCAATCACAAATCTTTTACTCTGCTAAAATGATTAAACATTAAGTGCAAAGGTAGAAATTGAAAAAGCATCACACATACGCAGTAACACCAGATTTACATGGAAAACATAATAAGGGAAAACCACGGTGAGGATTAGCTCACAATATAAAGAATATCAAAACTGATTACAAAGGCTCGCTACCAAAATAGGCTCACTACCAAAACATAACTCACCATCTGGATTAGGACTAACTATCCAACAAGGGTTAACCACCCGGAGGGCTCACTACCACAAAGATATAAAGAAGATAGAAGAGATATGTTATAGAGAGAAAACAATCTCAATGCAACAAATATTTCCACAACGATTCACTTAGCCACTTGCAGACATTCATGAATGATAGAGTACACCTTTAGCTCACTGCATCCAGAAACTCAACAATTATATTTCGCACTGATCTGCCAAACTTGCATCACATACACATTGTTTTGCATCTATTTCACATCTATCTTGCTCTATTTCTTTGCATACTTCTCACTAATATCATATCTTGTATTTATACCATCTTCAACTTTGAAACATATCCAAAGTAGGTAATACAACATTTAAATTCAAATTAGGTTGGCACCAAAACATTCAGGGTGGAATTAGAATGAGGGCGACCAAGACACTCACTTGATAAGGACCTAAATAAGTCCCAACACACTTCATGAAATTTAAAAGTAGTGTTTAACACAAGGTCGACCAAACCAGTGTAAAACATAGAACAATTAAGCACACACAACCCTTAACATGATCCAATCTTTCCATACAACAAAATTATCTTCAACACACTCATAATAGCTTAACTCTAGAACTACAAGTCATAAGACTCAACCAAGAAGAAATTTAGAGCAACTACATTTCTCCCAGACCTCAACCAGATACCATGAAAATATAGTTCACAATTGGTGAGCATAACTCACACTGTACAATGATCCAGAATCCCAAAATATGGATATAGCAGTTTTCAACAACCATGATCAACATATATGAATCACACAAACATAGGAGTAAATCCCAGAAAAAATCTTAGAGCAACCATTGAATGCCTGCAACCTTTCTTTTTTACAATTTTCTCAATATCCTCGACATATACAACCAATAACTTGAAACCATGATATCAATGACAATAGTAACTAGTTGATAACCAATTGACATCAATGACAACACCTTCATTCTTGCAACAATCTCCCCCTTTGTCATTGATGGCAACACATGATGTGAAAAAACATCAAAGTCAACACTCTAGATCTAAACACACTTTTTATGATTTTACTTTTTGTTTCTCCCCCTTAGTAGATAATATTTTTCACATCTTCCTCATCTCATCATCTTAGTAGATAATATTTTTCACATCTTCCTCATCTCCCCCTTTGACATCACTGAAAAAGGAAAAATATATTTTACATTGATTTCCCCTTTGACATTAAGAACATAATACTCTTTCAATGACAACACATGACACTACTTGCTCCCCATGAGAGGTAGCCACCAAAAAAATCAATCCAAAAGAAAGATAGATCCAAAGACCCACCATACTGATGCATCTCCATATGCATCTAGCTCAAGAAAGGAGGGGCAATCACCCCTAACTTCTCCTAGAGATACTCAAAAGTATCTTTAGGAAGAGCCTTCATAAATATATTAGCAACTTGATCCTTCATAGGTACATACTCAAGTTTTACTTCATTCTCCACAACCTTCTCTCTCAAGAAATGATACCTGATAGATATATGCTTTTTCCTCGAATGCATCACTGAAATATTTGAAATGTTAATTGCACTTGTGTTATCACAAAAGATGGAAATAGGATCATCATACATTACTTTGATATCTTTCAATGTCTATTTCATCCAAAAATCTTGTGTACAACAAGATGCAGTAGAAATATACTCAGCTTCAGTAGTGGACAAAGAAACTGAATCTTGCTTTTTACTCAACCAAGCCACCAATCTATAACCAAGAAATAATGCATCACCACTTGTACTTTTTTTGTCATCTACATATCCATCCCAATCTACATTTGTATAAGCACTTAGTGTAAAGTCAGTACCCCTAGGATACCATAAGCCATAATAAAGAGTTTCATTCAAATATCTAAATATTCTCTTAACATAAGCAACATTTTTTTCTTTAGGATCTTATTGAAATCTAGCCACAAGATAGACTCCATGCATAATATCATGTCTAGTAGAATTCATATACAACAGTCCACCAATCATAGATCTATATTTGATCTGATCAACCTTTGGTGGATCATCATCTTTACTTAATTTGCAACCAATCACCATAGGAGTGCATACTGGTTTGGAACAATCTATCCCAAACTTCTTCAACATCTCTCTTACATACTTTGACTATGAAATAAAAATCCCTTTCTCAGTTTGATTAATTTGCAGCCCAAGAAAGAAATTCATCCCACCAAACATGGATATCTCAAATTATTTTTGCATTTATTCTGAAGTCGTCTTACACATAGTTTCATTTCCTCCAAAGATAATTTCATCAACATATACAACCACAATCAATATTTTGTCATTTTAAATTTTAAAATAAAGATTACTATATGTTGTACCTTTGTTGAAACCTTGTTGAATCAAATACATGTCTAACCTTGCATACCAAGCTCTAGGAGCTTGCTTCAATCCATATAAGGGTTTCTTCAATCTAAAGACCATATCTGGTTGATCTAACAATTGAAATCCTTCTAATTGTTCCATGTAGACCTCTTCTTCTAGCTCACCATTCAAAAATGCAAACTTAACATCCATTTGATAGACCTTGAAATCTTTATGAGTAGAAAACGCTAAAAGCATCATGATAGCTTCCATCCTTGCCACTAGAGCAAAAGCTTCCTAAAAATCTATGCCTTCTACTTGTGAGTAGCCCTTACACATAAGCCTTTCTTTATTTCCGACCACTTCTCCATTCTCACTCAACTTGTTTCTGAATACCCACTTTGATCCAATTATGTTTTTATCTTCCGGTCTGGGGACCAGTTCCCAAGATTGATTCTTCTCAATTTGCATAAGTTCTTCCTTAATAGCTTCCATCCAATTATCATATTTACATGCTTCACTTATGGTATTTGGTTCAATATCATAAAGTAAACATCTAGATTTATCTAAACAACAACTTTGCTTCTTGTCAATATTCCTTTTGTCTTGTCTCCAATGATCTGACTTTCTGAATTATTTTTTGCAGATATTTAGGTGCATTTGTGGAGACCACTAGATATTCTTCTTCCTCTTCTTCATTCTTCTTCTCTTGCTCATCCTTTCCTATTCTTCCACAACATCTTCAATCCTTATGCAATCAAGTTCATCAAATACATATCCATCAACTTCAATTGAATTCTTCATTACTTCATCAACCTTTACATTTGTAATTTCTACAATCTTCCTCAATCTTTTATTGAAACATTTGTAATCTTTTATTTTAGTAGAATATCCAAGAAACATACCTTCATCACTTCTAGCATCAAACTTCCATAAATTTTATTCATCCTGCTTGATATAACATTTGCTTCCAAATACCTTGAAATACTTAACAATAGGAATTCTTCCACACCATAGCTCATAGGGGGTCTTACTGCTATTTTCTCTTGCTTGAATTTGATTGAACATATAAACAGTAGTTTGAATAGCTTCTCGAGCCAGTAAGCTTCCGGTAGACCAGCTTCAATAATCATTGATCTAGTAGCTTCTTGAATTTTCATGTTCTTCCTTTCAACAACTCCATTCTACTAAGGAGTTCTCAGAGAAGATAACTATCTTTTTATTCCATGAACTTCATAAAACATATTAAACTCATGGGAGGTGAATTCACCACCTCTATCATAACTTAATCATTTTATTCTCAAATTCACTTCATTCTCAACCATAGCCCTGAATGTCTTGAATCTATCTAATGCATCATATTTCTCTCTAATAAATGTAACCCATGTATACCTAGAGTAATCATCAATCAAAAGCATAAAGTACCTTTCACCTTGTAGACTTATCACTCTTGTAAGACCACAGAGATCTGTATGAATTAAATCTAGTAGTCTGATAGTAGATTGTTCCTTTGATCTAAAGTTATTTCTTTCTTTCTTTCCAAGCTGGCAATTCCTATAAAATAGCATTAAAAGGCTTTGTAATCCTTGGTAAATCTCTCATGGCTTGCACTACACTAATCTTTTTTAGGTTATCAAAATTCATAGGGCACATTCTCTGATGCCATAACCAACTATCATTAATCTGATTCATAAAGCAATTTCCATCAACACCTTTAAGTTGATATATATTTCCTTCAAACTTCATTCGTATAGCAATCACTATTCTAGACCCTTTCCTGATTTCACATCTCTCATCTTTAAATCCAAGATTATATCCTTTACTACACATATGTCCAACACTCAAGAGATTAGGCCCTAAGCCCTTAACATAGTAGACATCATCAGTATTATGATTGACATCAAAACTTATTGAACCTATCCCACAAATTTTAGCACTAGTATCATCTCCAAACATAACTAAGCCTCCATCACATTTTCCAATTTTAACAAACTCTTATCACCGTTCATGTGATGTGAACAACCAATGTCAAAAACCCAATAGTTCTTTTCTTGTTTGGCATGTAGAGTAGAGATTATAGTATCTTTTTCTTTTTCTTTCTTCAAAAGACATTCTTTCAACTGTATTTCAGAATTAGCAGAAGTAGGTTCATCTTTTATAGCCAAGAACAAGCATTCATTATCATAAAAATCTCCATAATCAAATTCCTCATCAGAAATACTAACATCCTCATTCACATAATATTCTTTGTTGATGTTCTTATATTTGCTTTCTTTCTCAAATATTTGTTTGTTCCTATTAGCTCTTCTTGAACACCTCAAAGCATAGTGACCTATTCCTCCACAACTAAATCATTTAGAGGGTAACTTATCTTCATACTTTTTGGAGCCTTTCCTCAACCTTCTCACAAAGTTAGCTTCTACTTCATCAGGATTCTCTTCATTTGGATCTTCAGTTCTTGTAGCCTTGAAAGCATTTTCTAATTTGGATCCATTTCTCAAATTCAGCTTTCTCATTTCATAAGATGTCAGAGTTCGCAATAACTGATCTTTAGTGTAGGTTTTATAGTCTATGTGTTCTTCAATAGTAGATACCTTTTCACTGTATGCATCAGGGATAGTTCTAAGAATCTTCTTTACAATCCTATATTCATCTATTGTAGCACAAAGTCCTTGCATTCCACCTACTAATTCATCCACTCTCTGTACATAAGATTTAATGTTCTCATCTTTAGACATATGTAGGAGCTCAAACTGTGTCTCCAAATTCTGAAACTTTGCTTCTTCAACCCTTTCATCTCCTTCGTGTGCCTTTTCTAAAGCATCCTAGACTTATTTAGTAGTCAAATTTTGAACTTTAATCAACTTGAAATGTGCAAGACTATTCTTCAAATGAACTTCACCATATTGTTTGCTTCATACGCCTTGATTTCATCAGTTGTACTTGGACCATTAGCAAGAGGGGTGTAAGGAGTCTTGTAGGCTTTCTCAACATCATATTCTTCCATCAGTATTTTCCATATAGCATAATTAGTTCCATCAAACTTCAGATACTCAAAAGTGATCTTGCTTGCCATCCGAGACCTTCCTTAAGCGGTTAAGCTCCTCTCCAAGGAACCAAGCTCTGATACCAATTTTTAAACAAGACAACTAAGAGGGGGGTGAATCAATTGTGAAAAATTTTAACCTTTACAAAATTTTACCAGAGATTGGATCAATCATAAATCCTTTACTTTGATAAAATGATTAAACATTAAGTGAAAAGGTAGAAATTGAAAAAGCATCACACATACATAGTAGCACCAAATTTACATGGAAACCCCAATAAGGGAAAAACCACAGTGAGGATTAGCTCACAATATAAAGAATATCAAAACCAATTATAAAGGCTCAATTCCAGAATAGGCTCACTGATACACAGATACAAAGAAGATAGAAGAGATATGTTATAGAGGGAAGACAATCTAAATGCAACAGAGATTTCCACCATGATTCACTCAAACACTTGCAGAGATGCATGAATGACAGATTACACCTTTAGCTCACCACATCCAGAAACTCAATAATTATATTTCACACTGATCTTCTAAACTCACATCACATACACACTATTTCACATCTATCTTGCTCTATTTATTTGTATACTTCTCACTGATATCTTATCCTATATTTATACCATCTTCAAATTTGAAACATATCCAAAGTCAACCATACATCATTTAAATACAAATTAGGTCAGTTTCAAAACATTCTAGGGTGGAATTAGAATGAGGGAAACCCAGACACACACTTGATAACGACCTAAATAAGTCCTAACATGCTTCATGAACTTTGAAATTAATGTTTAACACAAGTTCATCCAAACTAGTGTAAAACACATAGAACAATTAAGAACATGCAAACCTTAACAAGATCCAATCTTTCTAGAGGATAAAATTATCTTCAACATGATCATAACAACTTAACTCTAGAATTTCAAGTCATAAGACTCAACCAAGAAGAAATTTGAAGCGACTACATTTCTCCTAGACCTTAGCTAGATACCTTGAAAAACACAGTTCACAACTGGTGAACATAACTTGCACTATACAATGATCCAGAAGCCCAAAATATGGATATAGTAGCTTTCAACAACCATGATAAATATATCTGAATCACACAAACATAGGAGCAAATCACAAAGCAAAACCTGGAGCAACACCCGAAGCAACCACTAAATACCTACAACCTTTCTTTATTACAATTTTCTCAAAATCCTCAACATATACAGCCAATAACCTGCAACATTATATCAATGACAACAACAACTAGTTGATAACAAGTTAACCAATTGACATCAATGACAACACCTTCATTCTTGCAACAATCTCCCCCTTTGTCATAAATGGCAACACATGATGTGAAAAACCATCAAAGACAACACTCTAGCTCTGAACACACTTTTTATGATTTTACTTTCTATTTCTCCCCCTTAGTAGATAATATTTTTCACATCTTCCTCAACTCATTATCTCAATAGATAATATTTTTCACATCTTCCTCATCTCCCCCTTTGACAACAATAGCAAAGGTAAAAAATAGTTTACATTGATTTTCCCTTTGACATTAAGAACATAATACTCTTTCAATGACAACACATGATACTACGTGCTCCCCCTGAGAGGTATCCACCAAAAACATCAATCTGGAAGAAATATATATCCATAGACCCACCATACTAAAGCATCTCCATATGCATCTAGTTCAAGAAAGGAGGGGCAATCACCCCTAACTTACCCCAAAGATACTCATAAAAGTATCTTTACAAAGAGCCTTCATAAATATATCAGTAATTTGATCCTTCGTAGGTACATACTCAAGTTTACTTCATTCTCCACAACCTTCTCTCTCAAGAAATGATACCTGATAGATATATGCTTTGTCCTAGAATGCATCATTGGATTCTTTGAAATGTTAATTGCACTTGTGTTATCACAAAAGATGGAAATAGGATCATCATACATTACTCTGATATCTTTCAATTTTTGTTTCATCCATAAAACTTGTGTAAAACAAGATGCAATAGTAATATACTCAGCTTCAGCGGTGGAAAAAGAAACTAGATCTTTCTTTTTACTCAACCAAGCCACCATGGTGTAGGAGTACCTTAGCATGATCATGCCTCCAAAAGGCAACTTAAAGATTTTGAATTAGAAATGATAATATAATGTTGGAATAAGGTCTAATAGACCTATTTAATTTTTTTTTAGGTCATTCATAGGTATTTTGGAGTCATTTGTGTTGAAATGTAAAAAGTTGCAAAAAGATGTGAAGTTGGCAATGCAAAATTGAAAAAGTGCAACAAATTGCAAATAGAGGAAGATTAAAGGTCAAGGTAGTTAGGGAGACAATTTTAGGCATTGTTTGGGCTTTATAAATACATGATGTAACCTCATTCAATTCGAGGAAGATTGGGAGTTGGTTCATGAAGAAGAATTTTAATAAAAACACACAGTTTTTTGTATTTTACCAGCATTTTGTGTGTTGTAGGCCATTGTATGGCCATTTATTGTGCACAACTTATCTCCTCCTCCATTGGAAGTCATTTCCCTATGAGTCTACTTCAATTTTAAATTTATTTCATTTAGATTCATTAACTATTGAGAAAGATATTGGCATTTTTGTTTTGGCGAGTGAAAACCCTCTTCTAGGGTAGCAATCAACACATTTAATTACATTTCTCATAGTTTAACTAATGAAAATCCTTCAAAATTGGTGAACAGAGAATTTTGAGTGTGTTCTTAAAGATTCCAAATTTTTAGAGGGTGAGGATAAGGTTTTGGTACATTTTTACATTGCCCTAGGTCTGCAATTCATGAAAAATCTAGAAAATTGACCCTGTACAGTGAAGATTTTTGAGTTTGAACATGTGAAGGGTGTTCTTTTGGGGTGGAAGTATTGTAAAATGTTAATTAAGGGTGTTTAGAACCCTTTCTTGTTAGGTTTTTTGGAAGTTACAAGTTTAGAGTCCCTTTATATTGTCTGACCTGTGAAGACAAAGTTGTCTCAGTCTGGTAAAAACCAATTTACAGTGAGTTTTGTGGACTATTGCTCATGGATGCGAAGTCTTACTTAGGTATTGATGTTAGTAAAGGTGTATGGGAGTACTTTGAGTCATTTCTTTCAAGTTTTGGTGAATAAATAAGTTTGATTTCATCTTTATGATGGTTGTCCTATTAAGACAGTGTTGTTATAGTCCTAATTAGGACAAGAAAATACAAATGTTGATAATTACAAATGTTGGGACAATCCATCTTGTTTTTTCTCATATTTGAGTTGTATAAGTGGATATAAGGGTTGGTGTTAATCAATTTTGTGTTGTTCATATTGGTTTATGGTTTAACAAGATAATTACATTGCCTTAATCTCTATTTGGTGTTGTGAATCAAGGTTTTATAAAGGGAAAGAGAGTCCAAATTGTAAGGACAACAAGAATTTGTTAAATGATTGACAAGTTGAGTGTGTATTGAGAATTTTATTCCCATGCTTTGCATCACACCAATCTACAACCAAGAAAGAAAGCATCACAGCTTGTACTTTTTTTTCATCTACATAGCTAGCCTAATCTACATTTGTATAAGAACTTAGTGTAAATTCAATATCCCTAGGATACCATAAGCCATAACCTAGAGTGCCATTCAAATATTTGAATATTCTTTTAACAACAACAACATATGTTGCTTTAGGATCTTCTTGCAATATAGCCACAAGACAAACTACATCCATAATATCAAGTCTAGTAGTAGTCAAATACAACAATCCACCAATCATAGATCTATATTTACTTTGATCATCCTTAGGTGAATCATCATATTTACTTGATTTGCAACCAATCACCATAGGAGTGCATACCAGTTTGTAACCATCAATCCCAAACTTCTTCAACATCTCTCTTACATACTTTTACTATGAAATAAAAATCCCTTTCTCAATTTGATTAATTTGTAGCCCAAGAAAGGAATTCATCTCACCAAACAAGGACATCTCAAATTCTTTTTGCATTTCTTATGTAAACATCTTACACATAGTTTCATTTCCTCAAAAGATAATGTCATCAACATATACAACCATAATCAATATTTTTCCATTTTCAATTTTTAAAATACATATTACTATCTACCATACCTTTGTTGAAACCTTGTTGAATCAAATACCTATCTAACCTTGCATACCAAGCTCTAGGAGCTTGCTTCAATCCATATAAAGCTTTCTTCAATCTGCAGACCATATTTGGTTGATTTGACAATTGAAATTCTTCTTATTGTTTCATGTAGACCTCTTCTTCTAGATCACCAATCAAAATGTATAATTAACATCCATTTGATAGACCTTGAAATATTATGAGCAGCAAACACTAAAAACATCCTGATATCTTCCATCCTTGCCACCGGAGCAAAAATCTCCTAAAAATCTATGCCTTCTACTTGTGAGTATCCCTTGCACACAAGCCTTGCTTTATTTCTGATCACTTCTCCATTCTCATTCAACTTATTTCTAAATACCCACTTTGATCCAATTATGTTTTTGTTTGTCGGTCTAGGGACTAGTTCCCAAGTTTAATTCTTCTAAATTTGCATAAGTTCTTATTTCATAGCTTCCATCCAATGCTTATCTTTACATGCTTCACTTATGATCTTTGGTTCAATCTCATAAAGTAAACACAAATTTGTCTCACCACGACAACTTTGCTTCTTGTCAATACTCATTTTGTCTTTTCTCCAATGATCTAACTTTCTGAATGATTTTTCTACACATATTTAGGTGTGTTTGGGGACACCACCAGAGCTTCTTCTTCCTCTTCTTTGTTTTTCTTCTCTTTCTCATCCTTTTCTTGTTCTTCCACAAATTCAATGCTTATGCAATCAAGTTCATCAAATACATATCCATCAACTTCAATTGAATTCTTCATTGCTTCATCAACCTTAACATTTGTGCTTTTTACAATCTTCCTCAGTCTTTTATTGAAACATGTGTAAGCTTTGATTTTATTAGAATATCCAATAAAAATACCTTCATCACATCTAGCATCAAACTTCCCTAAATTTTCTTCATCTTGTCTAATATAACATTTGCTTTCAAATACCTTGAAATACTTAACAGTAGGAATTCTTCAACACCATAGCTCATACGAGGTCTAGTACTATTTTCTCTTGCTTGAATTTGATTGAACACATAAACAGCAATGTGAATAGCTTCTCTCTAGTAAAGTTCTAGTAGACCAGTTTCAATAATCATTGATCTAGCAGCTTCTTGAATTGTTTTGTTCTTCATTTCAACAACTCCATTCTGTTGAGGAGTTCTCAGAGTATATAACTATATTTTTATTCCATGAACTTCACAAAATATATTAAACTCATGGGAGGTGAATTCACCACCTCTATCAAACCTTAAGCATTTTATTCTCAAATTTACTTCATTCTCAACCATAGCCTTGAATTTCTTGAATCTATCTAATGCATCATATTTCACTCTAAGAAATGTAACCCATGTATACCTAGAGTAATCATCAATCAAAAGCATAAAGTATCTATCACCTTGTAGACTTCTCACTCTTGTAGGACCACAAAGATCTATATGAATTAAATCTAGTAGTCCAATAGTAGATTGTTCCTTTGATCTAAAGTTGTTTCTTGCTTTCTTTCCAAACTGGAAATTCCTGCAACTAGCATTTACAGGCTTTGTAATCCTTGGTAAATCTATCGTGGATTACACTACACTAATCCTTGTCAGGTTATCAAAATTCATATGGCACATTCTCTGATTCCATAACCAATTGTCATTAATCTGAGTCATGAAGCAACATCCATCAGCACCTTTAAGTTGATATATATTTCCTTTAGACTTCATTCCTGCAGCAATCATTGTTTTGGATCCTTTCTTAATTTCACATCTCTCATCTTTAAATACAAGATTATATCCTTTACTACACATCTATCCAACACTCAAAATATTGTTGGAATAGGTGCCTCAATTCTTACTGGCATATAACTCCTGAAGGGAAAAGTCGTGACATTATTCAAGTCTATCCGACTAGCTACTTTGAATCCCTTTGAAATGTTCATGTCGCTGAGACAAATTTGATGTCTTGCCGAATGAAGTCTATCAATGTGACCTATTGTGTTTGGTGTGACCTTTTGTCGAGTGGAGATCTCTGGCCGACAAAATGCTCTTATCGGGTGTCAGGGTGACTTGAACACTCAGGAAGAAGTCCCAACGACTAAAGAATGTCTCACTGATAGCATATGGTCATCGGGCTAACACAAGGGTCTCGGGAAGATCTCTCAGTGACTATGTGAAGTCTCGCCGACGGTGGATGATTTCGGTATGACTAGAACACTCGGTATGAAGTCTCAGTGACTGATGAAGGTCTCACCAATGGGGATATACTTGGTATCTTTGCGGTGACAAAAAGACTTCAATATGAAGTCTTGGCAACTTGGAGAGTCTCGCCGATAGTAAAAGGTCTTTGGGATGACAGGTTGAACTCGGTGTGATGTCTCAGCGAAAGTGATAAGTCTCGCCGACTGTTGGATGCTTCAGTATAACATGAAGATCTTGGTGTGATGTCTTGCAAAAGACGATTGTCTCGCCGAATGGAATACTCATGTAGGCATGACTTGAAGACTTCGGTATGAGGTCTTGGCGAGCTATGGTAGTCTTTTCAATGGCAAGGTAGAGGTCATTGTGACTTGTGAGCATCGATATGAGTCTTGCTGATGAGGAAACTCTTGCTGATAGGAATGCAATGGATGTCGGTGGTTTCGGTATGACTTGTGGTGTTCGCTATATCATCTTGCCAACTATTGGAACCTACGCTGATATTGACAGTGAAGCCTTTGAGCATTGGGGAGACACTTCTTGTGTCTCACCGACATGCGAACTCAGTTGAATGTTTCCTTGACTATTTTACTATCCTATGTGGTGTCTTGTGGACCAGTTAGAGGAAGCGAAATTCAAATGGTTGGCGGTTGGATTTTTGCAACAGTTGTGACGCTGGAGCTGAACTGAATGCAAGGAAAAATAAACACTCGAGAGGAAACTTTCTACGATGGGTAATGGTGGATAAGGATGAATAGAAGATAAAAATTAGAAAGTGATAAGATTTAAGGGATCGATTCTGAGTTTGAAATAATCGGATTGTTGAGAACATTTCTATAAGAGATTGAATAGTGAATGAAGTTGTTGTGAACTGATACCAGAGAGTTGTATCTTTGCATTGTATGTAATTGTTTGTTACTGTAATACAAAGAGATTTAGCTTGGTGTGGTGGGTTTTTTTCCTGAAAGGGTTTCCCACGTAAATCTTTTGTTCATTGTCTTTGTGTATTTTTTCTATTTCTGAAAATCTTTCATGTGTGTCTTAATTGGATTGTAATTTGGAAATTAAAAGTATTGTTTGCATTCTTCCCTGTGGTTTTGACATTAGGAAAGTTGCTTCTACACCTCTGCTTTCCTTACAAGTGGTATCAGAGCCTGGCCAGTTGTGTTATCCTTGTGAGTGGGTTGAGTTTTTTGTGTCAATTCTTTTTCAATGGGATTCTGGTAGAGGTCTAATAATTTAGTTACAGATTAAGATGGCAAGCACATCCAGAAAGATGGAAATAGAGAAATTCAATGGTAGCAATTTTGAGTTGTGGAAACTCAAAATGGAAGATCTGTTAGTGGACCGAGATCTTTGGAATGTTGTGTCTAGAAAAAAACCTCAAGACATGAAGCAAGAGGATTGGGCCCTGGCAGATAGAAAATCAAAAGGGCTGATAAGGCTCTGTTTGGAAGACTCTGTTCTTCTAAACGTTCATGAAGAAAAGACTGGCAACTATTTATCAGGGCAAGTCCTTGGTGAACAAATTGTTCTTGAAGAAGAAGTTGTACTCTTTGAGAATACATGAGGGAGGATTTGTTGTTGATCACTTGAATGCTTTCAACATGTTGATTGCACAGTTAACATATGTTGGTGTAAAGATTGAAGATGAAGATCATTGTATGCCACTGCTATGTTCTCTGCCTGATTCTTGGGATCATTTGGCGATGACTATTGGGAGTACAACATCCAATTTCAAGATGGAAGATGTTGTTGCTTCTCTGTTATTAGAAGAAATGAGAAGGAAATCTTCTAAGATGGCAAAGGAGGCTCTTGCTGTCAGAGGTAGATCGAAGGAGAAAGGCAAGAAGAAGGACAAGAAATCCAAATCGAAATTAGAAGGAGATCAAAGTCTCTTGGCAAGAAGTCCAAGGTGAAATGCTAGAATTGTGGGCAACCTGGTCATGTCTGAAAGGATTGCAAGGAGGAGAAAAAGAAGAAGAAGAAGAAGAAGACCTCTTCTAACAATGATTCTTCTCAGGGTGATGCAGATGCTTTCATTGCAGCTTTGGCTACACGGGCATCAGATGATGTCTGGCTGATTGATTATGGAGCATCTTTCCACATGACATCTCATAGAGACTAGTTCACGAAGTATGAAGAATACAATGGTGGAAAGGTGTATTTGGCAAGTGATTCATCTTTGGAAATTGTTGGTCGTGGAAGAGTCAGAATTCAATTCCTTGATGGAAGAGTGAAGGGAATCAATGATGTGATGCATATACCAGGTCTGGCTTGAAACCTACTTTCTGTAAGTAAGTTGAATGATATTGGAGTGCATGTCACATTCTCTGGAAATGGCTACAAGATTACTAGAGGCTCTATGGTGCTAGCAAGAGGTGTTGGTATTGGTACCTTGTACAAGCTGGATGCACTAGTTGTCTAATGTAACAGTGTCTCTGCAAAGTCACTTAAGGCTACTCATGGAGATAAGAAGGAAAACATTCCTGATAGAGTAAAATCCATGGAGGTTAAACTTCTAGCAGAAAAGACTATGCTCTAGCATCATAGCCTAGGCCACATTGGTGAGAAAGGTTTAAAAACCTTGAAGAATAAAAACTTGGTTGAAGGGCTTAAAGATTGTAACCTTGAGTTTGAGTTTTTGAACATTGTATATATGGTAAACAGCACCATGTTTCATTTTATTCTAGTCCTCACAAATCTTTTGGTTTGCTTTATTATATACATTCTGATGTTTTTGGTCCAATGAATGTTCCTTCTTTGTCTAAATCAAGATACTATGTGTCGTTTATTGATGATTATTCAAGAAGAGCATTTGTATATTTTCTGAAAAGTAAATCAGAAGTGTTCAGTCGGTTTAAGGAATTTAAAAACCTTGTAGAAAATCAGACTGGTAGGAAAATAAAATGTTTAAGGACTAACAATGGTGAAGAGTTTTGTTCAGATGAATTCGAAAGGTACTGTAAGGACCATGGGATTAAAAGACATAAGACTACACCTTACACTCCATAGCAAAATGGAGTTGCTAAAAGGTTCAACAGGATAGTAATGGAAAAAGCACGAAGTATGCTGAGCAGTGCTGGCTTGGAGGAGAATTTCTGGGCTAAAGCAGTCTCTACAACATGTTACTTGGTAAATCATTCTCCTAACTCTGCTCTTGTTGAGAAGACACCTTTGGAAGCATGGTCTGGAAAGAAGCCCTCTCTGAGACATATTCGTCTTTGGCTATGAGGCATATGCATATGTGCCATTTGAAAAAAGATCTAAGTTGGAAAACAAAGTTGTAAAGTGTATTTTTATTGGCTATAGTGTTGGCATAAAAGGATACAAGCTTTGGAATCCTGAAACTAAGAAGGTTTTGTACAGAAGAAGCGTTATCTTTCATGAGCTGAAGCCTTCTACATTTGATCTGCAGTCAGAGAAGAAATCAGAAAATGAAAAGGATGTAGCAAAAATTCCTCCAACACCAGATAAAGAGGAATTGAAAAATTAAAATGTACCTGATACTGAGGAGAGCTGAAGTAGTTCTGAAAGTTCTAAAGAAGATGAAGAACCACCTTAGTCTTAGCCTGTGAGGAGGTCAACTCATGAAAGAAAGCAACCTGAGAGGTATGGGTTTTCTTTGATAGAGTCTACTTGTGCCTATGCTTTAATTTCTAGCACTGATGAACCTAGGACTGTGAAAGAGGCATTTAAAATTTCTGATTCAAACTCTTGGTTGGAAGCCATGAATGAAGAGATGGCATCATTAGAAAAGAATGATACCTGGAGTTTGGTGCCATTGCCTAAAGGCAGAAAAGCTGTGGGCTGCAAATGGGTATTTAAAAAGAAAATTGGTCTGGATGATAGTGTAGAAAAATATAAAGCAAGGCTGGTTGCAAAAGGTTATTCCCAGGTAGAGGGAATTCATTATGGAGAAATATTTTCTCTTGTAGCTAAGCTGACATATATTAGATTTCTTTTGTCACTTGCAGCAGCGTATGACTTAGAGATTGAACAGATGGATGTGAAGACATCGTTTCTTCATGGTGATCTTGAAGAAGAAATTTATATGTCCCAGCCGGAGCACTTTGTGGAAAAAGGTAAAGAAAGACTAGTTTGCAAGTTGAAGAAATCTATGTATGGGTTAAAACAGTCTCCTAGAATGTGGTACCAAAATTTTGACACTTTTTTGTCATTGGGATTTGTAAGATCAAAATGTGATCAAGTTAATGATTTTTTATCTTAAGTCTCAGTTGTCTGCAAAGTTCAAAATGAAAGATCTTCGTGCAGCAAGGTATATTCTGGGAATGGAAATAACCAGGGATAGAAAGAATAGAAAACTTTGGCTCAGTCAGAGAAAGTATGTTAAGACTATTCTAGAGAGATTTTGCATGACTGATTGCAAGCAGCTAGTTGTTCCAGTTTTGCAGGGAACAAAGTTATCTGTTGAAGACTGTCCAAAATATCCTTCTGAGATGGAGGACATGACCAGTGTACCTTATGCTAGTGCGGTTGGCACCCTTATGTATGCAATGGTCTGTGTAAGGCCATACATTGCCCAAGCAGTGGGAGAACTTAGTCGGTTTATGGCTAATCCTAGAAGGACACATTGGGATGTTGTGAAGAGAGTGTTTAGATATCTGAAGGGGACTTCAGAATATGCTCTGTGTTACCATGGCAACTTGGTTGAATCACAAAGGACTCTCAGCATTCAAGTTTATGTGGATTCTGATTGGGCAGGGGACATTGACAGTAGAAGATCCACCAGTGGATATATTTTCATGATGAATGGTGGTGCAATGAGTTGGATGAGCAAGCGGCAGGATGTAGTTGCTTTGTCCACTATAGAGGCAGAATACATGGCAGCTACACATTCCTATAAAGAAGCAATTTGGTTAAAACATTTATGTTCTAACATTGGTTTTGATGCAGGAAAAATTACTATTTACTGTGATAGTCAGAGTGCTATATGTTTAGTGAAAAATCCTACTTTCCATGCCAGGGCGAAACATATAGATGTATAGTATCACTTTGTACGAGATATGGTGGAGGATGGGAAGGTCTCTTTGGAGAAAGTGGATACTCTAGAAAATGTTGCAGATGCATTAACAAAGCCTGTGAGCACAGACAAGTACAGGTGGTGTGCCAGTTCGATGGGTCTCTTGGCCCATGAATTTCAGTAGTTTTATTATGCTCTGGAGGTGTCAGTAAGATCTTTGTCAAGTGGGAGATTGTTGGAATAGGTGCCTCAATTCTTACTGGCATATAACTCCTGAAGGGAAAAGTCATTGTGACATTATTCATGTCTGGCCAACTAGATACTCTGAATCCCATTGAAATGTTCATGTCATCGAGATAGAGTTGATGTCTTGCTGAATGAAGTCTATCGCTGTGACCTATTGTGTTTAGTGTGACCTTTTGTTGAGTGGAGATCTCTGGCTGACAGAATTCTCTTATCGGGCGTCGGGGAGACTCATAGTGACCGGGGGCTTCAGGGTGACTTGAACACTCGAGAAGAAGTCCCAGCGACTAAAGAATGTCTCACCGATAGTATATGATCATCGGGCTAACACAAGGGTCTCAGGAAGATCTCTCAGCGACTATGTGAAGTCTCACCGACGATGGATGATTTCGGTATGACTTGAACACTCAATATGAAGTCTCAGTGACTGTTGAAGGTCTCGCCGATGGGGATATACTTGGTGTCTTTGCGGTGACAAAAAGACTTCAGTATGAAGTCTTGGCGACTTGGAGAGTCTCGCTGATAGTAAAAGGTCTTCGGGATGACATGTTGAACTCAGTGTGATGTCTCAACGAAAGCAATAAGTCTCGTCGACTGTTGGATGCTTCAGTATAACATGAAGAGCTCGGTGTGATGTCTTGGAGAAAGATGATTGTCTCACCGAATGGAATACTCACGTCGGCATGACTTGAAGACTTCGGTATGAGGTCTTGGAAAACTACAATAGTCTTGTTGATGGCAAGGTAGAGGTCATTGTGACTTGTGAGCATCGGTATGAGTCTTGTCGATGAGGAAACTCTTGCCGATAGGAATGCAATGGATGTCTGTGGTTTTGGTATGACTTGTGGTGTTCATTATATCGTCTTGCCGACTATTGGAACATACGCCAATATCGACAGTGAAGCCTTTGAGCATCGGGTAGACACTTCTTGTGTCTCACCAACATGTGAACTCAATTGAATGTTTACTTGACTGTTTGACTATCCTATGTGGTGTCTCATGGACCAATCAGAGGAAGCGAAATTCAAATGGTTGGCAGTTGGATTTTTGCGACGCTGGAGCTAAACTGCATGCAAGGAAGAATCAACGCTCGAGAGGAAACTTTCTACGATGGTTAATGGTGGATAAGGATGAACAGAAGATAAAAATCATAATGTGATAAGATTTAAGGGATTGATTATGAGTTTGAAATAATTGGATTGTTGAGCACATTTCTATAAGAGATTGAATAGTGAATGAAGCTACTGTGAACTGATACCAGAGGGTTGTATCTCTGCATTGTATGTAATTATTTGTTATTGGAATACAAAGAGATTCAGCTTGGTGTGGTGGGTTTTTTTCCCAAATGGGTTTCCCACATAAATCTATTGTTCATTGTCTTTGTGTATTTTTTTTGTTTATGAAAATTTTTCATGTGTGTCTTAATTGGATTGTAATTTGGAAATTAAAAGTACTGTCTGCATTCTTCCCTATGGTTTTGACATTAGGAAAGTTGCTTCCGCACCTCTACTTTCCTTACAAATATTTTTCCCTAAGCCTTTAACATAGTAGAAATCATCATCATTATGCTTTCCATCAAAACTTACTAAACCTATCCCACAAATCTTAGCACCAGTACCATCTCCAAACATAACTAAGCCTTCATCATATTTTTCAAGTTTAACAAACTTACTCTTATCAACGGTCACATGATGTGAAGAGCCACTGTCAAATACACAATAGTTATTTTCCTGTTTGGCATGTAGGGTAGAGATTACAGTATCTTTTTCTTTTTCTTTCTCTGGAAGACATTCTTTCACCTGTCTTTTAGAATTAGCAGAAGTAGGTTCATCTTTTATAGCCAAGAACAAGCATTCATTGTCATCAAAATCTCCATAATCAGATTCTTCATCAGAAATACTAACATTCTCATTCACATAATATTCTCTGTTGATCTTCTTACCTTTGTTTTCTTTCTCAAATCTTTGTTTGTTCCTCTTATCTCTTTCTGGACACCTTGAAGCATAGTGACTTATTCCTCCACAACTAAAGAATTTAAAGGGTAACTGACCTTCATACTTGCCAGATCCTTTCCCCATCCTTCTCACAAAGTTAGCTTCTACTTCATCAATATTCTCTTCATCCAGATCTTCATTTCTTGTAGCCTTGAAAGCACTTTCTAATTTGGATCGATTTCTACAATTCAGCTTTCTCATTTCATAAGATGTCAGAGTTCCCAATAACTGATCTTTAGTGTAGGTCTTGTAGTCTATATGTTCTTCAATAGTAGATACCTTTTCATTGTATGCATCAGGGAGAGTTCTAAGAATCTTCTTTACAATCCTGGATTCATCTATTGTAGCACCAAGTCCCCACATTCCACCTACTACTTCATCCACTCTCTATACATATGATTTAATGTTCTCATCTTCAGACATATGTAGGAGCTCAAACTGTGTCTCCAAATTCTATAACTATGCTTCTTTCACCCTTTCATCTCCTTCATGCACCTTTTCTAAAGCATCCCAAAATTCTTTAGCAGTCTTCAGATTTTGAACTTTAATCAACTCAAAATGTTCAAGACTATTCTTCAAAATGAACTTTGCCTTATTGTTCGCTTCATGCACCTTGATTTCATCAGTTGTACTCAAACCATTAGTAGGATGAATGTAAGGAGTCTTGTAGGCTTTCTTAACATCATATCCACAATACTCTAGATAATCTTCCATCATTATTTTCCATATAGCATAATTAGTTCCATCGAACTTCAGATACTCAAAAGTGATCTTGCCTTCCATCCTGGACCTTCCTTTAGCGGTTAAGCTCATATCTAGGGAACCAAGCTCTGATGCCAATTGTTGAACAAAATAACTGAGAGGGGGTGAATCAGTTGTGAAAAAATTTAACCTTTACAAACATTTACCAAAGATTAGATCAATCAAAAATCATTTACTCTGCTAAAAATATTAAACATTAAGTGCAAAGGCATAAACTGAAAAAGCATCACACATACACAGTAACACTAGATTTACGTGGAAAACCCAATAAGGAAAAAACCATGGTGAGGATTAGCTCACAATATAAATAATATCAAAATCGATTACAAAGGCTCACTCCAAAATAAGACTCACTGTCTGGATCAAGACTCACTATCTAGTAAGGGTTAACCAGCCGAAGGGCTCACTACCACACAAATACAAAGAAGATAGAAGAGATATGTTATAGAGAGAAGACAATCTCAATGCAATAGATATTTCCAGCACAATTCACTGAACCACTTGCAGACATGCATGAATGATGGAGTACACCTTCAGCTCACTGCATCTAAAAAACTCAACAATTAGATTTCGCATTGATCTTCCAAACTCACATCACATACACACTGTTTTGCATCTATTTCACATCTATCTTTCTCTATTTCTTTGCATAATTCTCACCAATATCTCATCATGTATTTATGCCATCTTCAACTTTGAAACACATCCAAAGTCATCCATACATTATTTCAATTCAAATTAGGTTGGAGCCAAAACATTCTAGGGTGGAATTAGAATGAGGGCAACCCAGACACATGTTTAATAAGGACCTAAATAAGTTCCAACACGCTTCATGAACTTTGAAAGTAGTGTTCAACACAAGGTTGACCAAACTAGTGTAAAACACAACAATTAAGCACACACAACCCTTAACACGATCCAATCTTTCTAGACAACAAAATTATCTTCAACATGATCATAACAGCTTAACTCTAGAACTGCAAGTCATAAGACTCAACCAAGAAGAAATATGGAGCAACTAAATTTCTCTCGGACCTCAGCCAAATACCCTAAAAAACACATATCACAACTGGTGAACATAACGCACACTTTACAATGATCTAGAATCCCAAAATCTAGATATAACGGCTTTCAACAAACATGATCAACATATCTAAATCACATGAACATAGGAGAAAATACTGGAGCAAAACCCAAAGCAACCAATGAATACCTCAACGTATACAGCCAATAACCTGCAACCATGATATCAATGACAACAACAACTAGTTGATAACCAATTGACATCAATGACAACACCTTCATTCTTGTAAAAAAAGGAAGTGATAAGAGAGGTCATCGGTCTATGCTCCACCAAACCAGTTCCTATGTTGAAATCTATAAAAAATGAAGTAGTTATGGAGAAAATTGGTGCTAGTTATGATAAGAGAGCTCTTTCTATCAATCCCATTAGAAACCCTACTATTAGATATGTTGCTATGGTTATTGGTTACAAAATCTATTACGCAAATAGAGACAATTCTATATTTTCCACCGCAGTCAATGTGGCATATGATATGATAGAGAATGGTGCAGATTATGACCTATGTGAGTTGCTTAGGCAATGACTAATGAATAATCTAAAGCAGACAAAGGAAAATAAATATGTGCTTAAGTATGGCACCTTGGTTATGTGCTTACTCTTCTATTTCTTGAAGGAGCTTCCCATAGTTGGAAAGGTAAATTGGATAAGTGGAAGACCTATTGCACATCAAATTGCAGAGCATATGAGGAACCTTGGAGACATCAAAGCACATGATGATGCCCTTACTACTTTCTTTGCAGTATTCCAGAAAATAATGCATGAAAGAGAGAGGATTCCAAGGAGTATGTTTGAAAAATACAAAGATGATATCACTTTTCTAGTATCTATAGATGAATGTATGATGGAAGCAGTTGAAAAAAGGAGTATATAGATCCCTACACTAGGATATGAGGTCAGTGAACAAGAGATGATATGTTATGTTGACATCTTATTGAAGATCCCAAATAATACAACACAACCAAGATATGGGACTTATGAAGAAAATTCCATGGAAGTACACATGAAACAAAAAATACCTATCATCAAGAAGAATGTTGATGCTATGGTGGATGTATATGCCAAGGAAATGTGACTTTGTAAGGAAAAAGTACAGTATGCAAGACAAAGAGCTAGAGAAAATAAGAGTGTTGGAGAAGCATGTTAGAGTAATAGGTTAATTACTTAATTAATTTAATCATATTGATTAATTAATTAAGTCACCTTTTACTTTATTTTTCACTTAAGCTAAACTTAGGCACTTTAATAATTACTTTATTAAATCTTAGGGTTCACTATAGGGTTTTGACCCCCTTTCTTAAGGATTGATCTCTTTGTAATTATTAATTCTTTCTTATGCAATTTTACTCTCTTGGTTTGCAGAGCAATATCTTTGTGTTGTTTGAATCTCTTCTATGTAACAGGTTATTTTGCTTGTAGGTGATCACTAGGTTCTATGAGGTTGGTTTATCAACCTCAACATGGTATCAAAGCATGGACTAAGCAAGCCCCTTCTCGATTTATAAGGTTTTTTCTCTTCAACAAGGGTTGTAGGTTTCATATCTAAATCTCCTTTACATTTTTTGCAAATCTTGGAGGTGGACAATTTTAGATGCATTTTGGTGTAAAAAGGACTTTGTCATTGGATTCAGAGTTGTCGAGAAACTCAAATTTGGTTTTTTTTTGCCTGATTTCAATTCCTAATGCCAGATCTATGAGGGTTTGAAGCGGTTGTTTTTCTCTAGATCCGGAGGGTAGCTAAAATTTTGGTGTGATTTGAGCCAAAACAGAGGTTTCCATTGTGCTTAAAAGGCCCAAAAACCTTAAGATCACCTATCAAATCACCAAAATCAGTGTCGGGAGCTTCTGAGGAAAAAAAAATTGTACAGGGGCCCATACAGCCCCTATACGGATTCTTGCATGTCATTCGAGAAAAATAAAATTGTTAAATTAAGGTTGGTGTTTATTTTTTGAATTTCATTTTTTGAAATTTAAAAAAAAAATCATCAAAAAAAAATTTATTAAAAAGTTGGTTTCAAAATTTAAAGGGGGTGGATATTTTGTGGTTTGGGCACATTAAATTATTTGGGTACGCTTTGTACCTTGGCGGGCCCCACCCAATGTACCTTGCTGACCGACAGGATCTCCAATGGTCAACCGACGACCTTTCGCAACAGCCGAGAATTCTCTTGTGCCATTTTTTTCGCTTTCCTGGTGATTGTAAAATTTTCAGTAGTATTTGCTTTGTTCGTGGCTTTTTACCTAGCAGCAATGATCTTTTTTTCGGCAATGATTTTTTTGGTGGAAAAAGAGGATCTTTTCCACATATTCTGAGCATACCTAAATATTATGTTCACGTTTTTTCACCATGGGGCCGATTTTTTTCTGTGAAGGGAATATTCCCTGGAATATTTAGCATGATGTCAGCGGTACGACAACTTGCATGGCCCCTTTGGCCCCTTCTTTGGCCTCCAGGGAGTGATTTTTTTCTTTTGTCCATAATTGGGGCATACAATATCATTTTTCAGCAAACAAGATATTGTTGGAAACCTGATTCTGTCAACTTTCCAATGGTGTGTCTCATTGCTTTATTTTGTTGTTGGTGCATTCTACAATCTATTTAAGTCAAAGGATATTTTTTCATTCTCAAGCTCGTAACTTTTGACCAATTTCTTCATTTTTTATGATTCCAACAGTGTTGGAACCGTCTTTCAAAGCTCTTCAGTTCCATCCATGCAATTTTTCTAGAATGTTCTCTAGGTATATTTTATTTAGATTTTTGTGTTTTTGCACTTTGGTGAATTACTTGGACGTTTTTTCTCCTAGAAACTTTTTTGTTTGTGTGGGATGACTCATTTTTGGTTGTTCTATATGTATTTCTAGTTTTCTACCCTATTTGGGAATTGTAGACATCTTTTTCATGTACATTATTATGTAGATGCACTAAGTTAAAGTGTCATTCTAGTGTATTGTTTTTTGGATATTTCGCACATCCTGTTGTGCCTATTGTATTCACACTATGATATAAAGTGCCATGGCGGGTTTGATGCTTTTCCTTTATTTTCCATCACACCTTTGTCAAGTGAGTGTCCCTTCAATGATAATAGTGAATCTTATTGATTCTAGCCTCATGCGTGTGTGCATTAGTTTGCATACCCTTTTATTTGCAGGTTGTTTCTCCTACATACACTTCTTGGTTTCACACAGTTTTAGTGTTCCGATCTTGGCTCTCTCTTTTCAGCATTATGGGTGGGTTTCCATTGTTGGTGCTAATGCTTCCTTGGTTTTGTGTTGGAGTGATCTATGTATCTAGTTCTTGTTCCTATGTACTTTTGGATGCAGTGTACATCAACGGTTGGTTACATACATTTCGGTGAGATGGATCATTTACCATATGGACACTCTTCCATTCCTATTTTCTGGAGGTTCTTCATTTCAGCACCATATTAGTCATCTTTTGACAATAGTCTACAACTTTGTGCTTTTAGATGTTCTACATGTTACTATTTTTCAGGAAATTGTCTTGTTTGGAGGCTTCTTCAATCCTTCACTTGGCTTTCATCTCTTTTTGGAGTGGAGTTTTTCCCATGAGGTTTTCTCTTTTTCTCCACTTTATAGAGATTTTGGTTGTATTTGGGTACCTCATCAGACCTTCTTCTCGAGACCCAACTTTTCTTTCATGCATTTTGTCCTTATTTATTTAGCTTCTCCCTAAGTTCATCTTAAGGGGGGTGTTAAAGTAATAGGTTAATTACTTAATTAATTTAATCATATTGATTAATTAATTAAGTCACCTTTTACTTTATTTTTCACTTAAGCTAAACTTAGGCACTTTAATAATTACTTTATTAAATCCTAGGGTTCACTTTAGGGTTTTGATCTGCTTTCTTAAGGATTGATCTCTTTGTAATTATTAATTCTTATTCATGCAATTTTACTCTCTTGGTTTGTAGAGCAATATCTTTGTGTTGTTTGAATCTCTTCTACGTGATAGGTTATTTTTCTTGCAAGTGATCATTGGGTTCTATGAGGTTGGTTTATCAACTTCAACAAAGCATCCAAGAGTGCAAGGAGATATGGTAGAACAACTACCACACCTCCCTCTATCTAGAAGTCCTCTCGGGCTTTACCTTCTGCTGGAGAGAAAAGGAAGACAATTGTCAGTCCTCTGATAAGGGATAAATCCCCTCTGATTGCACATGATATTGTTATCACTATGATTTGCACCCAAGCTAAAACTTAACACAGCTAATCATGTGAAACATGGGAACTTTTCTAAGGCTGTGGGTCACCTATAGCAGAAAAGGACCTCCAGAGAAAGTTGGCTCTTTATGGATATCACCTAAACTACTATTTTTCTTTACTGAGGAAAGGGTAAGAAAGATGAAACTTTTGAAATGAAACCAAAAACTACTACCCTATGGCAATACACCAAACTGACTATAAAACATGTAAATTCAACTTAATTACACAGTTCAATTAATAGCTTGAAAGAAGCTTACACAACCCATTTTCTGAATATTGCTTACATAAATACTTTATAAGAGGGTGTTGATACAAGATCTTAGAAAGGAAAAATATATTTCACAACTAGAAATCTTGCATTTTTTTCACACAACTCATAACCTGTAACAATATGTCTTCTTGCAACAAGGAGCTTTCAGTGAGACAAAAATACAAGGAAAAGTATAGATTTCACAAGAAGCTTGATCAATCACTATAAATAGAATGCACACAAGAAAGAAAGTAATGGGAGGGAAAAATAACTTAATGCTATTAACATCCAAGGTACTCACTGTTTTACATGACAAGATGAGTTACAAAGCATGTTGAAGTCTGTTGAAGGACTGTAGAATGGTGCAGGGGCACCTACTACACCTTATGGTGTTAACATAAGGAGTCCTAAATTGATCAAGGGTGGATGTGAAAGGTCTTTCAATGTTTAAGCAACGAGGAAGTTGCAAAATATAACAAATCTTGAAAATATGTAAAGGTTGTCAACCCATGTCAAGATGGGTAAAAGTGAAATTTCTTCATTTTTTCTTGTATAAGGTCATGAATAAGGTCTAATAGGCCACATAATAGATGTTTAAGGGTGTTTTAGGTCTTAAAGGTCAATTAGGTGGAATAATGCAAGAGTTGCAAAATGTTGTTAAGTGTAACCTTGGCAAAACTTGCAATCTAAGTGTTAATTAGTTGAAAGGATTAGTTGTGCTCGGTGGTTGAAGGTATTTTATTGATTGGAATGATTTAAAAATCCTTCCAAGGATTGAATGAGGGGTTGAATAAAGTTTGTATCGAACAAAATTAAAGAAATGCCACTGTGATTGAGCAATTTTTTGTGTTTTCCCTATTTTTCTGAAGATCTTTGGTGTTGTACAGACCCGTACAGGCTGTTCATGGCCTGAATTCATCAATATTTGGAGTTACCCATGTTTTCTTCCATTTATATTTGATTTTGAGTTTTAATTCATTGATTTTATTGAGGAACTAACGAAACACAGTATTGCCTTGTTTTCCTATGTCAAGGGTTTTGAGGGGAAAAATATGAAAAATTAACCAATCCACCTACTATATTGGTCCTTTTTCTCGGTGGATTTGTCTATGGAATTTCAATTTATGTATTTTAGTACTTTAGTGAATAAGAGGGTGAAGGAATGTGGTATTGAAGTGATGCTCTAGGGCTAAAAGTGCAATTTTTCCTTGAAAAGTGGTGGTTTTGTGATGGTCCTCAATGAAATACTGATGGAATTGAGTTTTAAAGTATGTCAAGTGACTAGGAAGACTTGTAGGAATGTGTTTGGGTTAGTGATTGAGCTTTTAAAGCCTTGGAATGAAGTTTTCCATCGAAACCCTTATTTCTTGCATTGAAATGGAGGGTTTCTAAGTTTGGTATGAATCTAACCATACAAGTGAAATCCAACAGTGGAATCTGTGGTTTTGAGGCATTTAATTTTCTACCCCAAGGTTTTAGGGAGATTGGAGAAGTTTGGAGGATACTTCCTTTGTAAAATAGACCTATTTCACTAGGTCTTTCCATGGTGAGTGTATTGAAAGTCAATATTGGTCCAAAGGAGTCTCAGTTGATCTTGAAGCATGTTATGTAAACCCTTAAAGGTATCTAAAACCATCTTTTAATTGGCAAGTCATTTAGCAAAAATTGGGTGAGAATTCCCTAGAACTGGGTTGACACTATTAATAGGAAATGCATGCTTGACAGGAGGAACTTGTGAAATTCACTTGATGTTGTTTTAGAGATTGGTTGATACTCTTATATTTTTCATTTGAAATTAGTCTCCACCCTAGGTCTGCATCATAGAATCACTATCTTCAAAAATCTGCAAATTAAGAACTAACTCCAAAATGAGTTTCAAGAGTGAATATAAAACTCAACCCCAAGTAGTTGCACCAAAATAGGAGCAAGCAACTCCCTTGGGTCAGATCCACCAGAAAATCCTAAAAATGAGGCATTAGATTCCTCATAAAACTACCTCCAACATGTGGGGAAAGTGGTTTTGGCCATGCCAAACATCTAGGCATGCAAAACCACCCCTAGATTTCTGTAATACCTCCAACAAGATGAATAAATGCCCCCTAGATATGTGGCATATGTCTCCAAACTGAAAATAACTTACCCTACATTCCCTCCACTTGTTTTGAAATCACATGTTGAAAGTATACATCATTTTTTGCATTTAAGAATAGCAAAATGACTCAAGGTTTATAAATACACCTTAAAGTCATTTGTTTGACAATAATAATAATGCAAAAGAATATTCAAAGAAAATCATCAAAGCATGCACATTCATGGCTGAGATGGAAATTCAAGTTGAAGTGGACTTCATATGTTGAGGTGGAATTTACCTTACCAAAATTTATAAAAAAAACATGAGGCAAAAGATTTTCCTAAGGAAAACACATCAACATGAAGGGTCACGGGCTCACACATTAGTTAGTCTTTCATTTTTTATAAAAAAATGGCAAAAATGCCATCGGCCACCAAGCTTAGGGTTTCAGCCCTAAAGCAAAAGTAAAAATAAATAAATCTTATTTGCATCATTTTGCATAGAAGCTTCAAGAAGAAGCTCAAACACCGCCAACATAGTGAAGGTTGGAACTCTATTGGAATACTTTTTTGTGGAATTTGAAGCTGTATTACAAGCATTTTTTGCAAATATCTGTCAATTCTCTCCTTCAGAAACAAGTTGGTAAGTTGTTTCTAGAAAAAATCTTGAAAGAATACTTTTATTCGTGACCTTTAGGTTTTTCAAACCATGGAATTCCATCTTCGGTATGGTTCTGAATACTTTTGTTTTTGTGACTTTGGCATTTGCTTGTCTATGCCACCATGGGGATTTCTGGAAATTTTAAAGGAGATTTCATAAACCTTTAATGGTGATATTTTTACTCGGGTAAGTTCCAATAAATGAAATCTTTGCACCTTTCTTTTCATCTTTTAAGAACATAGTACTCAAACCCGAGCCATTTTCTATGGATTTCCTTTTGTTTACAAAAACGCATCAATTATTTACCTTTATTCCCTCACAATTCTATTAGAAACCCTTTAAGGGTTTACTTGGTTTTTGTAGTTGGCATTTTAAATCTTGGTTAACCCGACTTGAGGGTTTTATACTCTGCTCTACAAATAATACGTTTTTTACTGTAAATTTCAAGATTTCATGCAAATTCTCAAGTATTTTCATATCAAGGCCTCAGGCATAAACTATATTATGTACCTAGAAATTGCATCTTCTACTTACACCTGACTCTGTAGTTGATATTCCTTTTTGGTTTCATATTTCATGGCCTCGACATCTTGTTATTTCCTCATCCATTCTGTATTTTCAGCATTAAAACCCCAAATCGGTTCATATGAAAGCCAAAAAAAAAACTATTTACTCCAGGCCATGTTCTTGCAGAAATTTGTTTTGGGTTCTATTAATAAACCCACACCAGCATTGTTTCCCTCAAAACAGTGAATAAGATGCTCATTTCGTGCTCCACTTGAGTGTATATAGAGGGCTCATTTCTTTGTGAAGGTCATGACCATAACTTTTTCCTCTCCTTATGTTGAAAATGGGAATGCTTCCATGTGTTCTTCTTGTGCATTGATGTTCCTAATTCTTTACAGGTTGTGACCTCATACTTTTAATTATGTGGCTCACAATATACCATGTTCTTTTACACATTATATTATTACTTTCATTCATTGGCACATTTGATTCATTTACAAGTCCATGAAATCACCATTTTCAACTTCAGGATTGCATATGATATTTGTTTTACTTGCAGCATAAGAAAAGACAACTTTGTGTACAAACCCAGAAAGAAACAAGACATGTGATATTGATGAAAGATCTTGTTGTTATCTCTGTGCTTGTCTTAATGGATGTTTCTCCAAATTGATCCATCAAATTGTCATCATAATTACTTCTTCAAAGATCTTATCATCAGGCCTTTTATTGAGAATAGATGTGAAGTGATGAATGTATAATTGCACTCTATTTTTTGAATATTTGTTTTATCTATGGAGTATAATGCAATCCTTGAAAAATCATCATTTGTTGCTCATTGTCATCATAGGGATAGATCTTTATGCAATAGTCCTCTCATGGCCTAACTGTATAGAGCACTATATGGACATGACACCTGAATTTTCCCCATTAAATCTACCATCACACATATTTTCCTATTGATGAAGAGCTTCCATTTTCTGCACTTTTCATTAGCACTATCCTTTAGATTACCCTCCATGGTTGTTTTATGCAATAGTGATTATCTTTTGGAACTTTGATCATTGCTACACTCTTTCTTTTCAATAGTCCCATTACATATATTCTTCCTCAAAGTAGATACCTGCAACCACTGCCAATATTAAATTTCACACATGATTTTTCTGATCTTCTAGTATTCCTAATAACTTCTTGTTATCTCTTAATATTTGATTCATGCTTTATGGTTTTCCTAAATAACTACATGTCACTTATGATAGTGACTATTAACTCACTGCCATAAATGATAGGTACTTATTTGTATGAACCATAAAGAGATGATCCCTTTGATGAATAATCTTTCAATATTATTTAAAGCACAACAATGCAGCATGCCGAGCTCAACCCTTGTGGGAGCCATGTTTACACCACATGTTGAAATTTGATGAAATAGAAACATTGCTTTTCCTGTATCTATACATGAAACAAACAGTTAGAAAAAATATATGCATATGCCTGAAGGGCTTGATGATCATGCTTCTTTGTTTGGGCATGTTCAGTTTGTATGTTTGTTTAATGTATTTGAGGGGCATTTTATACATTCATGGGTGCATGTACATGTAGTTTTAGAGACCATCATTGCTTAGAGCACTGCTCTAACATCATTTCAATTCCTAGATGCAGGGTTGGGAGCAAGGAGCTATGGGGAATGCAAGACATCTCAAAGTAGGAGACAGAGCAAGATAGAAGACATTGGACTAGTCATCAGGCAATGACTGGCCTCTTCCCCTATATGTGCATTCTTTTTCTTTCATCCATCAATGTACAAATTCTCTTTCATTTTCATTGGACAAGTTAAGTCTCATGGCTTGTGTGAGACAAATATGTACTTTTGAGTCAATAAAGATTACTTTCAGAAAGATTTTGTGCAAATATTTTCCATATTTTATGCACTTGTATAAATGCAATAATCTGTTACTGGAACTTGTAATCTCTTTGATTTTTCTGCTTATACCATTGAATGTAATATAGGGAAGAAAGATAAGAAATGAACTTCACTTTCAGTTTGCAAACACTCTAAACTCAATCAACTTGAGTAAATAACAAAATGAATAACATATACAAGGGAAGAGAAGAAGAAGAAGACTGTCACTCTTGTACCTCCTGCTACCCTAGCTAAGAGAAGAGTGAAACAAAAGATACAAGAGAGGTTATAGGGATTAATGTTTATGAAGAAGAGGAAGAATTGGAAGAATATGTACCTCCTTTGGTTCGCAAAAGGAGTGATCCTTCACAAGGTGAAGCTAGCACCAAAAGGAGAAGAGTTCACATAATTGATATTGAAAGTGAAGAAGAGATAGAGAAAGAGAAAGAAGCATTCAAGATTCACATAAGGGAAAAGAAGAAGCCAAGAAGGCCTCTCTGAAAAAGAAGGAAAAGGAAACAAAGAAGACTTAGGGTAAAGGAAAAGAAAATAAATAATTTTAACCAGTAAGGCCTCATTCCCCCATGAAGTTAGAGGAATTGCTTAATAGCATTTTGAAAAATGAAATGTTAGCAGAGATCGCAACTTTGTATAAGCATGCAGATGGGGTAGATAGGGCTACCATCATCAAAGCCATAATCAAATATATTGTTGTACTAGAAGTTGATATGCAGAATATCAAGAAGGATATTCCTTATGAATTATGTAATATTTTATTAGAAAGGAGATAAGAAGCAATAAAAGAGAATGAAAGGCTAAAAGATGAAGCCTTTGAAAGAATTGGTGCTCCACTTTCTGAAGATGACAGAGCCACATTGGCTACTATGTTTAGCAAGGAGCTAAGGAAAAAGAAAAGGGTCACTAACCTTATGGGTAAAGACAAAGATGATCTAGAGAGAATCAAAATGGAAAGAAATGATAAAGCATGGGAAATTTTACAAAAGCTAGGTTTTCTTCTAGTGGTTGAAGAAGAGATGAATTTTGAAATCAATGCTCCAGAACAAAATGTAGAAGAAGTGCAGACAGATGATTCTCACATGAACATGATACTAATGATGAAGCTGCAATAGACAACACTCCTCTAGAAGTGGAGGACATGATAAAAGGAGATGATAAGGATGAAACAATTAGAGAATGCATTGCGAAGGAAAACACATTCACTCCTCCTTTGACACAAGAAGAAGTAACTCCTCTAGTAAACACAAAAAACTAAGTTGCAAAGGATGAAAACAAGAATGACAATGCAGATGCAAAAATAGGAGAGCAAGAAAATAAAGATGAAGTGAAGGATGATGAGGAGAAAGAAGAAGAGGATAAATAGGAAGATGAAGACACAAACAAGGATGCATCTGGAGATGCAAAAAAAGACAAAACAAATGAATCTGGTATTGCAAAGGATAAGTAAAAGCATGTGCAAGTTACTAAGGCCTTTGGTGAAATCTTTTGGCTCCTCCAAAGATTCTCTAAAAAATCTACTGAGAATACAACCAAGTTTTCAACCAGTTGTCTCCTCACAACTGTTGTAATTTCCAATGCATAAAGGGAATGTTGATATGGATAAGATATCTCCCATCCACAAGCTTCAACTAGGAGACATGTTCCATGCATCCATGAGGAAGGAAATCATTGAATCGCATAAAAGGAGTAGAGAATTATTGGGTGAAGTAGTCAAGGTATTTCAAGAGATCATACTTGGATCGAATATTGACACTACACTATCTGGTATGGAAAACTTCAAACTCTTAATTTATTCATTTAATTATGCATTTGAATTAAAGAAATAAGATAAGAAAGAAGTTGAGAAAAGGATTAATGACAAGAGAATGTTGGAATTTTTTTAGAAATGTGCTATTGCACATAAGAAGTTCTTTGAATTGTTGAAGGATGTAGAAGCTTTTTTTGATGAGGCTAAGGCATTGTATCAGTATGGAATGAATTGGCCCAGAGCCACACAAAACATAAGGGAGGAGATGGACTCTATTGAGTCTCATATTAATGTTGCCTCTAGTGCATATGGCCCATCTGGTGACCTCACCGGAGTAACAAGGAACACAATAGAAAATATGCACACGAAGTTATTCCAACTACAAGCTTAGAGAGAACATATGATCTTAAAGTTTGGAGAGGTAAGGGATATGTTCAATCCAAAACTTGTACTTATTTCAAAAGATCTTCTCAGTTGTGATAAATCAAAGAAAATGAATCTGGTACTTGCTACTTCGAAAAAAGGAGAACTTCTATTAGAATTTGAAACTCAAAACAAGTTGCTTGTGGAGGCTAAGCATGAATTGAAAAATGGAACGCAAGCCTAGGAAGATCATATAAAGAAGTTATAGGCATCAACCACCTCTGGTTGACTCATTCGTTATCTTTTTTATGCATTTGTGTTTAGATGCTTTGTATATATGCAAACAATATAAATAATTTTTTTTAGTGCCTTTTTGGTTTTTTCTTTGGAACATGACTCAGGGGGAGTCAATTCATTATGTTCCAACTATATATATGACTACATCTTTCAGCCCGGGAGTTCCAATAAGAGTCAGAACAATTTGTATGGGCACCTTGATCCCTTGATGTCAAAGGGGGAGAGTATTTTTGGATTTTTTGACATGTTTCCATCAATGAAAAAGGGAGACATTGTTGGAATTTTGGAGAGATTGTTCAAGTTTTTCATTGATGATGTTCTTTGGCAACATGAGCATGGAAGGTACACAAAATTATGATATAGTGTTGTCATTTATTTCAACATTATTGTGGATCATTCTAATCAGTTCCAACAGGTTGGAGATGTTAAGACATTTGTGCAAGTTGTTTTGGTCTGGAAAGTTCAATTGCATAAAAATTTGACTAAGTATCAAATCTACCAATTTTGTGTAACTATGCATCAATTTTTGGGTCTGTGTTAGAAATCTGAATAGATTGAATAACCCAAGAACTTTATAAGAGAAAATCAAAGCTACATAAACTAGAAAAGCATAAAGAATGCACACCAGAACTCTGAGAGATTATGTAATTATAGAATGCATTAAGAGCTTCCAAGATTCCTTGATGCAAATGTACACATGAAGCCTTGATTATATAGGCAAGGAGTGAGATAGGATTAGACAAGATCATGACAAGCCTCTTAATCCTATCACATGTGACAACTAAATAACTACCTAGGAAATGATGCATAGATAAGATAAGGCTTCTAGAAAATCCAACTAATTCTTCTAGAAGGAATCTTATATCCTAAGTAAACTTAACATGTGAATGTGTCCCCCAATTACCTAGTGGAATAAATTACTAGGTAGAAGACTTTAATATTCACACTAACACCCCCCCTTAAGTGCAACTTAGGGAGAATATTATGATGCAAATGATGCAAAGAATGGGTCTCGACTATTAGGCCATGTTAGGTACCCATGTACAAATGCAATGCAGAGAATTATCTCACAATCGGAGAAAAGGAGAAAACCCAGTGGGAAAAAACTCCTCCCCAAAAAGAGAGATGAAATACAAAATACTCTCAATGATGCATGAGAGGGACCAAACCCCATCTGAAAAATACCCCCCCATAAGAAAGAAATGAAATGGAAGGAAAAAAAATCCCCTTTGAAGATATCTAATGGTAGATGCTCGAAAGTGGATGGAGATGATGGTCCACGATTGTCGAATAATGTTCCTCCCCTTAGGAAGAAACACAACCAAAGGTGTATGCAAGCTATCTCCCAAGTCCTGAAAGGAATATGTAGGAAGAAGGTACAGAATGTATGAAGTCTCTAAAGTAGGCTCAAGTATCCCCATGTCAATGCTCAAAGTTGTCACAATCAAATCAAGTATTCTAGGCCACACTACTAAAGATGACAAATCAAAATCTCCTAGAGAATGATGTAGAGCATAAGCTAAAGACACAAATATCTCCTTTGAAGAAGTATTATCCAAATGATGATGCAAGGTATCCACACTCATGTCAAACTGTGATGAATGATCAAGAGGGTCAAAGTGTCCCGTCACAACAACTGAAGAAGAATCATCTTCATTAAAGAGAAGATGAATAAACTCAATAGTTTATCCCAAATCTACAATGTGTCTCCATAAACAAGTCTAAAATACCTATCAAGAGATCATCCCAAGCTGAATCAAGAAGACTATAGATATCTTGTTGCAAGAAGTCATTGGAAGATTTTGAGGAAGAAACTCTAAACTCTGAAGTAGCAATAGTAGATGCAAGGAAAAAAGAGTGCTCCTCAAAGAGAATACGTATGTCCTCAATAGTATCATCTAGATCCGAGATGAAGGACTCTACAAACAAACAAGAGATTTCTTGTAGAAATTGGTCCCAATGAACTGAATCCAAAAGACATAACTAATCATGTTGCAATGTATCACTGAAGGCTCTCAAAAAAGAATCTATGGAATGTGAATCTACAATAGGTGATGTTCATGTATTCTCAACATGAGGATGAGAAGAGGAGAAGTCTCTACGTTATCTAAACATTCAAGATGTGCATAATACTTAAGCTCCTCTAAAGTATCATCATCATAAGGTATATTATCTGCATCATCAATTGGAATGAGGCAATCTATAACAAGATCATCTAGGAATGGAGAAACATAAGGATCTCCCAAATATTGGTCCAAACTATGTGGGGACATTCAATGCCCACTATAGACAATAGAGTGTCATAATCAACATGACAACCAATTATTCCTATTACATGATCAATTCTATTACCCCAAACATTCTTCTTATTAGGTGTGTCTGGTTCAGGCATGAGTCCATAAAGGTAAGGAAAAAGTTTTAGCCATATGAGATTGGTTAGAATGCCTTTTTCCAAGACTCATAATTAGCCTTATCCAAAATTATCATGAAAGGATGGGTAGAAAAAACCATGATACAATCCTCAAATGATTACAAATAAAAATAAAAAAAGAATACCAATACACTCCCACCCTTTTCACTAGTATCAAAGATCACCCCCCCCCCAAAATAAGATATCATTGGAAAGCTGGAGATTATCACTTTCCATCCACATAGGTATTGAGAATATTATTTTCCATTTTGTACTAGATATTTTAGGTTGAAGTCATCTTGTGCCAATTTCTTCAATAGGCCATAACTTTTGCCCTGGTACTCTAATTTTTGGAAACAAATAGGCAATGGAAAGGTCTTGAAGAGCACTCCACAAATGAAGATATCACTTTTTTCTTCTAAAATCATTTTTATGTATGTTATATGAACCTAAATCCAATATTTCATCTTGTTTGGACAAGTAGTTTGAGAGATATGAGTAGCAGAGTTTGGCTTGGCATATTACAATTTTTTTTTGTACAGTGTGTTTGTGTGGGAGAATCTGCATATCTTCGCAGATGAGTCTTTGGCCTTGAGGTTTTGAAGATAAGTTTCCAAATGTTAGTTGAGCATGAATTTCATATGGTATTGAGTTTTGAAGTCTACATGTCGAGATGTGGATACACAGATGAAGGTTTTTGCTTTTAGGTCTTATATGGAGTCAACCTAACACGTTTGATGTTATGTGAAGGTTGAATATGTATCGCTATCTTATTTGGGATCTATTATAGGTCTCGTTGTGCCCTCAGCACACACGCCCCATTTGGAACGGGGACCCTCTCTTTCCTTCACCTTATTGGGTCATTTTTGGCGTTGCTTCATTTTGTGTGCCCCTTGTTTAGTGTCATATATGGTCAGTGTACCTTTAAGGTCTTATCTCAAGTTGACGATGTTTCATCCCCCAATAAATTTTCTAAGTCCTAGGTCCTCATGGAGTTCCCTTAATGGTTTTCCTCTACTAGCATCCTTGGCACCTTCTGGACCCGCCCTATCAGATTTCCTTGGCTGGGTTTCCCTGCTGCATTCGTCGTTTCTAAATGGCCAAAGGCCCTCAATCTTCTGCCCCTCAAAACCCATCTTCCTATTCACTGCTTCTTGTGCTTGTAGTGGCTAAGTTTAAACAGCCATCCTTCGTTCTCACAGGGCCTAGGATTCCGGATCTCCCATCTCGAGTTTCTATCACGCGCTTGCTCTTCTAAATAGTTGTCCCTCACCGGAGTTCTAACTATCGGACTATGAGGTCCTCTTCACCAATGGATTTCCACTTAGCTTTTCAAAGAGACTCTCTGCTAGCGTCTTTCCAGCCTTCGAGTTCTGGATCCCTCAAGGTCATTTTCAAATTTTGAATCCACCAACCTTTTTGCCATCGTACATACATTTGCTGAAGGAATGTAATGCCTTTAAAATATATAAATAGGCCAGTTGACTTGTCATTTTCACATGTCAGGTTAGCCAGAAGATCAGAGAAATCAAAGAGCATTTGCCGCATGCCACCCTCAAGCCAATTGTCAACCTTCGTCGGTCCCTCACATTCGTTGGTGATTTCACCATCTTCATTCACTGGACTTTGGTGGTAAGTGTGTCTCTCGTGTCTCATATTGTGTTTTTCTTCAATTTTAAGGTGAAATGATGATTAAAAGGAATGAAAAACATATGCATTTGATAGAGAAAAATGAGGAGTTTAAAACCCATATGGTATAATTTTAAGAAGCCCCCTCAAATCACCCTTGAAAAAAATTTGGAACTTCCCTACCCTGGCGTTGTTCTTCACAGAGCTTTAACACCCTCAGGGCTCGGGACCCCCTTTTTTCTGCCAATAAAACATCAAACTAAAACAACCTTTAAATGGTGAGATGCCCTCTTGGGTCCCCTGTCTCAGAACGCTCCCATCTTTTCGCCATTTGGACTTAATGAAATTTGGATCCCTTGACTCCTCCCATGATCTTTGGGCCTGCTCCCACAAGATTCTTTCCCCAGGGTGCCGCCTATCCTCGATCATTTCTAAATGGCATCTTGGCTTCGTCCGCCCGGGCCTCGAGATCCACCCTTCTATCAACCACCTGAGTTAGAAGATGAAACTCCCACATCCTTAGTGCTTTTTGGGCCTTGTTCCACAGACTTCCATTATAACATTGTCATTTCACACGGCTATTGGATGGCTACTTTTCAACCTCCAGACCCTGATCACCCTTTGGCCGCACAGGTGAAACGATAAACTTAAGTGCACAGCCTTCTTTGGATCTGCTCCGTCAGACTTCCATCATCGGGACTTTGTCCCGTCTTGGCCATTGCCAAAGGAAAACCAAGCTCGTCCTTCTAACCTCCAAGGCCTGGTACTTCGATTGTCAATAGAACTCACCTTAGAAAACATGGAAGCAAAGTTCAATTTTGGGTCCGATCCTTCGGGTTTCTCCTGGCTAACTTCTGCCATTTGCTCGTTGTTTCCAAATGGCCATCCTCAAGCGGCTTCCTGTCCCCTTCTACCCAGACACTTAAATAATAAAGGAGTTATGCCAACCGTTTTTCACACTCACGGGTCCCGGACTCCAAAACTCCATTTTCAGAATGTCGTTTCACCAGGGTCATTTCAAACAGAAAACTCTAGATGGCTTTCACTCCTATTGACTCTGAATACCCCAATGATGGTCTAAATACCTGTCGATCTAGAAACAAACTTTGACCCACATGTTCAAATTGGACCCTCTCCTCCATGGAATTTTCAAATCACCTAAATTTGAATGTGAGAGAGACGATGCAGATTGGCCTGCCCTGTTCGCCCTTCAAAACAACATTTTGGCTAGGGAAGTTCGACCCCTGGGGCCCAGACCATCCAAATTCCCTCATGTAAACCGCTAATTACCATATGGAATAAATGTTAGATTTCTTGATTGTTGCATTGTCCAATCTAACACCATTTGCACAGATTTGGCTAACCGTTTGTGTTTGCATGCTTGATTATGCTCACCTTACCTTTGTTTGCAGAATATATGGAATTGGGTGCAGGACCCTCGGGGGTAGTTGCAGAGAAAGAAAAAGGGTAGAATACAGGCAAAGCTCCTCGTGGAAAGGAAGATAAAGACCAAATGAAATACCAGTTCCAAGGGGAACCGTTGTAGTCTAAGGTCACCACTGATTAGAAGGAGGTCTCTAACACAAATATAGGGCACGTGGAAATTGATGAATTCGCAAAGATTCAGAATCAACCCTAAGAAAGAGAATGACAGATTGATCAGAGGCAGTGGGATAGCCAAAGCTACAGGTTTCCCTCCCTCTCGTCACCCCCGAACTAGTGATGGCTTGTAGGGAGGCGTACTAGCCAGAAACCAGGACAATAGTGGACAAGGACATAAATGTGTTACCTGGCATGTTGAGCAAGGTGATAACCAAGACCTTCCATATCCCTACCTTCGAGGATATGGAATTTCCAACCATCAGTGAGTGCAAAGCAATGTGGGACAAGGACCCAATTAAATGTAAGAAGCTTATAAATCAATATTGGCTCAAGGAGAAGAGGGGAAGCACTGTGAAAGTTCCTCAGAAGCTCTTTCGCAGTGATTTCCATGAAGACTATCATGATCTAGTAACCCTGCTAAGCAAAGTAATGGGCCTTCCTATTGCTACATGCTTTCAAGAATGGATGGTCTACTTTGTTGAGCATCCATGGAAAAGAGGATGATACCACAGAGACCACATTTTACTGGGGAGGGATAATAAGTGATTGCTATTATGAGCAATTCATGAGCATCAAGAAGACCTCCAAGTTTTACATGACATCTTAGCTGGTCTATTCACTAGCCAAACGGAGGCAATACAGTGGCTTGTTCAGAGCTCTAAATGAAGAACAAGGCAGGGAGCTGAAAGTTTATGATAGGTACCCTCAGTTGCAATTCAAAAACTACAAGAAGGACTACTATAGGGTTAATGATGCTTTCATAGGTCATATCATCATATTGATTGGGGGTGACTTTGAGAGGCAAGTCTCCCACAGTGCTAACACCTTCCTAAAATAATATGCTTTCTTGTTCATTCAATACCCGAAGTTTACATACATTTGTGCTCAAGGATTCTCATAAAGACCGAACAAGATGCCCCGGTATCCTAATGACTGGATAATATTGCTAGAGCTTTCTCGGCAATTGTGGCATGTGCACACCCTCTTAAGCAGCAAACACCTTGCAGGGATCTCTTATCCCCTTTCTTTTGGCTGAGGGATGTACGAGCTACATACCTCGCAATGTGCAAGTAATTCAGAAAAGGAGCTGGTCGAGTACCATTTTAGACTTCACACCGCTCACCCACAAATGGATCCTTATGGACATATAAGGAGGTAGCTTGGACCTGAGTATGCACATTTACACAGCGTTGAGGATTTCTGGGCAAACTACCAAGATGACAAAGAGGTGTGGATGAGGCATTACATGCGGATGACCGCATACTTTGTGAAAAAGGTGAACTTGTTCCTAGTGCCTGATCAAGTAGAAGAAGATGAGAGCACAGTGATAGACCCCTGGTATGATGCAGTTGCCAATCTTCCACTACCGCTAATCGATTGGGATGAGTAAGAGGTCAATGACCTTGACATTCTAACCAAGCCCGTCGAGGCTCATACAAAAGATTGGATTGATGGGCAAGTTGCCCAATTGAAGCAACAAGGGGTCATCCTAACTTATGAAGAGCTCGACAGTGAGCCAAGTGGAATAGATGGTGGGGTAGCTACTACATCAATGGAAAAAACTTCAAAGTCTCCTCCACTCACTCGCTCAAGAAAAAGAAAGGAGACTGACGAGTAGCAGTCCAATCCAAAAGTGTATACTAGAAAAGCCTCGAAAGGCGAGCCTTCCAAGAAACATAAGAAATTGGCAAGTGCCTCTGAAGTTCCTATTATACAAGAAGATCCACTCCATGAGGGAGAGGAAATGGAAGTTGATCGACCCAAGTCCCCATCGGCTACCTCCACTACTGCTACTCCTTCACTAACTTCTCAAGCCATGGTGGCTACCTACCCACTTGCAGTGGACATTTTGGTCCACCTTGCCTCTTCTTCACCAACTGGACCGATCATGGTAGTTGATTCTTCTTCCACCACCACCTCTCCACTTTCTTTTGCCTCCATGTCTCCAACTACGTCCCTTTCATTAGCCACAACACCAATACCTTTACTAATGCTCTCCCTTCCAAAATCATTCTCATAGCATATGCAGAGTGCCCCCTCCAAAAAATTTGAAGTGTTAATGAATCTAGCCATCTAGGCTGCCCTGGCACAGGTTCTTGCCAATGTTCCTGTCTCAAAACCCCCAAGTAAACCACTAGAGATGAGAGCCACAATGGAAATATCTGAGGAATGGGAATGACGAGAGAGGAAAGCTGCAAAGGCATTGGAGGAAGAAGTGGATGACTACCATGAGCATCCAAAACACCAACATCTACAAATTGATACGGTAGTCCGTGAAGGAGAGGAGACAAAGTCTTCTGGGGGAAATGAAGAAAGGGATGCAGGTACTGAAATTGTACAAACATTTGATGTTGATTTTGAGGAAGAGTTGGCCGAACAACTAAAAGATGTTGGGGAGGAAGTGGAAAGACCACCTTCAGAGGAAGGAAGGCAAGAAGACGATAAAATGGAAGGAATCATGGAACTTCCAATAGGTGAACAACAAGAAGAATGCTCCAAACATGATAAATAGGTGCCTCTCTCAGAAGGGCAGGAAGAACAAGAAAAGGAAGTACATAAAGATGTGCCACCTCCACGTGAGGAAAAGAAAGATAAAGAAGAGGACAAGCCTGAAGAAGAGGCTAAAACCTACAAGGATCCAGAGACTGAGCAGCCCGAAGGGCATCGGAATGAAGATGAAAAGGAAGAAAGAGATATTGAAAGGGAGGAAAACCATACCAAACACCTGCCCACTAAATCCCCCATCAAATGCACGGTGTTCATCTAGGACTCCAATGAGGAAAAAGAAGATACAAGGGCAGAGAAAGAAGCTCCCAAGGATAAGGAGATTGAAATTAGGAAAGATAGAGAGGAGGGCGATCAAGAATCACCTAAAGAAAATTCCTCAATGCCCGACTGGCTAAAAAGGAAATTGGAGAGGAAAAATCCTTCCCCAAAGGATCCAAGAACAAGATTGGAGGCCATATTGGCCTGAGCTCAAATCAACACTAAAAAGGAGAAAAATCCTAAAATTAGATCAAAGGTGACAATGGATTCCTCTAGATCCAGAACAATGCAAGTAGCTACGCCAGTGGTGGGAGAAGAAGGAATCAGCTATAACGTCTCCACCATCAACTTGGAAACTGCTTCAAGGGATCAAAAGGAGAATCACCTTTAGGAGTCTGTCACCACGGTGGTGCACTTGATCCAACAAGATAAGATCTCCAAGGATGAGCTCAAGGCACAAGTTGCTAATCTAACAACCTACATCCAGCAGTGGTCATCAGCGGAGGAACTGCCTACCATGTCTTTGGCTCTGCCATAGTTGTTGTCCAAAGAACAAATAGACAACTTGAGAAAAGAAATAACTTGGATAGGACCACGGAAAACTAGTTTCGGTAGGTCTTTTATGTTGGAAACATGGCCATCAGTCGTGTTGTTAGGACAACAAACAAGTTCTTGGACATACAAAAGTCTCTTGAGGGCACAAGGAAATTATGTACGGACTTCCCAAGGATATACGGGTCTACTTACCCAAAAATTGAGGCCATCCTCAAACTACCAAGTGAGACTTGGGAAAAAGAGCTTGCATTCAAGAAGGATGATCATTGACTAATGGATGTGTGGAAGTGGGATTTCAAAAACCGGAAGGAAAGGTTGGAGCAAGTGCTTGACAAGGTGGATCTAGATGTCGATTGGGCCAAGGATGTTTAGGCGGATTGCAGTCGATATTTGAAGCTAATGATGGGGTATGATTTTCCTGTTGTCCAAATTGATCTGGAAAAGATAAAGCCTCATTTCCAGAAGAAGATGGAGGATGGGATGTCGAACGAGATCACTACCAACTTCATGAGTTTTTCCACCTGAGCCTTCACCTAATCTAAGCTATTCAGAGACCACGCCACCAAATAATGAATACTGGGAAAAGGTCACCAACAGATCCAAGAAGTGGAGTTACCAAGTGTTGTGATCTAAAATTTTGGAAGTTGATAAGCTCCAGCCACTGATTTTGAAGTTCATGGAGTATGTTGATTTGAAGTAGGAAGGAAACCCTGTTATCGATGAGGAATTCCTTACAGAATAGCTGCAGCAAATGGCAATTAGCAAAAAGAAAAAATGCTATAGTGTTGCCAATAGAAGACAAAATAGGGATAAGGACAAAATGTATTTTAAAGTGTAATATATTTGGGGGGTACGTAGAACCCTAGTTTGTAGTGAATCTTGGCCACACAATGTAAATCAATCTTGGCCATTCATTCTACTTTTTCAACACTATAAATAGGGGGGTCTCCTCTCATTTTCAAGGAGTTGAGTTGTTATAATGACATGCTGCAAAAATCTTAATAGAAATACATTGACTTTGGTGGATTTTTGAGTTTATTTTCATGTTTCATGGTTCATCTCCCATAGTTAGATGGTTTAGTTAGATTTACTTTGTTGTTTCAGTTGGTTTTAGCTTGCTTTGATAGATTTAGTAATGTTTTTCTATGGTTGTGAAGATTTTTTCTATGTAGATGTCTTCCTTGTCCATACTTTTTGTTGTTTGTTGCTAGTAGATGGTTGTGTAAAGTTAGTATGGACTTAAATTCAAAGTTGCTCCAAACTTTTATCTTTTTTCATGCATGCATATGGTGAATGAATGGTAAAATATTTGGAGACCTTAGAAGATAGCACAAATTTCATGATACTGTGAATTTTCTAGTTAAGTGAAATTTTGTTGAAGGAAGTTGTCCACTATAGGAACCTCCATGATCACTATTCATAGTTAGTTACATATCTAGGAACCTTCTCTCTTCCCTACCCTTTTTCCTTTTTTTTAATAAGTAACCTATGCTTAGGTTCATTGCACATTGTAAATCCAAACCTTAAGAAAATATTGGAGTTTCAGACTGTTGTTCGAACCTGCAGCAAAGTGCACATCAACTTCCTATCTTAGGAGCTCCATTTCAAGATCCACTTTGTTTCATCCAGCTTCATAAGTTTTCCCTATGATTACCATCAAAATCACATCAAAATATCAACTGTGGAATTCCATGCAAATCATGACCTGACACCCGGGAGACCTTGGGGTGATTTTCAGCAACTTGTTATTGGAGATTTCCTTTCAAGAGAGTTAGTGTGCCTATGCACTGCCTGTGTTAAGAAAGTGTGCAAAACACCACCTCAACAGGTCCATGTTGACCTATCCTAAGGAGTTTTAAGTTTTGAATTATGGCACTTTATGTGGATGAAAAAATTTTGGAGCCGACAAGTTACATTTTGGGTATTACATCCAATAGGGCTGACCTAATTGATGTTATACTTGATGCAGATATATAAGTTGGATTGTTTCAGTGTTTTAGAGATCATTGATGCAAAATGTATTGGGTTTGATGCAAATTTGAGTAGAGAAGTGCAAAGTTAAGTTGTGAATTTGGTAAGTTAAAGATCAGAATTGTGCGAATGAAGAGTGAGGTAGAGTGTTGAATCATAATCAAATAAATTTTGTTATTGTGCTTTAATGGAACTATAATTCATGCATGCATAAGATGCAATTGTAAAAATTCAAAAATGGGCTATGAGCCACCATCTCTCTTGTATCTTTCTCTTTGTGTACAATGAGTCCACCTGCAATGAGCATTTCTATAATATACTATAACTAGTTATAATATATTATGAGCTAACCCTCATCGTGGTTTTTATCATTTTTTGTTTTCCACGTAAAAATATCAGTATTCATGTGTTATATGATGTTTTGGATGTATTTATGCTTTCCTTCCTTATTGTAGTTGAATATGCATTAGTGATTGGATGCTTAATGTCTGTATGGTTAAAGAAAATATTGATTCACCCCTGCTCTCAATATTCTAGGTGTTCAATAAAGGATCCTTTATAGGGGAAGGAATGAGCAAGAACCTCCATGGGGAAAATGATTTCCTCCTTTGAGGAGAGGAAAAAATGGTATGAGTACCCAAGTTAATATGTTGGTATGGGTGTATGGATTTGGATGGTATGGAAGATGTGTTGTATGTGAAGTATTGGAGAATTGGGTTATTAAGAAGGAAGAAAATAAAAATGATATGTTGGTTATGATTCTTGTGCACTAGTTTCCCATGTGGTAGTGTAGTCCACAGGTCTCTATCCCCATTTTTGGGATTCTCATAGAATCCTTGTGTAAATGTGTACAATATTGGATGGGAGTATCTTGTTGTGAGTTGTTGTTTTGAAATAGATTGTTTATGCTACTATTATGTGTACATGTATACTTGGTTACCTCCTAGCTTGGGGGTGGTTTGTGATCAAACCTACAGTTGGGAGGTGAGAACTCCCTATTGGCCATGAAAGAAAGTTATATTATGTGTTTACTTGCAAGTTTCGTAGGAGTATTGGATTAGAAGCAACATTGTTTCGTATTGTGAAAGAGAAGAAAGTAATTGTCTTGTAATCTTTTCAGGTGAAATATGCCCTTTGTGTTGGATGTTGAAGCATGGTAAGGCCGATTAAAAGAACATATCAGTATTATAAATCAATTGTATTTTCATTGTAAAAAGGGTGTGTTGTATGAGAAAACCCCTTGTATCATTGGGTTTTGTAATGTGTATATTTTTGTTATTTGAAAGTAGAGAAAAATAGATAAATAGAGAAATCTTTTTTGTGGGTAAAGATAGTAAGTGATGTGAAATTATGTATCGTATTGTTCTTCTTTTCGTCCTATAATAAAACAAAACCTTTGTTAAGAGAATTATGTTCTTATATTAATCTATTTTTTAGAGGTAAATTAGAAAAAAAAGTATATTATGCCTCTTACCCTTGAGTGAATCAGACTGTGTTGTAAAGACATTATATATTTTAAGTCCTGTTAGTAAATTAGTAAATTTATTGTGTTCTAATTTGTAAGAGAAGCTCATTCTATGGATTATTTTCTTATATTTTCTTATGTTAAAATACATGTGGAAGGAATTTTTTTTGTTGCTAAGAGTAAACAAGGGATCCTCCAGTGGATGGTTTCCTTCTCTGTGTGTCATATTGTGGATTTGTAGCATGTTGTTTCTTGTGTTTTTATAATTTTTTCAAGAGAAAATATAACACCTCATGTAACTAGATTGGAATGGTTGTGATGGTTGTCTCCATGTGAAATATTTATGTATGTATTTTTATGCAAAAAGGGGATTTAGATTTGCAAATTTGTTATTTTAGCAATTAAGACCTATGGATTCAAGTTTAGTTAAAACTCCTTCAGCTCTTCCTTCATTGTCAAACCTTCTTGCATAGATCCCTAGACTATCATCCAAATTTAATAAACTTACTTCTCTAGCATGAGTCAAATTTGGAATAATTTTTACACTTAGCGCCTATACCCTACATTTGTCAAAATCATAACTCCAAACCTTGCCTGAAGATTTATGAAATCACGCCTGGAGTAGATGTTTATCGCTCAACTGACACAAATTTAATGTGCTCTGTTGAACCTTGATGATTCACAACAATTATGTGAATCAGTTAAGGCAATTGATGTTTTCCACATGTCATTGATCTACTTACCTTCATTGGTCAACTAAAGTCAACGCAAGCTTCTCATGAAATGGCAAAGTTCTGACTCCAGTCATGCTTTTCGGGGGTTGGGGATCACTAATACACCTTACCTCTTACTTGAAGAGCTTAGACATACTTAAAGAAAAAAGTCCAAACACCTTAGTCCAAATCTCCTTTTAACATGTCAAGGTTCGGCCTTTAGCCTTACCCTTTACCATCTACCTTTCTTACTCAACAGAAAACCATTAGACTAACTCCCGAACATTGAAGTGTGAAACTTTGACTTTACTTTAAGTTGTCAGAGGTTGGGGTTCTTTCTTCCTCCTTTCCATTTACATACAATGGAGTTAAGGTGTAATCCAACCTATCGATCTACAATGCTTGAATCATTCCTTCGCAAGTGTCGAAAGACTTAACCCCTTTGGGAGTTGGCCTTCATACTTTCCTTCTACAGCATATTTATCAAATGGATTAAGGAAAAATCCTTAACACCAAATTCATGAACACTTAAACCATATCAGATGTCGGGGTTAAAGGTTTCACCTTACCTCTTCCTTTGCTTTGTGTTAAGGCATAATCCTTAACCCGAAGCCTGAAGTCCGAAATTATCAAACTTAAACCTTTCTATCTTCTTCTTTTGGGTTGAGGCATTTGATATGAGGCATTACCAATGCCCAAAGTCCAACGATGTCAAACTTAAACTTTTCTATCTTCTTCTTTTGGTTGAGGCATTAGGTATGAGGCATTAGCAATCCCTAAAATCTGATGCCATTGGACTTAAACTTTTCTATTTGCTTCTTTTGGTTGAGACATTCAATATGAGGTATTATCGATGCCTGAAGTCCAACGTTATTGGACTTAATATTTTCTATCATCTTCTTTTGGTTAAGGAATTTGGTATGAGGCATTATCAATGCCTGAAGTGTGACGTTAATGAACTTGCACTTTTCTATCTCCTTCTTTTGGTTGAGGCATACGGTGTGAGGCATTACCGACACCTGAAGTTTCTCCTTTCATTAAGGGCATTCAGCAAAGGGTGCTTTCTAAGCCTGAATTCTGACATTTTCGGACTTAACCTTTTAGCTCTTCTTCCTTTCATTAAGGGCACTCAAAAAATGGTATTTTTGAAGCCCAAAGTCTGACGTTTTTAAACTTAACCTTTTGGTTCTCCTTCCTTTCTTTATGGAATTGGGAAAAAGGGTATCGTTGAAGCCCAAATTTTGAAATTTTAGGACTTAACCTTTTGGTTATTCTTCATTTTGTTAGGGCATTCGAAAAAGGGTATTATCGAAGCGCAAAGTGTGACATTTTCAGACTTAACCTTTTGGTTCTTCTTTCTTTCATTAAGGGAATTTGGAAAAGAGTATTGTTGAAGCTCGATGTCTAATATTATCAAACTTAATCTTTTGATCTTATTTTCATTAAGGCATTCGGCAAAGGGTAACACCAAAGCCCAAAGTCCTTCCGTAGTTTTGTGAGAAAAGGATTCGGGTCCACCATGGATCTTGTAGGATAGCAAGGAAAAAAATATATAGAGGCTCTAGACTTAGGAAAAATTTAAGTCTCTCCATTTATATTGGGGAAAAAAAGAGAAGGTTATCATAACCTTGTCGGTGACTGACAAAAGTTACCTAACTTGGAAAAAACTCTGAAATGACTTGACTTAAGAAAAACATTTGAATGTTACAACAATGCTTTTAGGCACCAAAACACTTTGGGAAATTCAAAAAGATGAACATTAGGCTATAAGTTATAATGCATCGAGAAAATGAAAGGCTATGAAAACCTAGGTGATGATTGAAAAAGTTTCAATAACTAATAAAAAGATCGACAACTTCAAGACTTAGCCAAATTTTGGGTAAATTTTGGATTTAACCATTTTGTTCTTCTTCCTTCCGATTGGTGGCATTTAGTATAAGGTGTGACCAAAGCCCAAAGTCTGAAACCTTTCAGACCTAGCTCAAATCACCACCTCTTTCTCTCTTTGGAAAGCGACATAAAGTAAGCCCAAGGCCCAAAGCCTGAACTTCTACAACCCTTCAAGGCTTGCACTAATCTTCAAATGCATCAAACTATGATACCCTAATGATATCAATGACAATCATATTGCCAAAGCATAGATGTTTAATACTTTAGAGGTAACATTTGTTCCTCTTTTCAAAAAAAAAGTTGTGCATTTTCCCTGAGTGCAAAATTATGGGCATGACAAGTTTAAGGAATGTTTAATAGAGTCAAGTCATATAAGTGTTAGGAGGGAATTGCTAGAATATATTGCTTCTACTATAGGAAAAAACTTGTCTAATTGTTTCAAGTGTTGAGATTTTGGAGATTTATATATTATAACTAGTTTCTTCTTGTACGAGACAGTTGCAGAAGAGTTCATATGTTACCAACCTTTACAATCTCTTCTAAAAATCAATTTGAGTTTATGGAATTTTTCACTATGTATCATCCTCTTCTACTATGTACTCTTATTCCCACTGGAACCTAAAGTGTGTAAGGAATTCTACTTGTTTAGCAAAATCATCTTACAAGTGTTCCTATTCTATTTCAATGGGATAAGTGATTAGATTTTAAATGGGTGTTCCTTAGCTCTCAAATGATTTAAAAATACATTGATGGAAAAAATTTATTCATAAAGTTAACCTTTGAGACTCAATTAAGTTCATATACTAAATATTGTAATGTTCCTTAAGAACATGTTCATAAATAAACACAGAAATATAAAAGAGAAAAATTATGCATGCACTTGGAATGCTCTTTTGCATCGTCCAATCTCTTCAATAGAGCTCCTTTCTCCATGCTTAAAACTGATGAATTGATAAGCTCGTTGATTTATTTTGAAGAGCTTTATTGTGTACCTTTGCCTACAAAACAAAGAAGCAAATAACAAATTTGAGAAAATTGCATTATCATTGGCTGCTAGAGTGTAGTTTATTCACTGTCTAACGATCCAAGACTCCACTATAGTTCTCGGAAAGAACTAATAGTATTAACAACAAAGATCTAACATCTTGAATGCCTATTTAACTACAGCTTTGTAAGAGATGAAAAGTAATTAATTTCGCTTATTAGAAGAATATTGTTTCCTTCTTTAATTTTTCAAAACAACATTGGTGAAACTTAAAAATATAAAATAATATACCCCATTTATGATTATAGATAAATACTTACACTTTTTTTCTTTATTCTTCTCTTATATATAGAAGGGAAATAAGATGTCACCTTTAATATTTAATAATATAAATTTAAAATTAATAAAGAAAAATAAAATATTTTAGATATATATGTTAAATATTATTAATTGATTGAAAAAAATTAACTCAAATTAATAAATATACAATTAAAATAAATAGAATTTTGTATTTGGTAATGTGAATTTGAATTATTATAGTGTTGTAATAAAGGATTGTAAATTAAAAGTTAAGAATATAAATTTGATTAAATAGTAGAAATGAATACACTATCGTGATGAAAGATTGAAAGTTAAAAATTAGAAAATGAAACTAGATTAAAGAATAGAAATGACTACATTGTATGAATATGAAAGCTTAGGATAAAATTGTGACAAAGATTCTATCGAAAATTGTGATGTCATACTAATTTTCATAATCTTTTCTTTACTAAAATTTAACATATATTATTTATCACACTTATTTATTTAATAATATCTTATGTAAGAAAAAAGATGAAAGTAATTAAAAACTGTCAAATTGATCAAAAATTTCTTACATATTAATTAAATTTCAAAAATGAATTACCACTAAACATAAATTATATAAATTTTGGTTTGATAAAAAAATAAAAAAATTGACATCTATACTAATAAACAAAACTCATATTTAAAATTATTAATTATAAAATATAAATAACTAAAAATTATAATTATAATTACAATTTAATAAAAAAAAATAGCTATTAAAAATTAATTAAAAATATTTAAAACATATGTAAAAATATTCTAAATAAAAATTTATAATAAAGCTTGATCACTCCATACACCAAAAATCTAAAAATATACTAAGAAACCACCAAAACTTTTTTCATGAATGAAAAATGCAAAAGTTCAATGTTTTATCTAGTTTAAAACATAAACTATTTTATAATTGACTTTACTTTTGCTTTCTTCGACAAATGAGGACATAAAGGGCTCACCTTAAAAGCATAAAGAAAAAAAGAAAAAAGAAAAACAATCTCATCAAAGATATAATGGTAGGGAAACTCATGATATTTCATTCTATAATTAGTTATATTTTAAGTCCAAAGTAGCATAATTAAAGAATTTACCTACCATTTTGTGTCCATGGTGAATAATAGAATTTAGAGAGACTAGTGGCTATGATTTCTTTACTTGATTCCATTTCCAATGGCAATTAAGAAGGAAAACATACTTGATTTTTGTTTATGAGTAGGTTTACTATCTATATGTTTGCCTTTTACAAGAAGACTTAATAGTTTAGTTTTCTATTATGATATTATTATTAGATATAAAAAAAAAAAAATGAATTTGGATTGTATATTAAAATATATTTTTTCTAATTTTTGTTTTTATCTTTCTTATTATTTAAGTATTAATGTGGTATGTTATTATATTTTAGAAAAAAATATAGTGTTTTTATATTCAGATGTGTTTTTTATCTAAAAATTTATTTTCTCTTGGTTTCGTATTCAAATTTTAACTAACCTCGTCATTTATAAAAATATATCAAACTTGACTTAATAAAAATGGATCTAGTGCAAAATGTAATCATGAGCACTAAAGACATTCAAGATACCACTTAGATAAAACACACAAGCAACAATGATTTGGTAGACACTTCCATTGTTGAACTTTCATTACTATAAAATTGCATAAACCTCCTTGCATCTAGGTATTGAAAAACACATTTTCAATACATCATATTTAATCAATTTGAGAAATTTACTAAGAAAAATCTTGATATGCAACAAACCATTCAAATTGAGTAATGTGAAGGTATAATTACAATGGAAGTTGGAATAAATCACAAGACTTGATAAAAATTTGTACAAAATGTCATCATGGTTTCATGAAATGCCAACATATAAATTGCTCACTAGTGTAGTTATATAACATGCAAACACATGAGCTATATAACATTGTAGCTTTATGGATAGCATTATTCCTAACAAGGCTCTACCATCTACAATCATATCATTAACAATATAATGGAAAAAGTAGAATCTAAGTCCAATAATGTCTTCCCTCCTCTTGATATCCTTCATCTTCCAACATCTTCAGTAATAACTAAAATGTGAAATCATGCCTTACCCTCTTTCATTTATCACATTTCTATTCATTAGTTAATATCACTTTCTACTTTGAATTATTTAAATTTAGAATGTAAAATATATTTTAATGCTCTATCATGTTTTTAGTTTTAAGATATAAATGAAAAAGAATAAAATATTCTAAATTAAAAATAGAATATGTTATTTATTTTTACACTTAATTTTTGTTAACTTTATATTATTACACAAGATTAAAATATTTCTTTCCAAAAACATAAAAGAAAAAAAACCACTTCTATTGTGGCTTTCTTTACTAAATTTTTGTTAACTTTATATCATTACACAAGATTAAAATCTTTCTTTCCAAAAACATAAAAGAAAAAAAACCATTTCTATTGTGGCTTTCTTTACTAAAAATATAGATTAAATATTGAAGTTTACTTTCATGTTTTAAACACACTTTGAATACATATATATATTTAGTAAATGTTTCATTGTGTTGCTTCACTTCTTTCTCAAAATAAAAAACAAACACCCTTAAGCACAAAAAAGTGAAAAAACACCAAATACTTTTCTTTCTTGCAATTTATAGATTCCTTTGATTATTTTACTTGTCAACTATTAGATAATAAAAATGACACTTTCACATCTCTAATCTAGATCAAGTAGCACTCTCAATTCTTCTCAAACAAACTCATTATATGGTTGCCAAGAATATAATAAATCATATTGTCTATCCATCCCTTTATGGCATATCCATAGGATTAAGCCATCTTCTACCATGGCTAACAATCCAAACCCCCCATAGTATATGTGAGCATCTCCCATACCTTAATGATGAGATCAATTTTATTATAATGTATGTTATGAGTATACTAAATAAAACATCCATATTTTCCACAATGACATAAAAATATTGAGGATAAGTGCAACCTCTCCTCCCTTGCATATTCCCTTCACATTGTCCTAAGTTTCACTACCACTTATGGTATGAGCATACTTCAGTGCATATGTTAGATATTGAACAAGAGTCATCTTGCCTGTTTTCATGCCTCTTCTACCTTCTGCACTTCCCTTTCTTCCAATATCCCTCTCATTAGTCAATTTGATTCCCATGTTATGTCTCCCTTATCTCTTCCCAAAAAATATCTTCCTTTACCATTTTATTCCACATCAGTCTACTCTCAACCCCTCTTTTCACCTCTTCCTTTTTTTCTCTATATCATTTCCTTAATCCCCATTTTATATCCTCTTCAACACTATTTATATATCACATCCATATATATACATTTCCCTACCATCTCATATTTTTACTCTCACTCTCCACTCCCCAATAATTATGCCAATCCCAAGAGACATCCAAAGTACACTAACCTTTTATGGAGACCAATAATATTTATTCATTTGTAATTCATAGATGCATACTATGTTTCATGATTACACAACATAGATATGCATGCATATATTTGAAATAATATAGATCCATGCACATTATTAAAAATCATCTGGTGACCAACACAATTACTCTCAAAAAATGTTCTAATGAAATAATCAACATCTAGATCCAAATCTCATGGGAGATTTAAATATCTTGGTGATTTAAGGGTGAAATGTTTGAACTAGGGAAAAATTGGACATCTAAGAAGAGATTGTAATGACAAGAAGAAGAACAAAAAGGTAGATTTTGATGATCAATTTAAAAGATCATCCCAAGATGAAGGTGATGCTTTTGTCACTACCTTGGCTACTCGTGCATCAAAAGGTGCATTGTTGGTAGACTCTAGTTCCTCTTTCCACATGGCCTCATATCAAGGTTGGTGTAAAAAATATTAATAATACAATGGTGGGAAAGTGTGTCTAGTAGATTATTCTCATTTGAAGAGTGTTTATTGTGGTAGATTCCTAACTATTGAATGTAATGGAAAAGTGAAGGAAATCAATGGTGTATTGCATAGATCCCTAATTTGGAATAGAATAATTTCTATAATTAAACTAAATGATGTAGGTTTGTAGGTTGTTTTCTTTAAAAGGAGCTATGATTCTTGCTAATGCTATTTGTATTTACATTTTGTTTAATCTAGATGCATACATAGTTCAGTGTAACAATTCTTCAATACCTACAATGAACATATTTGTAGAATATTCACCTTAACCATTAGAATCAACAAATAAGAGTCCCATTGTATCTACTTATAATGTTCACTCTTTTTGGGTATTGTTGTGTGGTCTCACAACACACCCCAAGAATGTAAAGCTTGGGGACCCAAACTCAAGAAGTGTTTGTTGGTTGGCTGCCCAAGGGATAATAACTATGAAATGGAGTTCAAAAGGCTTTGAAAGGGTTTAAATTGAAGAAAGAATTGTCAAAAGATGGGAAACTAGGATTTTGGGTAAATTGAGCCCAGGTGTATGGTCAAGATAGTTTCGCTGCAGTAATGCAAGAGCAGAATAAATTTTGTCACCACAAGTTAGAGATTCGCAGATACAAAGGAAATGAGTGAGGGAAAGTTACTAAGGTTTTATGGTTCACTTGGAGTGTGCTAAAGGGGTATTTAAGTGTTTTTATTGAGAGTCAAGTAATCGGGTTTCGGGTACCCATGTGCCCAAGTGAACAAAGCGGTCGAGCAAAAGTTTATGCATGTTACTTAATTTTTCCTGATGCACCAAATGTCTGAAAGTTCTCTTAATTTAATGATTCTACAAAAAGGAAAAATGAAAGAACATATTATTTTAATTTTAGTGATGTTTCTTTTGATTATTCTAAAAGGGAAATGACATGTGATATATCTTATTTGCAGGAAAGACAAGTGGTAGACCCAGGTTAGGGTATGTTCTATTAGATGCACAAGACAACTAAGAGGGGGGTGAATCATTTGAATAATTTTAAAACATTAAAAACCCTAATTAACATTCAGATCTACATTAGTTGTTAAACCCTTATCCACCATAAACCCCTTAACATGCATTAACAGAATGTAAACATGTAAAACAATAATGCATACACATCAAACACATAAGAACACCATATTTACTTGGAAAACCCAAGAAGGGAAAAACCATGGTGAGGATTAGCTCACTAATATATGAATTGCAACACTGAATACAATAAGACCCATTGCCAAAGGCTCACTGTCAATGGCTCACTGCCAAAGGACTCATTGTCTAGAAGAAAGATGAAAGAAGGGGTGGCTCACTACCAATTTGAATTGCTAACAATGCATCTTGCATATGCTAAAGGTATAGTTCCACTAAAGCACAAACAACTCAAACAAACTAAAATGTAGAAACTTTTTGCTCATTGCATTAAGAAGTCATATGATTTAAGGCTCACACTCAAATCAACACACTTGATCACTTCCACATCTTTCACATCACACACACTTCACACTTAATCCATACAACAATTCACCTTGCATTATACCCTTTGTGACCTAAAACAATCTTAATTAGGTCAGCCTTAATGAAATGTATACACCTCTATTGTGTAACATCAAATAGGTTGGCACTAAACACTTAAACAACATAAAGAAGTGAATCCAAACCATTCCACTACTTAATTGGGACCCAAATCTACATACACACACTTCTCAACACTTCCTTAATCAACAATCATCCTCTACAATTAGCGTTAGCATGCCAAGTCGGCCAAAACTGCACTAACACTAACAAGTGACACCAAACACACCTCTCCAGGTCCGAAAACATCTTGCAGACCACATAGCAACACTCCAAGCTATTCATATATCTCAAAATATTCCAAAACCATCATAATATTTTTCACAACTACTGCAACCACCTAAAACTCAAGAACACCTTCATTATGTGCAACCAGACATACTAGCACAGACATTCAACACACTAGATGACCCTGTGGAACAACTCAGCACTTGAAACTTCAAGGGAAGGTAGATACAAACATTATAAGCATGTTCCCAAATCCACAAAACTCCCAGACACCTTGTTTCACCTAATAGACACACTATCAAACACATCTTCCACTATAGAACGATCCAGCACTTGAAACTCCATATATGACACCTTTGAACACCTCTGATCATCACATCCAAATCACATGAGCACATCTTCAACCATGAAAAATGTGAAGCCAAACATTGAACACCACTCTATCATACTGAACTTCCTTTTATTCAAATTTTCTCAAAAGCACTTGGAAACCAAGTGACCCAAGAACATCAGCAACATTACTTAATTCATACAACAATGATAACATTAATGACATCTCAACAACATCAACAATCTCCTCCAATACAAGTCAGATTATGATGTAGGAGCATCCAGCGGTGTAGGGAAATCTTACATCACCCAAAAAAAATGTTTTCTTTATTTTCTTTAGTTGTTTTGAATTCCATGTTGGCACTTAAGGGGTGTAAGATAGCCAGGAGTCAAAAAAGGTGAAAAATAGTCACTTACTATTTTTAGTAAGTCAGCCTAAACGGGCTCATATGGACCTAAAAATTTACCCCAAGGAGCAGAACTGAAAAAAAAATCCAGTCATGAAAGAATCATCTGAATACCCTGCATGGTTTGGGACATATTAAAGTTTTTGTCCTGGGAAATTTCTCCAATGTAGCTTCAAATTCGGATATGAAAACCTTAGAGGCCCCGAAACAACTTGAAAAGTTGACGAACCGACCTCCAGTGGAATCAACATTGTAGATCTCTTCGAGAGCTTTCCAACGATATGTTATAATAGCAAATCAGACACCTGGATCAAAAGTTATGGCCCCGTGAAGTTGCCCCTCTAAAAAGTGAATTTCATTAAAATATCTTCCTAGGAAAGAAATTAAACAGTGAGACTTCTGGTGACAAAATAAAAGGGAAAGTTACACTTTCTAAAATATTCTAGGGCTCCTAGTGATTGGGTAAAATAAAAAGGGATAAGTTGGGGTTGTAGAAGGTGGCTCCATTAGAGCAGATTGTGGCTCTTAATAATAGATTTTCTTTCAGAGTTGATTTCTGTTGTAATAAATCAAGCCCATGAGGCTGTAGCATTATAAGTTCTGAATCTATAATTTTATTTTCTAAAATTAATTGAAAGTGGGTTATTTTTTGTCTCACATCTTTTGTGTTGGTATCTATTATTGTGTTTGTGTGGGTTTTGGTGGGTGTAGCCCTCATCAGATTAACAACATCTGTAATTACACATAAGTAGGACATCAATGACAACACCAGTACAGTGTATTGTCATTAATACCAAAACTTCCAACAACTCCAATGCTAGGGGTTGACATCAATGCAACAATTCTCTATTGATATCAACGACAACACTTGTTTCCAACAATCTCCAAACTTCCAACATGGTTGGTCAAGAAAATTGATTGCATAGGTAGATCAAACAATGTTGCCAAGATGGAGAGATGTATTCTAGGAGTCAATACATAGGAAAGGCATATGACAAAGGAATGTGGACAACTTGGGGATCAGGAATCCGGACTTTCTATGAAGAATGTATGCAATGTCGAGTTCTTCATTATTGCATTAATACAAGTACTTTCCAAACCTGAAGCATAAGAATAGGGGTGTGAAGCTAGTGGACCAAATTTCTATATCCACCTGATCACTCTGAATATCCAGGTAGTCCCTACATTTTGTTTGACACCTCAAGGGTTCAATTTATCCGATTCATACATGCTCCTAACCCTAAATTTTTTGATTGCTAAGAGGGAAAGTCAAAGTGATTTGACTTGTTCCAGAATATTCCCCATGCCAACTGTCATGTTCCACATGTTGCCTTATGATTTGTTGCTTTTGATTTCCTTTCATGTGTTCTTTTGAAACTCTCTAACTGCCTTGTGTTCTATAAAAGGTTGAGAGTTGCTCTTTTTACAAAGGTTCAAAAATTGTGGAATTACGAAGACATAAAATTGGCATATGCACCAATTTTATTTCTTTTTCCTATTTTTTGCACTATTCCAATATAAAAAATTGTGTATTTCATTAGAGTTTACTAATAGAAAATCTATTTTCGAAGCTATTTCCTGATAAGAAATCTTACGTAGCTAACTATTTATTCTGATCGAAGAACCTAATGTGTTAAGCTGGATTTGGGTGCACATTAACATTGTTCCATTATAAATGGTTGTATTTCTTTAAACTCTTACATCATTATATGCCTAGTTGTGAAGAAATATGGTGAAGTGTGGAATGGTTTGCTTTGTTTTAGTTTATTTCATGAGATACACATGGATAATAGTTGGGAGCAACTTTAAATTTTAGGATCTTTAATGTTTTGTTTAAAATATAAGTTAAATATTTCTCGAAAATGCTTTAAAAAATAATGGAATTCATGAGATATTCTTGTAGATCTTTCGTATTCATGAAATTGTGGAGCAATGTATGTTAAATCTACTAGATCTTTGCAAATGATTTGAATTCATGAATTGTTTCTTGCAAATCATTTACGTTCATGAGATTATGGAGTAATACATGTTTAATTTGGTGGAATATTGCTATGTGTTGTTCAGTACATTCACCAGTGAATCATAAACGTGATAGACCCCTTGTGATTAATAGTAAATTTAGCACAACAAACCTTGAGTGAACCTAGTGCATCAAGACTTGGCATTCCCAAACCTTGGGATAACCAAGATTTGTCTTTAATTAGGAAGTCTTGGTGAATCTTTCAAGAAAGGTAGGTTCTCTTGTTCTTTGGATGAGAATTTATATGCATGTTGGTGTGCGTGTGAACATCTGTGTCAATAGGTACCTAAGGGTGCTCATGCTTTGGAAACTAAGTTGCCAACAAAGAAAATATTTTATGGCACCAAAGGATAGTTTGCATAGGTAAGAAGGGTGTAAGGACTATAAAAAATTAAAAAAACACTTCTTAAGGGTTTAAATGATTATAATATTGAATTTTAGTTCTATGAACATTGTATATATGAAAAAAAAACATATTTAGTTTTAATATAGTTCTCATAAATATGCTAGGGTGTTGGATTTAATCCATACGTTGTATTTGGTCCGATTAATGTTGCTTTGATTTATAAATCAATTTATTATTTTTATTCCATTAATGATTACATTAGAATGGAATGGGTATATTTCCTTAGAAGTAAATCTAAGTTTTTTAGTCATTTTAAAGAGTTTAAGGCTCTTGCAAAGAATATGGCTAATAGGAATATTAATATTTTGAGGCATGATAATGGTGGTGGGTTTTTTAACTATATTTTGATATATTTAATAAGGACCATGGGATAGAAAGACATAAGAAAACTTTGTACAATCCTCAATAAAATGGATTTGTAGAAAGATTGACTAGGAAGTTGATGGGAGAGCTAAGAGTATGTTGAATGGGGCTAGATTGAAACAAAAAAAATGGAAAATAGTGGCATAACTTGTTAATTGGTTAAAAAGTCTCCTAAATTAGCTCTTGTTGATAAGACACCTATGGAGGTGTGGTCAAGAAAAATTCTCTTCTTGGCACATCTTTGAGTCTTTGGTTGTGAATTATATGCACATGTGCCTAGGGAGAAGCGGTCAAAGTTGGAGATCATCCTACAATACTGGTTTAAAATTTTTGACCAAACTAGACATTGAACGAAATTTTTTTAACTAAATCTTCACTTTCGAGCACCTATAACTGCTAAACCATGAGGAATTTGAAGATGATGCAAACTAGTGATTTGTAATATTGTCTATAGATTCTAATTTTTTTATTTTTATTTTTTTGAATCAAATTGCATTTCTTTTTCCATCTCCTTCGAAAACTAGTTTTTATCAGTAAACACCATTTTTAAAGAGTGATGTTCACCGTAAACAACATGACTTTTTTTCTATGAAGGATAAAATTCTATTTTTTTTTAATTTAGATTTGTAACTACGATATCTAGCCCGTTCATTTGGTTTCATAATGTTTTATTGAATATTTTTTCTTAATCAAGTTTTGAAGTCAAACCAGTTACAATTTAGACATAGGCAGACCATAAACAACATAACTTTTTTTGTATGTATCGAAATTCAAAAAAAAATTACGGGATCAGGGATATCAATACCTAGCCCAAACATATTTTTTAGAATTTTTTTTTATAATCTACTATTTTTCCACATGTGCAAAACAAAGAGCTTGATTTTTAGATGAAAAACCCATGTTTAATTAAACTAAAAAAATACATAATAAAACCAAAATATATTAAAATTATATTCTATGGATAGCTCATTCCGAGGACTACCATCATCTAGTTGGGCCTCTGAAGTTTTCTCCATTTTCATCCTCAACCCGAGTTTCAAAAAGAAAAAATTTGCAAAAATTTGGAAGAGGGGGAAAAGGGCAAAAAGGGGGGTTTGAGTGAACCCCCCTTCAAGCGAACCCCCCTTGACCCATTCGAGCAAAGGGGGGTTCATTCGAACCCCCTTTGTTTTGCAATTTTTCCTTTGTTTTCCTTAAAAAATGGCACCAAAATGGATGACATCATCAAAAGGGTTTCACTTGAAGGGGTGGTTCAAGTGAACCCCTTTTTGGGTTCACTCGAACACCCCCCTTTGAGCGAACCCCTAAAAACCCAAAATTTTCTTCATGGGAGCATTTTGGCAATTTTCTTTCCTCAACAGAATTATAAACCAGTATTTTTAATTAATTAAAAAGTCTCTTAAATTAGCTCTTGTTGATAAGACACCTATGGAGGTGTGGTCAGGAAAAATTCTCTTATTGGCACATCTTTGAGTCTTTGGTTGTGAATTATATGTGCATATGCCTAGGGAGAAGCAGTCAAAGTTGGAGAGAAAGGCTATAAAATGAATCATCATTGGCTATGGTGTTGGTGTGAAATGATACAAACTTTGGGCCTTGTGGTTAAGATATTTTTTTATACTTGAAGTGTTATCTTTAGATAGATTAAGTCTTTTTCTATGATATTTCAGCCACAAGAGGATGAAAAGAAAGTGGTTGAACTAACCCTAAAGGACAAGAAGGTTGAACTTGAAGCCCATGAAGAACTTAAAGAGGAAGAGATCTTAGATAGTTTGGAACTCCCAAAATTCCACAAGCAACAATGAATGTTTGAATATGATTGTCAGTATCTTGTGAGTTCTCTTCAATGAAATAATTTAGATATTATTTCTTGGACCCCACAAGTAAGGTTGTGTATTGAGCTAATGTCAATGGTCCAAAGTGAGTTCCCCATGGCTGATATGACACTAATGTTATGGTGCAAGCCTAAAAATAATGGAAACAAACATATTACCTTTGTAGAGTCACCAACCTCCATTGCAAAGGAAGTCCATTTTAATTTTCTAGAGAACAAGATGCAGTAGTCTTTTCATATCCCTAATAGAGTCACCAAAAATATGTTGGTAAACAATTTTTTCATTGTTGTTTACATTGAAATATGACTAATTTGTTTGGTGAACAAAAACAAACAAACCAACAATTGAAGAGATTGTTATTGGATTAACAATCTTCCTCTGAATTTTAAAGGTACAACTCCATCATATGATGAAATTTATATTTTAATGGGTATGCTTTTAACCAAGAAAGACAAGTAAATTAAAACAAAGAAAAAAAAAAGATAACTACATAGAAAAAAGGATGAACCAACATATTCATCCCTCAAAGACATAGAAAGCAGATATAAAATAAAGAAAAATAGCTATAATTAAACACATGACAAAACATCAATAAATAGATATGAATTTGTCAAAGAAAAACCCACAACACAAAGGAACATACCTGACTCACTGACCAATCATATGTTCATTATTTATTTCCTTAACAAAAGAACTCGCATACTCTTTCTTTTGTCTGAAATGAATGGCTCATAATTGATCTTCTCAAGTTTCGCAGATACAAAGGAAATGAGTGAGGGAAAGTTACTAAGGTTTTATAGCCTCATGTGCGTCATCCTTTGCATTGGGCTCACTAGAATAACACATGAATGCAAAAAACAATCTCCTTGGGTTCAAAATGACTATAACCATCCGCAATTCAACAGTTTTGTATGGGTCTAGAATGATTAAATCTGGTGCAAACTTGTACTATGACTCATTGGGTTTTTGCATTACTTCCAAAGCTTTCCTAGTCTCTCCTTGTTGAATGTGATGGTGGATTACAAATATGCAGATTGTATTTTCTTGAAAGCTTCGAAACCTCTTTATCAAATCTATTATGTGCATGTCTTGCAACGATGGCATCCATCAGATTATAATCTTTTGAAATATTTTTTCAAATAGATTGAGCGCCATGTTTGTTTTTTTTGCTTAGTTGTCGGTGAATCCTCAATCTTTTTGAGTTTTTAAAACTGTGACTTTGAAAATCTCATTTTTTAGAGTATGAAATGTGTGTAGGTTTCTTATTGGCTATCACAACCATTGCAGGCACTTTCAGAGGTTTTAAAATGTCCCAAAATTTCTAACGTGTTTACATTTCTTTTTTTTTCTTTTTTTCTCCAAAAACCTCTAGCGAGATTTTAGGTGGTTGTCATATCACATTGGGTTCTTCACAACCTTGTCGAGGTCCAACAATTTTTTCTAATCTCACAAAAATTTTAAAATCTAGATTTTTTTGAAATTAAATGTGATTTTTGAAAGGTTTAGAACATTTAAATCTTAATTAAAATTTAGGAACTTTTTATTTGAACTTAATAACCACAATTATGGTGGACAAATGAATATTTTAAAACTCTCAACTATAGACTCATTTTTGCATGAAACCTAACCATATTCCAACACAATTACCATTGTCAAAATTTTGATGAAAACGTCTAAAACTAGGCAAACTCAAAACATGAGGCTAACATGACCTAAAAAAGTAAGTCTACAAGTAGTATTTACAATTCAGTTTCGAATATGTCAACAATGCTTCCATGGTTTGAAATTATTTTAATAAGAGATGCAATAATGGATTCACTAGTACAACATCAATGACTCAAATCCTTTACAACATATATTTCTTAAATTTTAATTCTTTATATCAATAGGTGATTATAAAACCCTTTTCCATTTTTTTCATTGTAACATATAGCACTATAATATCCATGTGGTTATTAAAATTTGACCAAACATTTAATTAAAAAATATATATATTTTCCTCCTACAGCAAAGCATAGGTATTCTTGGTCATGGCTTACAATGAGTGTTACAATAAAGCTTTCAACACCTCTACAACTACATTACAAACCCCTTCCATACATTGGTTTACACAACATGATTATAACATTTCACAAGCAGCAACAAAAATCAGCTTCCTCACATAACTAGATTTTTGCAATAAACCCCAAAACATACACACAAAAGTCAACAAGAAAACTTTTCCATAGGCCAATGGGAGCTCACCTCACAATCATAAGATTGAAAAACCAATCCACCCCCAAGCTAGGGAGATCAATAAGGTAGCTTAGTTTCAACCAAAAACATTTAAACACACACCTCAACAATGTTAGGAGTGTGAATAACGTGAGACACAAGATCAAACAATTAACAAAAACATCTTCCATGCAAGAGAGTTGCAAACAATAATCTGCTATATCCTCAACTAAAAAAACTTATAGAATGAAAAGCTTGGTTGAACCTCATAAGAGATAATATAATGAAGGAGAGTTCTTATAAGAGAAAACCCTAAATGCTTTCACCAAAGAACAGCCATAGGACAAAAAGAGAAAGTTCTTACAAAAGATGATCAATATGCACAAATAGGACAAAATGCTCAAAATACATGTAGAACAGCAAAAAATAAGTCATCCCACATAAACAGAAAATTTCCAAGATTTGAAACGTCCAAGTAATTCACCAAAATGTGAAAACACAAAGAAATGAATAAAATGTACTTAAAGAAAAATCTAGAAAATTGCATGAATAATAGTGAAGAGCTCTAAAAGACCTTTCCAACATTGCTAGAATTGTGAAAAAATAGAGAAACTAGTCAAAAGTTGTGAGCTTGAGAGTGAAAATAGCACATCTGACTTTAGCATGTGATAAAATGTACCAGCAGCAAAATCTAAGAAAAAAACCAACACGATTAAATAGTGCTCGGAACTAGCTTTTTGACAATATCATGTTTTCCCAATTTTGATACCCAACAAAAAGTTATCACAATTTTCCAAATCTTACTAAAATTACAAAAAATAATAATAATAATTTAGGCCCCCAAGGGTTGGATGTCAGTCACCCATGTGACCCTAGGGCGGCAGAGAGGTCACTGATACTAGTAGTTTCATGGAAGTTTAAAGGGCGCTTACTGGCGGCTTGCAAGCTACTGTCGGCAAGCACCCTACCACTACCAACCAACTAACTGCATTGGCCAACATCAATGGCTTTGAAGTCATTACACAATTGCACACTCAGACTGCCACGCTGGTGCAGGCAGTTAGTGCTAAGTGCTTCGACCAGCGCTCAATGCTAAAAAAATCGCACATACAAACTATACAAAGACCATATGGCCCCTGTATATAAAAAAATTACCTCAAGCTCCCAATGTCGAAATTGAGTGAATTTTATATCAAAATCCATTTGCCTAGCCTCCTAAACGCAATGGTGAGGTCCTTTTCACACCAAAAAATTGTCCAAATCCAAAAATTGTAAAAAAATAATGAAGATTCCAAATTTGCTCTTGTTGCTCTTGTAACCCTAGTTGAGAAAAGAAAAACTCAAAAATGAAAAAGGGGTTTTTTGAATCCACACTTTGATACTGTATACCTCGATATTTTATGCTACTCTAAATGTGCGAATCTAACTAAGAAACATGAAAGACAAAACACCAAGGACACCTCAAGATTAGCCAAAAGAGAGTTACAACGAAAAGGAATGCAAATAAAATGAAACACAAAACACTTTTACCTCCCTTGTTGTTGAAACTTCTTTGATTGGCCCTTGCTTGGATGGGTTGTGTGCTCCTTAGATGATAGATTGAGTGATTAAAATGCAAGCTTCAATATGCAAAATGATGGACAAAAGATGGTTGAATGATCTAAAATGACTTGGACAGCATGTAGTTGTGAGAGTGCAAAGTGTTGTGAAGGCAAAATGGCAGCATAAGGTTATGGAAATCAAAAGTGTTGTGGAGAAGGAAATTTAGCAGCGTGAGGTTGCTCAAATGAAGAAGTGTTGTTGAAATGCCCTTGAGGAGGGGGTATTTATAGAGGATCTTGAATTCTCTAGAGAATTCAAGGGTCAAGATTGATCCAACAAGGCCAAGATGAAGGGCTATGGTGGGTTGAGAACCCACAAGCCCTCACATCTTGACATGTGGAGGGTGAAATGGACAAGAGGATATGAGGTGGAGATGAGTTGTCAAAAGGTACATGAGGTGGAGGAAGTACAAGTACCTTGCAAGTACATTGGGAGATGGGAAGAATCTTGGGTGAATAAAAGTGAATTTTAAATTCACAATGATTGGAAGAATCTAGAGGGTAAAAGGTGGGCTCCAAAAAGGTGGGACTTGGTCACATGTGAAGATTGTGACAAGTCCAAGGTTGGTCACATGTGGTGATTGTGACAAGTCCAAGGTTCTAGAAGCCTTGGAAGGATGGAATGTGAATTAAAAATTCACATATAAAGGAGGGGAATCTAGGACAAATAAAAAGGAATTAAAAATTCCTTGGAGAATGATTAGGCTTAATTAATTTATAATTAGAGGATAATTAGGGGCTAATTAGGATTAAAAGCCAACTTGCAAAAGTTGGAGGATGTGACATATCCTAATCAAAGATTAGGCATGTGCACATCCTTAATGAAGAGATTAGGAGATGGATTAGGATTAGATGAAAATGACATGTGATTAAATAAATGTAATATTTATTTAATTTATTTGATGAAAAGAGGATTAAGGAGGGTAAGGTATTTAATTATTAATTAAATACCTTAGGGATTTGGCAGAATTAAGGATAATTAAATAATAGTAATATTACTTAATTAACTCGGATAAGAGGGTGTTTAGATGAAAAGTGATAAATTTGGATAAATTGTCCAAATTTGGATGTCTACATTTTGCCCCTCTTTGAGATGGTGTTACGAAGTAACATCATTTCAAAGAATATTAAAACATAGAGCCTAGAAGATGGTTAGATTGGAAAAGATGCCCCAGTCATTCAAAGAAATGACTAGGAAGGAAGATGATGAGGGTGAAAATGAAGAGTTAGGGATAAAGGATGCCCCCTCGAGAGGACATGCGGGTTCAAGAGAACACGGGTGGGCTCTCGAAATAGATGATGTGATGCAAGGGGAGATGAGGAAGAGAGTAAGTGATATGGAAGTGGGTGAAACACAAATGGATTTGAGGACAAAAGGTGATGTTGCCCCAGTCAAGGTACAAGTCAAAATGGGTTGATGATGGATGGAGTGTTGTCAATGGGGGAATTAAAGATCCCAAAACAACATGAGGATAGGGAAGGATACATCCCACTGAGTGGTATTGATGAGGGAAGGATACATCCCAAAATACCACTAAAGGATAGGGAAGAATAACTCCCGATGATGATGAAAGTGTTGTTGATGAGGGAAGGATACATCCTAAAACAACACCGAAGGGATAGGGAATGATAATAATGGATGATGATGATGATGGGGGGTCAAGGATAGTAACGAGACTGGGGACAAGACCAAGGATATGATTAGGTGATTCAAGCTAAGTGGAATGGATGGAGATTGGATAGAGATAAGGATGAAGGATGAATGATGAATGGATGGGGGGATATATGCAAGACGATAGAATGGAGAATGAGATGCAATTCTAAATGCAATTTATCATCTTTGGAGCACTGGTTTTTGCTATAGCATCAAACACAAGACACCAGGGTATGAAGAACCAAGGCGTAATTGTGTCTAATGCATCAAATAAACATAACAGACAAGAAGGCTATCCCAACACCCCAAGGTCAGAAAGACCTTGGTCGGGCCAGGTATTGAGATAACCACAAGCACAAAAGGATGCCCCAGCATAACACAAGACCTCAGGGATCTTGGTGGGTACTACGTGGGACAACCAAGAAGACATAAATAGACATAAAAAGATCAAGATATGTCCCTATGTTGACCAATCAAAACACACCATAATATGATGGATTATGGCGGTCTTGACAAGTGATGATAGGGAGCTCAAATGATAAACAAAATCCAAAAGCATCAAAAGATTGCAATCAATTTCAAATGTCCTTTGCCATAGGATCAAGGGGATAGATGGGATTGATGAGGTCTGTTAGGAAGGATACATCCTGTTGAGACCAAAGATGATGGATATTAAAAGATCGTTATGACGCGGATGTTCAAAAATTGATTGGATTTCATGATACAAGTGGATCTCATTTGTGAAGAACTGGCTAGATAAGGGCATAGCTTGATGACACGACACAAGGGAGACAAGACATGGGACTGACAAAACCTAAAGACCTAGGGGCTCGGGGGCCGATCAAAGATTAGCCTTGCCTACGTGAAAGCGCAGAGCCCTCGTAGTTCGACTAAAGACCGACAACAAATGATGGATGAAAGAGGATGAGATGACCCTAGATAAAAATGATTGGACCGACACGATGGGACAAGATAGATGAATGATGAAGTGATAAGATAGATGATGTTGGATGATAGTGACCATAGAAAGCTCAGGGATGGGATAGTTAGCCAAATCATCAAAGATGAAGTGGGCAAATGACATGCAAAAGAAGCAGAAGTGATGACGATAAGATGGATGACATTGGATTGCATGGGGTAAAGCCTATAGCTAGATACCAATGACAAGGGATTAGTTGATGGGATGAGGATAAAGATGGAAGATTGGATAAAGATATAGGATAGGGATGGGGGAGGAAAAAGGATTGTTTGGGTGGATGAGAAAAAGGTGACCAAATGGATAGATGACGGATGTTTGGAACAAGTGGAAGATTACTCAGAATGAGTAAATGATTGGTCAAGATTATGGAATGAGAGTGTGAAATGATAGAAGGAGGTTTGATGAATGTTTGAGATGATAGATGAAAGTTCGAAGCAGATGAATGGTTACATGAAATGAGTGAATGGAGTTATTAGAATGGATGAATGGGACAAAATTGAAGAAGATGGAGGGAGGGATCTTAAGACTTTGTTGCAGATGGATGAAAGCCCAGATTAGGGGTTTGGCTAAGCTCAGATTGGGATAAGATTAAAGCTCAGATGAGGATTGGATCGAAGACTAGAATGATTGAAGGATATGATTGAAGTAATTCTACACCGAGTTCCGGGGCTTTAAGGGACGTAAGGTGTTGACAAGCAGATTTTTCCAAATTTGGTAATTTTCAAAAATTGTCAAATTTTGCCATTTTAGGAAACTTCATGGTCGTATGTTTGAGAGTCCGAATTTTTTCCCAGAAAGACCCATTGGGGAGATAGGATGAATTGCCAACTAACATCCCAGATTCGAGATATGCATGTTGAGTTATGAGCAAAACTTTTTTTTCAAAAAACACTAAATTAGGATTTTGGGGGTCAAGATGAAACTTTGAGGCCCCAAAAATGGGTCAAAACGGAGTCCAACCAGTTTTCATAAAACTGGTTGGGAATCCACTCGTTAGCTCCAAACGCAACCACCCGTCAAATTTCAGCTCAAACGGACACCCGAGTCAAAAGTTATGGCCTCCGGAAGTGTTAGGGTAAAAATCAAAATTTAATTTTGAAAAATCGAAGACATGGGTTTTGTTCGCGGAGGAAAATGAGGAACTGGGTCGAAATTAGTTTAGAAAAAAAAGTCCAATTTTAGCGGGAAATTGTGGGGGATGGGAAAAAAATAAAATGGGTTGTTTTAACAAATTAAAAAAATAAAATAAATAAATAAAAAATAAATAAAAAAACATTTTTATTATTTTGGGGGCCAAGAAGGCGGCGGGGACCTCGATATTTTATGCTACTCTAAATGTGCGAATCTAACTAAGAAACATGAAAGACAAAACACCAAGGACACCTCAAGATTAGCCAAAAGAGAGTTACAACGAAAAGGAATGCAAATAAAATGAAACACAAAACACTTTTACCTCCCTTGTTGTTGAAACTTCTTTGATTGGCCCTTGCTTGGATGGGTTGTGTGCTCCTTAGATGATAGATTGAGTGATTAAAATGCAAGCTTCAATATGCAAAATGATGGACAAAAGATGGTTGAATGATCTAAAATGACTTGGACATCATGTAGTTGTGAGAGTGCAAAGTGTTGTGAAGGCAAAATGGCAGCATAAGGTTATGGAAATCAAAAGTGTTGTGGAGAAGGAAATTTAGCAGCGTGAGGTTGCTCAAATGAAGAAGTGTTGTTGAAATGCCCTTGAGGAGGGGGTATTTATAGAGGATCTTGAATTCTCTAGAGAATTCAACGGTCAAGATTGATCCAACAAGGCCAAGATGAAGGGCTATGGTGGGTTGAGAACCCACAAGCCCTCACATCTTGACATGTGGAGGGTGAAATGGACAAGAGGATATGAGGTGGAGATGAGTTGTCAAAAGGTACATGAGGTGGAGGAAGTACAAGTACCTTGCAAGTACATTGGGAGATGGGAAGAATCTTGGGTGAATAAAAGTGAATTTTAAATTCACAATGATTGGAAGAATCTAGAGGGTAAAAGGTGGGCTCCAAAAAGGTGGGACTTGGTCACATGTGAAGATTGTGACAAGTCCAAGGTTGGTCACATGTGGTGATTGTGACAAGTCCAAGGTTCTAGAAGCCTTGGAAGGATGGAATGTGAATTAAAAATTCACATATAAAGGAGGGGAATCTAGGACAAATAAAAAGGAATTAAAAATTCCTTGGAGAATGATTAGGCTTAATTAATTTATAATTAGAGGATAATTAGGGGCTAATTAGGATTAAAAGCCAACTTGCAAAAGTTGGAGGATGTGACATATCCTAATCAAGATTAGGCACATCTTAATGAAAGATTAGGAGATGGATTAGGATTAGATGAAAATGACATGTGAGGAATTAAATAAATGTAATATTTATTTAATTTATTTGATGAAAAGAGGATTAAGGAGGGTAAGGTATTTAATTATTAATTAAATACCTTAGGGATTTGGCAGAATTAAGGATATTAATTAAATAATAGTAATATTACTTAATTAACTCGGATAAGAGGGTGTTTAGATGAAAAGTGATAAATTTGGATAAATTGTCCAAATTTGGATGTCTACAGATACCATGTTAGAATTGTGAATAACATGAGATGCAAGGTCAAACAACGATAAAAAACACCTTCCATGCAAGAGAGTTGCAGACAATAATTTTTTATATCCTCAACTAGAAAAACTTATAAAATGAAAATCTTTGTTGAACCTCACGAGAGATAATACAATGGAGAGTGCTTATAAAAGAAAACCCTAAATGATAGAGGGATTAGATCACGACAAGTTTTGTCATCCTATGTGATGAGACAAAATGATCTAATAATAGCTCACTTTAGTTAATAGAAAAGAAACACTCATAAGTTTAGCTTAAGTGCATGAAATAAATTAGCCTAATAATCAATTAAATATTAATTAATTATTAGCTAATGCATGATTATTCTAGCAAACAACACAAAAATTCTACCACAAACACACAAGAACACTACACACCAAATCCCCAAGGTATAACTAAATAATTATTCTCTCAAGAATCTCATGAGGAGGAGTTAAGGACACTTTGTTATGGTAAAAATAACCAAAAGCATATATCTGCAATAGTAACCACATCCTCAAAATCCACCACCATGTTCTCCCATGACACACAAACTCCATATCACAATTCCTCACAAACATTTATACTCATCCATCTCATACAATAAACCACATGGGTACTCATACATAATAATTTTTTTACCGACAAGGGTTCCAATCCACTCAAAAGCCCATCACATGGAGTGCTCTCAACAATTCAGAGAGCCTACTCCAACTATCCAAAACCCAACATAACACCAAACAACAACAAAACCAAAAACATAGAACTTCAACCAAATGCATTCATACAATATTTTTCACAAAACTAAAGCAAACGAGAAAAGGGGCCTACCTTGACAAATCTCCGACACTTGAAGGAGGTTGATGTAGCTCCACCACCAAATCCTTCTCAAGATTCTTCTCCTCAACTAGGCCTTTCTCTCAATCTCTCCAACTCACAAGAACTCTCTATACACAACCCAATTTCCAAATGATCAAAATCCTTTCTTTTCATCCACAATTGATAATTAATAGACTTGTATCTCTTCATCCCTCAATGTGAAGGTGACGCATGTTACCTTCACAATTAATCTCCAAAAAAACCCTAAGCATTTTCTCACTCATTGTGTGAGCAATCTTTAAGAGACCGCCTCTTCTTCGAATTTGATCTCTCAATTGTGTGAGCAGAGTAGTGGGAGAAAATTCATCATCCAAGATTTTTCATGCATCCCATTAAAGCATGCTCTCAATCTAGACTTAACCAAGAAAATTTCAAATTTCATCACATTTACAAATGGACATGGAAAGGGATTCAAACATCAAACATGGTTTAATTTATACCCTCCAAAAAGGCCCTAACCCCCAATCCTATAACCTAGGACCTTGTGAAAAGCCAAATAAGATAAAAATAGCAATATAGGACCACTCTAAACCCCTTGGAAAAGTATAAATTCAAAATTGACACTTAAATTAACATTATCTTCAACTTTTTGACTCACCCAACACAACACTTAAACATAAACTTCTTAGCACAAAACAATAAACTTCACAACATAGTAAGGAAAATTTTACATCATGAATATAAATTTATATTACAAAAAAACTTATTCCCTCCACATGGACTAGTGTTAGGCTATATTGGTTATTCACAAACGGGGTTACCACATGACCTCCTAATTTCCATTAGAAATGGAATCCCTACACACTCAATTTCAATTGTTAGTTTATCATACTTGAACTCATAAGAAAGGAACAAGAAATTAGAGTTTACTTGAAACAATATTCAAACAATTCAATTAATCATCTAAATCACGTATCAATAACATTCAATTCTATGTGAATATAATTCTAGGCAAGTACTGTATCACTTCACAAAATAACCTAATGTTCTATGAAATAATTCATAAATTAAGTTATCCATTTATAGATCGCATAAGAAAATAAATTAATTAATAAATTTGTCCATTCGCATAAGCATCAACATATCCATAAACAAATTAGCCCATACATGTAATTATACCATTGACCATAATCAAATGTCAAGATAGTAGGTCCAACTAATTTATAAACTAGAATATAAAATGTCTAAGGTGATAGCAACTCACTATGAAGTTGGCACAAAAGTAGTATAATAAACCATCACTAATGGTGGGGTCTCACAATTTCACATTTGTAAACATGAAATAGAAAGTTAAAAGACACAAATGAACAACTATAATCAAGAGCTTCCTCATGTTGGTCAAACCACTCCCCCTTTTCTTTTGCATTGGTAGGTTTAGGTACAAAACCTAATGCATGCTTATTGTGTCTTGTACACTTTAAATTATTACATATTAATTGTTTCCATGTGGAATAGTTGTATGGAAATAGATGAGGGATATCAAGTTCACCCATCACAAGAATTAGAAACAACACACATCAACAAAAAGAATGAAAATCCAAGCATAACCAAAACAACATCCTCTCAAAAAAGTACTCAATCAAGAAACCTCTCAACAAAAATGAAAGTTGCACTTTATAAATAGATTTTGTACATTTGCCTTTGACTAAAATCTATAAAGTGGACTTGATCTTGGTGTTTTATAGATGCCAAATAAGGAAAAAATGTTGAAACTATAGATCTAAAGTAGAATGAGAATAGAATGTATCAATTAAAAGTACACTGAAAAGCAATCACTTTGAAAAAAAATAGTACTTGAAAAGATGTTTGTATGAGTCCAAACAAACCCCCAAAAGTTCCCAAAACAAGAATTTCTCAACACCTAAGACAAATTGCAAGTTTTAAGAACTACACCATTGTGAAGCCCTCAAAAATTAGTCAAGATAAAGGAAAACAAAAAAAAAACAAAATCCAATCTTCAATACTCGAGAATGAGGCCTATTAAATTAGTGTTAAAACCATAATTGCATTAGAGAGAATGTCTAAATTGGGGTCAAGTCTAAGAACATAGTACTAATGTCAATTGGCCAAAATTTTCCTATCAGGTCAAAAAAGCACCCTGGATGAACAAAAAACCACTTGTTATCCATAAAAAAGCCAAAAATTGAAGATGACAAAATATGCTTAGAGATGCCTCCTAGATGCCAACATTGCTTATGGATTCACTTGAGACTGCTTTGCACTAGCAAAACCACTTGAGTATCCCTCCAAACCATGGTTAGGTTGTGAGAAACCTTCAAAGTTAGATCAAATCAATTAGAGGGGGAATATCCCTAGAGATGCTAGTGTCAATCACTATTTGGTGATTGACCAATGTATAAAGTATCAACAACGGTTAAAAATCGTACCTTAGTTAGTAGTAGCAATGATAATAGTATGGTGGGAGGCCCCCACTTTTTAAAGTGCTTAATGAATTGAGATACAAATGGTGCTTAATTGTTATCAATCAAGCATTGATGAGGCAATTGTGGCACATGAAGATGTCAAATGAAGGGCTACACATGCCACTATTAGTTACCAAGGTGAAATAAAATAAATTATTTTATTATCCTAAGTGAACTTAATAACTAGGGTGAAGCACAATATTACACCAACACCAATAATATTAGTATTGTTTATAAAGAGTTGGCATAACGAAGGAATAGTATTACTATTCCTAATTCTCCTACTAAACAGACCATAATATGTTAAATGCAAACTCCACCATGACCTAAGACAAGCTCAAAAATAAAACAAGCCTCAAAATCAAGACAAATCCTTATTTAAATTAATAATATTCCATTCTAAATAAAAGGATATGCTTGTTATGCATAAAAATCAGTATCTTATCCATGTTCAAGGCATAAGGAACAATAAGATCAAGCATGAAAAATGGGAGCAAAAATACAACAAAAAAGGCTAGTGGAGAACAATGGTTGCCCCCTAAGAATACCTATGTCAAATTAAATTTTGATGGAGCTTCAACAATAAATCAGAGTTTAGCGAGGGAAGGCTTTTTATTGTGTGATTCTAAATGAGGTTTAATTTATGTAGGGTCAATATTCTTTAGTATAAGGATGAACAATGAAGTGGACTGGGAAGCATTCCTTGCAAGTGTAGGGGCAACGCTCTCTCTAAATTAGAATAAAATAGTTGAAGTTGATCATGTTGAGGGCTTAGGCCAAATGTTTAAAGAACTGATTATAGCTATTTTGTTTTGTTAGTTCAAGTTGTGTATGTTTTGGTTTGTTTACATTGTACTTTTTGTTGTCCATGGTTGGGCGATTGCCACCATTTTAAGCATCATTTCCTTTTTGTTTTTGTAAGGTTGTCTATGAAATTTATGCTTTTAAAGGATGAGGACCCCAATAGAACCCCCACTAAATTATCTTTAAAAACAATCACAATATTTACCCATATTATCTTAAATACAAACCTAACCATAAGAGCAAAAAAAGACAAATGAAAAAATTAACCTAAATAACCAATAATGAATAATTGTTTTATGAAAAATCTAGTAACCTAATAACTACAATAACACCTAAGAAAATTAAAAAGTAATGAGGCTTGTAAAACAAGTAGGATAGAAAAGAAGCAGAGGGGAAAAAGATGAAGACAAACAAGAGAGGTGACATAACAAGATGGAAAGAGAAGATGAGGAGATGGAAGGGAAGGGTAAAAAGAAAAAGATGACAATTGATAAGAGGAACTAAGGTAAAATTGTAGGAGAGAAAAAGAATGGGAAGAGGAGATAAGTCAAGTTGGAGTAGAGTGATAGTGTTCCATGGAGTTTAGTAATGATTGCCAAGAGAAACTAAGGCTTAAGATCATCATCACCATTGAGGGTGTTATTCAATTTCTATCACCTCTAATAACTTTCTCTTGAAATAGTTCTCTTCCTTAACAAGGACTTCAAGGGTCTCCATTAGGATGTGGTGTTTGGTATAAGAGAGTAATCCACAAGTTCGATGTCCCAATGCATTCATGTTTAATGTCCAACAATGCATAAAAAATGTACCTGGTTCAAAATTGTGGGCATGGATTTGACCACCAAAATTTCAAAATTCAAATTTATTTACAAGTCCAGGTTGACTTCCTTTCAACTAACAATTATTGTTTCTGGGTGTGAAATGTTTAAACATGCAGGCTAGGGTTTTCTATAAAAAAACACTTGTTCATTATAAACATCAAGGAAGCATAAAGAAACATTAAAATGTGTAGGTTACCCTGGTATCTTCTCGCACATAGCATGTTACAAGGTACAGATGCGATCCCTGGATCTAAGTTCTTTCGGCCTTCATCACATAAATAAGAGTTTTAACGTCCATAGTAATATTTGTTTTACCTGACCAGTTCCACTGTTAGTGAATTGTTATTCTCGCCCTCCTTAAAACACTAATCTTAATTGGATACCATGTAAGTTTTGATAATCTCCTTTTCAGAACAATACAACCAATACGATTAATTTATCTGCATCCGAAAAAGCAGGTGGATCATTTAAAATGAACAATACAAATCTAATATATTAAGATTCGTCTAGAGTTGTAGTCACAAGTTAATTGGTAAAATTATTCTCATGGAGCATATATATCAATAGGTTTCATGTGTGAAGCCTCACCAACCAAGAATTATGCATTTTACAGGCATAGATGTAAGAAATGCAGAACCTGTTAATTTCTATCAAAATCAACCAAAAAGACTAAGCAATGTTGCAAAACTCACCACTCTATGGAAAGATAATGAAAAACTCAGCATATTCTTTGATAGACAATGTTTAATGTGCCAAGACTTTGACAATGCATTCCAAGTTAACATGTTGAATCCAGTTTGAGTAGACTCTCATTCACTTTTACCAGACAATGGGAAGCCAGATCAACTCAACAAGTATCGGCAAGTTCTGTTATATTCTTTCGTTGATTTGACTTGGAATAATTACAGCTGTATAATATAAACTTGTGTTGACAGAGGTACACCGACTTTTGAAGTTTTTCTATGTTTGAAGAGGCATAAAACGTCCATTCACACTTCTAGAAATCAAGCTTCCTCCTCTGAGTTTGTAATCATTTCTAACAAATGATCCTGACGAACTGTCCAGTTGGCAAATAGGGTACTCAATCATCCTTTATTCTCCCAAACAATCCATTTGGATGAGTGACGAGGTTATGCTACCATCCCATAAAACAGTATAACTGTACATCAAAATCCCAAAACATCTAATATTTCATCCAATTCTTATTGGACTAGAAAATCAACATGCATATGGGGGCCACAATGGTGACAATGCAACTTTCACCAATGAGATTTATTGATAAAAGGCTAAAGCAAATGAATATTGTACATGTCATGAGAATTTGTACATTTTCATCTAGGAGACTATTGAATTTTAATATCTAAAATCTCAGTCAATCGAGGTCGTCTGTACCTTCGTAATAGCAAAGATGAGCAAACAACACTAACAGAGGAAAGAGCCATGGCAGCCCCTGCCACCCATGGGGGTAACCTGATTTTGAGAAAAGGAAAGAAGAGTCCAGCTGCCAGTGGAATTGCAATCATATTGTAACCCATTGCAAAAACATAATTCAGCTTGATTCTTGCAAAAGTTTTCCTGGACAAATCAATTGCAGTAATAACATCTTCTAAACTATTCCTCATCAACACATAATCTGCAGCTTCAATTGCAATGTCTGTTCCGGCTCCAATTGCCATCCCAACATCTGCGGCTGCTAATGCAGGTGAATCATTTACCCCGTCCCCAATCATGGCAACCATAGTGCCATCCTTCTGAAGAGAACGAACTGCCTCCGCTTTACCAGCTGGCATCACTTCAGCCTTGACATCATCTATACCCAACTGCCAATGTTCAAAAAATGAATTTAGAGAAACTAAATTAATTTATTTTGTGTTTCCAAATTCACATAAAACACACTAAAGTTTTTTGCATCTCAAACATATTTAGTATTGATCTAGGTTGCAGAGGAAATCACCATCAATCTATTATTTGATAGTGGTTCTGACATTGATCTAGGTTGCAGAGGGCCCTACTATCTATAGGGGCCGCTGCTCCAGAGATAGTGAACTGAGGATGGATGTTGGGTGTTCACAATGGACATTAGAGAGCAACAAATCAATCACCTGATGTTGAGAATATGTAGAGAGATCTTTCCGCAAGGTGGACTACCTCATTGTACCATAATATGACCGGATTAAAAAGGCAGAGGTACAGAAGAGGCCCCTACTCTCTATCCCGCAGGAGAAGTTGGCAGGATCTATTTGGAAGGTGGAACAGGGCATGAACAGCATTGAACCCATGAATTGGACTGGGCCTCTGCCAGGGGGTTCAGCCGCCCATCACTCTATAATAGTTATAGTAGGGCACTCTGAGTTTGCTCAGGGAATGACATTGATGCTCAAGCCAGTCCCCTTTCTTTCAATAGGGGAAGGCCTCCAGAGTAAGGGGTTCGGTAGATCCTACACCTACTGTCAGTGTTGGGTCCATATGGGTTGAACCAGCCAAGCTGCTTTAACTTAATAATATGAATGGTTGGAAAATATTGTCAAGTTGAAGGGCTAGGAAATAGAAAACTTTGAATAGCTTGTTTGAGAGCGAGCATATTCATATACCTGTTTTATCATGCAAAGCAAAAAGCAGCATAACAATGTTCTAGAAAAAAATGTTTCGCACTAATGGAATGTTTTAATAGTTAAATATCATATCTTATCACAGTTCTTAACGAAAGATATGACACTGAATAAATGCAACACATAATTCCTACCTCTTTTGCAACAGCTCGAGCTGTTGTCCAGTTATCTCCTGTAACCATGATAGGCCTAATACCCATTTTCTTTAGGCCTTCTATGACAACAGCTGCCTCTCGCTTGAGTGGATCTGAAACAGCCAAGATTCCTACCAATGTCTTATCAATGGCCACCAATATTCCTGTCCGTGCAAGTTTTTCCATACCCAGTAAGTAATCCTCTGCTGTTGAAGGTATTGACACTCCATTCTCCAAAATCAACTTCCTGTTGCCAGCCTATTGACATGAATTTGGTTAGGTTCATATAATGGAGATTGAAAAGTAATATCCATACAATTATAACAAGGATAGAAAGTAATTTAATATTATCTTACCAGAATTTCTTTCCCGTCTATTAAGCATTTCACCCCTTTACCAGGTAGGGATGTGAAATTTAAGACAGTTGATAACCAACTCGTATTTTTGGTCTTAAGTGCTCGCATATCATTATCCTTGGGTGGTTCACCAAAAAAATGAAAATGGTACGCATAGTTGACCACTGCTCTTGCCAATGGGTGCTCACTGCTTGCCTGGTTAATACAAGTATTCCAGCAAGATTAATGTAAATATAAATGCCTCAAAATCTTATTGATGTGGAAGTAAAGTACTATCTTGGATCTTCAACTCAGTAATCCTACTTCATACCAACCTCTGCAGAAGCAACTATTCTCAGAAATTCTCCCAGTTCCATGTCAGATAGAACTCTAGCAGCAGTAACAGAAGGCTTACCCTCTGTGAGGGTACCTGTTTTATCAAATATAACACATTTGATTTTTTGGGCACGTTCCAAAGCATCACCGCCTTTGATAAGAACTCCATTAGTGGCTCCAACACCAGTTGCCACCATAACAGCTGTTGGAGTAGCTAGCCCCAAAGCACATGGGCAAGCAATGACCAGCACAGAGATAGCAAACATGAGAGCAAAAACAAAGTGATCAGTACTGGGAGGTAGCCATTCTTCTGGATAGGTACCAAGAGCTCCAGCAAGATACCTACAGAAAGCATGTAATTCAATCAACAACCACTGACATGTTTCTTTTGCATCAAGAGCAAAATCTACATAACAACATGGAAGTACAGAACTTGTTTCCACAATAGAGCTACACGCTGAGAATGGATATAGAAAACCCTACCAGCCCAACCATGTCACAAATGCTAGTGTAACAACAACTGGAACAAAGACACTAGCAACCTGCAAATATAAATCAGTTTTAGCTCTTAGTTCAACTTCAGACGCTTAACATTAATAAAAATATTTAGCTTTGTTAATCTCTTTCAAGTGTTTGTCAGACTCAACTCAGGACTTTATGCAAATATTCATATATCAAAAGATCAATATAGAGTTTGACTCGCATGCAGCCGAAAATTATAAGATTCCAAGTAGATATGTTAAGAAGACCTTACATAATCAGCAAACTTTTGAATTGGCGCTTTAGCCATTTGAGCTGTCTCAACCAGATGAACAATCTGTGACAAGACAGCATCTGAACCTATTCTTGTTGCTTCCATGTGAAGAGCTCCATTTAAGTTCATTGTGCCTCCTATGACTATGTCTCCTACCTCCTTCGATGCAGGGGTAGACTCACCAGTAATCATGCTCTCATTGATATGGCTGGAACCCCATATAACAGTTCCATCAGCTGGGACCTTTGTCCCTGGATGCACTTTCAGTATATCACCCCGTTGAATCAATTGTGCATCAATCTCTCTTTCTCCCACAATCTTGCTATCTGTAATACAGATGCATATCATAAATATATATTACTTTTTCAAACTCTATAATAAAATCCTTTAGTAGAGTAAGAATAAAGTGATAGGAAAATCCAACCCAATGAAATACATGCTTAGTAATGCAGACAACAAGATAGAAGAGCATTCAGCATACCATGCAAGAGTGTGATAAAGCAATGTTAATGATACAATCTCACCACAGTTAGCCCATAGAGACTCGGCATCACTAAAGAAGAGTAAAAATAGTCTTATCACATTTACAACGCACACCACAAGCATAAAAGACAAACACAAACCTGAATCTCTAATTAGCAGCAAAGCAGTTGTCGGTGCAAGTTCTAATAGCTTCCTGATAGCATCTGATGTTTTCCCTTTTGCAACAACTTCCAAATACTTTCCCAACAAAACAAAAGTGATCAGCATAGCACTTGTTTCAAAATAGGTTGCTGACCAGTAGCCACTAACAGCACCGTAAAGGAGGGCACAGACAGAATAAAAGTAAGCAGCTGATGTGCCAAGTGCAACTAATACATCCATATTCGCTGAACCATTTCTCAGTGCTCTGTAGGCTGCAACATAAAATCGCTTGCCAATGACAAACTGAACAGGGGTTACCAATAGCCACATCAACCAATCTCCCATTACAAAGGGCCCACAGCGTAGCAGTAGCAGACTATACATAAATGGTATATGAGGGCAGACTGCCCCAATAAAAACAACAGGAACCTGTAAAATACCAGTACATTAATGCACTGAGCAAGAACAGATCTATATTCAAAAACAAAAGCACGATGATGAAAGATCTACAATAGCAAAAAGCAGCTAATAATTCACTATTGATAAGACAGCACATTAACAAATAAACATGTAGAAATGGACTTACACTAAAAGATAAGCTGGAAGTGAACAGCCGGAACATTTGTGAGGATTCATTTTTATGACTTGGAGAGTAAGCAGAGTAAGGACTATTTAGTATTACTTTAAATCGACCACTACCTCCACTCTCAATGTTATCTACAATGGATCTCGGACCTGTCACTTCTGGATCGAAAAGAACATCCACTTTGGAAAGGATTAAGTCAACCACAGACATCCTGACTCCTTTCATACTACCAAGAATGCCTTCAACATATTTGGCATCATGTTCAGTAAACATCCCAGCAATCCCAATCGACAATTTATCTTGTTGCCCACTATGTATTAGCTCCGCTTCAAACCCAGCATCTTCAATTGCTGTGATTATCACTGTCTTTTCTATTCGATTTGGATCATATTCAACCTCCCCTAATGAAGTGGCCAATGCAACAACTGCTCGTGTCACACCTGGTAAATTTCTCAATATCCCCTCAACCGAGTTAACACATGCCGCACAAGTCATTCCACCTATTCTGAACTGGCCTGTCACAACTCCCTGACCTTTAGACGAAGTAGAAATCTTAGGGATAATCTCTGCTTCAAAACCAGCATCCTCAATGGCCTCTTTAATGTCTTCTTCCTGCAAGTAAAAATAAAAAATCTTATTGTAGTCAGAATGCATAAGTCCAACAATGGTATTTCACTACACACAGAACTATTAGTAAATTAAGTGGATATAATTGTTCAATAATAAAGCATATATGACTCAGTCAAATTGGCAGAGACACAATATACCACAGATTATGTTTACTTACAGAGAAGAATCATTAAAATCCTTAAAACATGATAATGCATGGCTGTGAAGAAAAATGCCTCAAGTTTTAAAGGACTGCTAAGGACTACTCTATACTTAAGACGACCATGAATGGCATAACCTATGGATTTTAGTTTTGCAAAAGATTTGCATGGGTTCCACCTGAGCAGATTGTCATTGATGAATTATAGATATGTAGAAAAAGGCACAAAAATCTATATCTTATAGAATTAGAAGGCACAAAGATCTATATCTTACTCAATAAAGTTATTAGGATAAAGCTTAGCATATAAATTTAAAATTATGTATCGACATGCAAAAACAAACAGAGAATAAAAGGGGGAAAGTAATCATGAACTCTAAGCCTTAAAGTAGGGCCTCTTTTGGAAAGTGTTTATGCAGCTAATTTGTGAGATTTATTCAATAACCAAATGCAGCATTCATACTGCTCTTGAAATCTCCTACACCTGGGAAGAGCACCTAAGTTGTACAAATACAAATTCAAGTATCGATGTAGGTAGACATCCAATATGGCAAGATAGAAACCTAACAGGCCTAAACACTAACTCATTTTTACTATGGTTTTCCAACATGATATAGTTCATCTAGGCTTTTACAGAAATTACACATTATTATACAAGTTGGACCTCAAATACACTTTGTGAAGGGTCTTACAAATTCACCAAATAGCGGTCCCCAGGCAAGAGCACTCTTGCACAAGACACTTAAGCAGGGGTGAGATGTGGCTAATGTCAAGAATCGGAAGAGGATGAAAGCACATGGATGTGCTTTTGTTCCATCACCAGGCTTTAGGGAAAGCTTTCCAAAGAGGAGGGATATGGTGCGACACAGGAGCATCCAGAGGTGCCAAGCAATTCTGCATCCCCAAAAAAAATATTTTATTTTATTTTTCCTTTTTGTGTGATTTCTAGCTGCGGGCAAGTTTTCCGGCACCTGGTTCAACTCTCTCAAAGCAATAATTTAAAACTTAATATGGGTGGTCATTATTGTCTTCAAAATATCATCCCAAGGGTGAATAAAGGGTTTAAATTATGCAAATGTTAATTTTAGTTGGCATTTTAGAGTCTTAGACCATGTAGATGTTGATTTTAAAGTGCACATTTTATAATGCAAAAATTATCAAATGTAAAAATATGAAATCCAACACCCAAGTATGGAATTGGATATTTTATGGCTGATTTGGACTCCATGCTTAGAATTTCAATACCCCTATTTTGGTAAATGCATTATTCCAGGCGTCTACCAGTTGCAAGAGAATGAAGAATTACAAAATTTAATTCTTGAAGGGGAGTTACATTTTCAGGAGTACCAGATTTCAAAAAAGGGAATCTTAGGTTATTTCAAAGAGGCGGGTAGAGAGGGAAAGGAGTAGAAAGAGGAGGATTCAAGAATTTAAAAAAAAAACAACTCCTAGAGGGGAAGAGTTACAAGTTGCTGTAAACAGCGCTCAGAGTATTTCCAATGCCCAGACAGGGTTTTCTGGATTTTTTGGATCAAAATAAAGCATGTTGTTGCTGTTAGGAAAAAATTTCTCATTATGCACTCCTGTAGATGAATATGGGAGCTTTCATTGTACAAGTTTTCAAAAGAAAATACTTCCATTTGCAGGTTCAAATATTTTTCAAAAAGTGGTCTGTGAACAAGTTTTACTATACAATTTTTTGAGGAATAGTGAACTAAGTTTCTTTCCATTGGAATTCTATTTGATTTTTCTGTAAGTGATTATTTGAGTGGAGTTAAAGATTTTTTTATGGTTGCGAAGGTCAACACTCCAATTTTGGAACTCTTGATCTTCAATTGCATCATGGTGTGTACCTAAACACAACATCCTACCATGTAGGAAGCTACTTTCATGTCCATAAGCCAATACTTCTGTGCATTATTATCTCTTCCCTACTAGATTATCATATCACCACCTTCCATTAACATACCAGGAAATGATTTATTTGGCGATGGGAAACATTAGTTTTGACAACCAACCAACCCCTTATTGTGTACCTCTATCTCAACCAGTCTTTTGGAATTTCAGCAATTCAGAGATATGCTTATAAAGCTTGGGTGATGTAATGTCCCATTTGAATTTTTAATATCCCGGAGGGAATATTTCCCAGTATCCAATCAAGTTTAGTTTTTAATTTATATACAATAGTATATACACCAAATACTATGCTTTTTCTAATTGGTATTTCTGATAATTAATCAAATTTGCACAGTTAAATATCTCTTTTAAAGATAGCAATCAGATTTGCCGATAAACAGCAAATGTTATTAACATAAAATTTTAATAATGTCTACTAGAAGATCAGTCAACTTGACACGATGGTAATTTCAGTGTGAAATCACTCTTGAGAAACTGTGGGTTTCCATCCTTCAATTCCTGCCATGAGGGGTTTTGTCTTCAAGTTAAATGAACAGCAGTTCCATGATCCAAAGGAGTAATAATCAGATAATAAAAGATGTATTCTTTGCATGGTGGTTACTTCTCCTTGTTTGGTGTCTCTTAGATATTTTTTTCCCTTCAATAGTGATGATTCTTTGCATGCCCTTTGACTCAAAATAAAATTAAACTGTACTTTTATACATAGTTGAAAAACTCGGACTCGGCAATAACTCGGCAGGCCCAAAAAATTTTAAAACTCGGGACTCGGCAAAAACTCGGAGAAAAACTCGGCAATAACTCGGCAAATTTATCGAAGGTTTGAAATAATAAATAATAAATAATAAATAATAAATTAATAATATTATGAATGATATTGTTCTTTCATAAATGAGTAATATTAAATTATTAATAATGGTATATTTTTAATAATGGTATATTTTTGTTAGGAATAATAAATAATAAATTAGTAATATTATGAATATGAATTATCAACTAGAACTTTGAATAATAAATTAATAATATTATGAATAATAAATTAAAAATATAAATAAATAAAAAATAATAAATTAAATAATATTATGAATAATAAATAATAAATAATAAATTAATAATATTATGAATAATAAATAATAATAGTAAATAATAAATAATAAATTAATAATATTATGAACTATCAACTAGAATTATAAATAATAAATTAAAAATATTGTTCTTCCATAAATGATTAATATTAATTATGAATACCAATTTAATAGAAACCCGTGTAAGGGAAGGTTGTGGCTTTAACGAATTACATATTTTTATTTTTAATCATAATTTAAAACTAACGACAGCCTGGTGGCAACTTAGTATTAAGATAGGCGTGCTGCAAATTGTCTCGACTCTTGACAGCTTTGTATAGTTATGAATAGTAATTTACAGAAAAATCTGTGCAAAAATCCGTGCCTCATTTTAAACTTTAAACTATGAAAAATATATTTCAGAAATCGGAAAAACCTGTGTGAAATCCGTGCCCTAATCGCATCGTTTTTTTGCCTTATTCACGTCCTCAACACCCTAAATCGTGTTCGGTAAATTGTAGAATGAATAAACACTTGGTAATGCCGCATTTTTAGGGTTAAATCGCGCGTTTTTGCGGGTTATAAACAAAAAATCGCTGCGCGTTTTTGCAAAAACGCGGCTGCGAGTATTCTCGCGATTTACTCGGCGCCGATAATGGCACGCGAGTAATCGCGATTCAGGCGATTTATTGGCGCGTTTTGCAACTATGCTTTTATATTTTACAATTATGTTATTTTTTATTTTTTATTTTTTTGATATTTTAATTTATTACTATTCCATTTCAAAAAGGGGTCATTGCAGGTGATCAAGAGACATCTAGAGCCTGAATTTGACTCAAACAGGATTTGGCAGGCTCTGATTTTCGCTAGAGTCCTAGACTAATATGGTAACAGACCTTTTTGGGCTTAGTTCAAGTTATCTCAATCTTTAAAGATTTTTTATCAGAAAATTATGGAATAGGTCAGAAGGTCACAGTAAGACCTAGCTTGTTCTATTCTGTACACCACTATCTCAAATTTTGCTTGGTGAAGATGAAATTTTACAGCTTTGTGTTAGCGATCTAAATTGAGATTGTATCAGGTTGGGCAGTAAATACCCATCGTTTTTTGTGAGTCTGGAACCCCTTTGCTCCAGATATCACAAGCAAAATAATGGACAACACAAGGTAAGGAATTAAATCATATTTTTTATAGTCTCAGTTCGGATTTCAAATATTGAATAAGATTTCACATGAGCTGTCATTTTTCAGATTTCATCTGAAACCAGTAGGGTTTTACTTTTAATTATAAATACATACTCTTAAACTAGAATCATTAACAGAGGCTTTGAATGCTTTGATGTTAGAAGAACTCAAAGGAGAAATTTTATAAATATTAAAGACAAAAGGTGAAGGTGATAAAGAATCAAGAGGGAAGGGTGTGACATAAAGATACTATAGAATTGAGAGGCATCCATATCAATCAGTTTCGAGCATCTGAACTATGTCTAACACTTGATAACATCTGACCAGGCATACAGAACGGTTGGAACTCGATGGCATACCAACCAAATGAAATGTAGAAGAAAATTACAAAATTTGTTTTGCACATATTATGCTGAAACTGATAATACATAAAACCTATTGTTAATGCTCCTATGTTAACAAATCAGCCAAAAACTTAGGCATATCCAGGCACAATTTGATTCGGAATCGGAGTAGGGTTTTTTTGCCTGTGGATTCATCCAGGGCACAATTTTTAATGCACAGATTTGTTTCACATTCGAATCATTCATGAGCCTAACCAGGCAATTCTAGCTATGTTGAGGTGAGTCCAGAGCGATTCCAGCAGCAGGCAACAATTTCTATGCATATTGTTGACTTTTGACCATCAAAACCACACCGTAAACTCTAAACCGACAGTCATTTTCAATTTTGATTTGTTTGACAAGTGACAAGGTAAATAAAAATAATGTGTTTTGTTTAACAAACAAAAAGATTCAATCACCAGAGTAAGCAGTGCCATGAATTTCCTCTGATTCTGTGGTCATTTTCACTTTTGAGGAGTCAAATAGCCAGCATACTTTTGTCGTGAATGGCAGTGGAGTTGCTTGTGGTTCTTCTAATCTACCTACATTATCTGATGTCAATAATGGTCATGATGTTGGTCTTGATAAAGACCCATACGACACTGCTTACTGAATGTATTATTTTAAAATTGAACAATGAATATCTATCATAACATTTGAGTTTGACAAATTGATATTGAGTTAGTATACCGTATTTCAAATTTCTAATATTTATGGTAGAATTGTTTACATATGCATGATATACAGTATTCTGAACTTAGTTCCTGTTTTTAGGCTGCAAAATGTATATATCTATGATTTTTATATGTTTTTTGTACAGCCATACCCAGAATGCACCCAGCCCAAAAAAAATTGCTGTACTGGCAAACCATACCCACTTACGCATAGCATACCTGGAATTGGCAACTTCGTGTTAACCTAAATATATGATTTGTATTTGAACTTGGAGAAGAAAATTTTTGAAAAGAATAAATTGTCAGAGAAAAAAATCTTATAAAACCTATCATTATGTTTTGGCAGATATAAACAGGCAAATTTACACCTTCATATTTTGAAATAAAACAAAATATACAGAATTGGACATTTTCAATAGTTCTTTTCAAATGTTTCTGTACAAGGATGATAAATTTTAATACGAGTTGAGATCCCCCAAAACCCACAACAAATGTAAAGCCACGTGTTTTGTAAACAATGATTTTCTTCTTTAATTCAGTTTCCACAATTGAACTATGTTTCCAGAGATAAAGTGCCAAAATATGCTTTCATATATGGAAGACGAGAACTGATTCAATCAGGGTCATGCAGAACCCACAACAAATTTATAGCCAGAGTTTTTCTGAACATTGAATCTATTGGTTAGGGTAACGCTTCTGCTAAATTCCTTGTAGTGTTTAATAGGGATCCATATAATTCTGTGAAACTCTTGCTGTAGAGTAGATAGATAATGTCCTCCTTACAAAGATAAAGGTAACTTTTGAGATCCCATCCTACCAGGCACCTACCTGGAGTGTCAACCCCACTTTATAAATAAATAGGTTTTCACCCAAATATATGTTGTTCAAATTTCGTAACCATTAGATTTTGATATCTTGAAGAAACCTGAATACGACCCCCTTTAGAAAAAAGGTACTTGAGAGCTCTACTTGTATTGTTCAACTTTTGTACCCCTTAGATTTCAATCTCATGATCCCCGACTTCTCTCTCCTTTAGAAACAATAGAATTCTGCAGTTCACCTATATATGGTGTCGAAATTTATAACTCTCAAATTTCAATCTTATGATTGATCCTGAATATGTCCCCTTAAGAAAGAAATTATTTTTATATATCATTCAAAATTTCTACGCCTTAGATTTCAATTTTCTGTCAATCTTGACTACGCGCTCTCCAATCAGATGAATTCACATTTAAAAACAAATTTGGGATGATCAAGAACTTACCTTGACTTTGGAGGGATCAAAGGTAACATCAGCCTTATTCTGAAGCAGAGCCACAGAAGCCCTACTAACCCCATTCAAATTCAACAGAGCTTTCTCCACGGAACTAGAACACGCGGCACAGGTCATGCCAATTACATTTACCTCCAAGCTCTCCAATCCCTTGGCATTCTCCAATCTCCCGGCAGAAGAAGAAGATCCCAAGAGGGGAGCCGCTTCTAAGTCAATAGACTCATCAAATCCATCGTCTTTCAAAATGCCTGTCAGCTGCAGGTCCCTCGCACCCGGGGCCATCTCTGTACAACTGAAAAAATTGAATTAATAATAACGCTATTGATGTATAAATTATACGGTCAAAGCTCCAATTCTGAACAAATCGTGGCTGAATTCAGCTGGAGAAAAAGGCCTCAAACGATGAATTCTTATAAACGCATCAAACATTTCAATGAAAAGCGTCTCTAGCTTGATCAATATGCATCAATGGCCAACTGGGTTTTACTTGCAGGCCTCCCCTCCATATGGGGTACCCTATTTCTCCTACGTTTGAAATAAAAGCTTTGTGTTTTGATGCACCTGGTTACTTATCCTGTTTGGCCCAGGACAACGGGGATTTGTGCTTATTATACACCGATCCAACCGGTTAAAGGACATTTATTGATTTCATTGTAGTTAGTAGTACGCGTACTAATCAAACTGTACTGCAAGGAGTAGGTGCGGTTGCATTCTGACCCGGTCACCTCTGTCGCCAGTAGGAGGAGGAGGTTGCACCTTTGTAGTGTAAAACACGTTTTTGTTACCTTTCTCGGTCCGCCGCCTGTTGTTTTGCTTGTGAGCTTTGAATAATAGTCATGTTGGTTTTCTAGAAAGGCAGGAATTCTGAAGTTTACTGGGTTTTGGAGATAAATTCGAGTTCTTTGAATTTGTCAGTTAGGCCTAGTTTAGTTCAAAGTGTTAAAAAGAAGTTTAATATTTGCAAAGAAATAAAGTTAATTTAGAAGTTGCGTTCCCTAAGGGGACTCAAGTACTCTTAGGTGTAGATTTATTTGGACACTTTCTTTTGTAACTTTTATTTGAATCATTTTAAGGAATTTTATTTAGAAGTTTAATATTTATGTTAATCTAATAATTGAAATTAATTTTATAATAATTGATTTGAAATTAAAGAGAAATAAGAATTTTAGTTAAGAATTTTAGTTATCTTAATGTGATTGTTAATTTTATTTTTTGATTGGTATATTATTATCTTTGTGTCAAAGTTTAGATATAATAATGAAATGATGTTCAATCAACCTTAAACCCTAAACCCTAAACCCTAAACACATGGTTTTGTCCTCTACGTCTCTATTAATCTATGAAACTTGTTTTCTTGTATGTATACCTATATGTAAAAGCTCAATGGTGCTTAAAAGCATTTTTGGGGGCTTGCTTGAAGGCAAAAGGTTGAAAATCATGACTTATCTTGATGATGACTCAAGCCCTTATGTCAATGTGTAGGATCAAACGTACACCATGCATACAATGATAATGTGCAAAGATACTAATTTGATGATGCTTGTTAATATTTTATACTTATTTGATGCAAGTACTTAATAATGTGTTTTCATGATATTAAATAATGATATTCCATGATATAATAGTTATATTATGATGCTTAAAATGACCTAAGAGATGTCTTTAAATATAGGCCCTTGGTTGTTTAATTTGAGGTAAAATGTGCAAGCCAATGACTTATAGTTTGATTACTAAAAGGGTTGACTCAAAAAGTGAGATTTTAAATTTTGAAAATGAGGGATGAAATTGTACATATGTTCCAATTTAAGGGACATGGTCACATCTTCAAAAGCATTCAATTAAGGGAAATGTTGTATATTAAAGATGGAAAGAACTATGAAGATGTAAAGTGGCAATAAGATGATGTGAATTAGGATAGGATTTACTTAGTCTAACAAATAAGTTGGATTGAGTGTTGTAATTGTATATTCATGACATCTAATCAAAGCGGTGTAAAATGAAGGTTAAGAATCCAAAAATTACATTTATATAATTTATATTTTTCCTCCACTTTGATGTCAATGGAAAGTACATGTTTAAATCATACAACCTTATGTATATAAAATAAAATTGATGATATATAATATATATTTGTACATACATATATATGTGTGTATATGTTTATACATATATACGTACATGTTTACATATGTATATATGTACATACATGCATTTATACACATGTACACATGTATGCATATACATATGTGTGTACATATATATGTACATACATACGTACGTATGTATGTATATATGTATATACATATATATGCATGTACATATATACATATGTACGTATATATATACATATAGATACATATATACATATATACATATATACATATATATATATATATATATATACATATGTACATATATAATTTGTAGTGCATCACATAAACTTTTAACATGACTGATGATGTTGGTGCAACACACCATTCAACACCACACGGATGAGGGAATGGATATATATGTATATATGTGTGTGTGTGTATAGATATATTTATATATGTGTGTGTGTGTATAATATATATAAAAATAGCACAAAGTTCTGATAAAAGGCAGAGTTCACTAAATTTTGAAAAGGAGCAAAATCTATTGGTGTTCGGTAGTTCATAATACACAAAAGGACATGTGAGGAATCAAATCAACCCCACATCACTAAAGAACAAGAATGGTGGATCTGGAAAAAGCAAAAGGAAAAGAGAGAGTAGTTCAAAGTGTCATTTCAGGAATGAGAGGAAATGACGAACTCAGAAATCCTTCTAAGAACTAGTATACACCTTCAATATCTTATGATTCGTCAAACAAATCATATTTCAACAACCTAAAACAAGCACATACTACTGTGCCTTAAAGTGGAAACAGACACAATTTAATTTCCCATGCATTAACCCTTAGAGGAAAGTTGATGTAGCTTTAGATCCGAATTTTTTTTGGCAACATAACGACATGTAAATTAACATTTTAAGAATGAGAAAGAAGAAGAATAAAAGAGAACAAACACTGATATACGTGGGGAAAACCCTTTCAGGTAAAAAACCCCACACTCTAAAGCATTGAACCAATGCATTAATCTACAACAAAAGGTTACAATACACTTGTAGGCTCATAGCCTTAACATGGAGATTACATCTTGCTCTTCTAGAGGAAACCTGACATCATAACCCTACAATGAAAAATTATCCTCATAGACAACTCCTCAAGCAAACTCATATTTATAGAGCACCAAGATGGATGCCTAGAAATACCACATGTCAACATCCTCTTCACTACATGCATGCAAACAAAAAGGATAACATGCAAGGCACCTATCTTCACCTGCTAATGCAACTATCATAATCAACTCTTATATTTGTCATAATTAGCCATAATTAACTTATGACATATGAAAAAATCAACACAAATTAAGGACCTCCTAATTGGGATGTCTCCACCAATTTAGCATATAGTTGTTATGCATGAATCTTACAACTATCATAACATGTCATAGTAAATTGTCATAGTTTGTCATAAAGCATGACATAGCAACTTATGACACAATCCACAAAGTTAACCACTCCAAAGTGGGATGCCTACTTCCACAATTTTAGCTTACAAATTGCACATGTCACCTTCCATGTAGGATGCCACATCACCAACGGATCCCATAAAGTGCCACAACATTAGTAGGCAAAATAACATTAAGATAAAATATATAATTAATCACTAAATTAACTATTAGGACTTACAAAGGTTGAGACACCTTAATCCCAACAAGGAAGACATTTCGATAACCAAGATTTTGAAGGAATGGAATAACTTTGGAAGATTGTGAAGGAAATTTAGTCAAGCTCAAGTAAGGCAATGGATAGAAATAAATTGGAGGAATAGCTCAACACCAAGATTCATGCCAAAAGGATTCTTCTATGCTGAATTTTTGAGTGAAGAATCAAGGGCAGAAATACTAGAGGAGTTATGGATGCTAGAAGAATCAACTCTGTACATCTAAAAGTGGGTCCTAAACTTTAACATGCTTGAATGCATTACACAAACAAAACTTGTATGGATGAGATTGTACAATTTCCCCTTGTAATTTTAAACAAGACAATTATTAAAAGCATTCAATTGAGGGAAATGTTGTATATTATAGATGGAAAGAACTTTGAAGATGTAAAGTGGCAAGAAGATGATGTGATAGGGTAGGATTTACTTAGTCTACCAAATAAGTTTGATTGAGTGTTGTAATTTTATATTCATGACATCTGAACAAAGCAGTGTAAAATGAAGGTTGAGAATTCAAAATATACATCTCTATAATTTATATTTTTGCTACACTTTGGTGTCAAGGAAAGTACATGAATCATACAACCTTATGTATATAAAATAAAATTGGTGATATATATATATGTACATATACATACATATGCATACATATGTAATATGTATACATATATATACATACACAAATACATATATGTGTGTGTGTGTGTATGTATCTGCAAGTGAATTCTAACCTAAAAATGAAAAACAACAATTGAAATGCAAGCAAGAAGACACAAATAAAACACTTGAGATTAGCCTAGTTTAACCCAAACAAAATTAACAATAAAACATAAAATTTACCTTGCTTGAGTTGTTTTTTTGGTTGGCCCTTTGATGATGATTTTGTGTGCTCCTTCTTTAATGAAATGGCATGCAGCTAAGCTTAAAATGATTGTGATGCAATGAAGAATGCAATAGTGGATATGGGTAGTGGATTTAGTGCAATATGTTAGCTAGAGATGGCTACAACAATGGAGGTTGAAAGCTTGAATGTGTGAGTGCTTGAAATCTCTATGTTGTGTGATGATCAAAATGAGGTAATTTTTTTACTTTTAGGGAAAGGCCTCCAAAAGAATGGAGGGCCAAGATTCATCCTAGGTTATGAGATCTAGGGCCAAGATGTCTTGAGACCTCTCAATCCATGAGATTATGACATGTGGATGAGGAGGTGGACAAGGGATGGTGAAGTGGATATGATGTGGTAATGAGGTGGAGGTACTTGTAAGTACCTTGGGAATGGACAAGATCTCCTCATAAAGGAGTTTCTTGTCCATTTATACAAGAGAGGACAAGGGAGGAATTAAAAATTCCTCAAAAATCATGGGGATTGAGAAAGGAATTAAAAATTCCTTATGGGGGGATGTGAGGAATTAAAAATTCCTCACAATTCATGGGAATAATATTTGAATTTAAAATTCCTAGAGGTGAGCGGATGACTTCTCCAAAAGGAGAAAGTCTTTAATGAAGGTTGACTTAGGGGTATGCCATAAATAGCCTAGGGGATTATGTTAGATTTAATTATTGATTTAGGTTGTGCAAATGAGGGATTAGATAGATTAATCCCGATTAGGTATCCACTTGCATTTTATGGAGGATGTGACCTTAATTATGTTTAGGGATGTGCATACCTTAATTAGGTATTAAGTGGGCTAATTAGAATTAGAGAAAATGTAGGTGGATGTGACAAGGAGAGAGAAGGTGGATGAATTAAAATTTAATTTTAGTTCATTTGGGCAAAGTCACTAAATTAAATAAGTTGGACTATTTATTTAATTTAGAGAGGAATAGGGTAAGGTATTTAATTGATTAATTGAAATACCTTAGGAGACATTAGTAATAGGCTAAATATTAACCAAATATCAAATTATTTAATTAATATGGCTTAGGGATGCAAGATGGAAGAATACAAGTGTTAATTTAACCATATGGGAGTGGTCAAATTCAAGTGTCTACATTTTGCCCCTCTTTGAAATATCATTAGAATAACGGTGTTTTGAAGAAAAATAAAGTGCAAGCGACTCGATAGAAGAAAAAGACTTTGGAAGATGTCTCAGTATCGTAAGGAAATGGATAAGGAGGAGAAATGCAGGAATAGGGTGAGGTATGCCCCTTCAAGAGGGTAGATGAGGAAGAAAAGGGGCACTAGGCAACTTCTCGATATGGAGAAAAGGAGGGTACCATGCAGTAGAGGATGAAAAACCATGAAGAATGGATTTTGAACAGAGGAAAATAGAAAAATGGGGTGTGAATGGCAGCCCGTCGAAGAATTAGGGCAAAAGGATTAAAAAAGTTAAATAAAGGTTAAAAATGACCAAAATTAGCAAGGCTAATTAGGATCAAAATTGGAAACCTATAAATAGTAAATTAGAAAATTTACTATTCACCTTACTTTCATTTGCACATGTGTCATCGAGTGATTGAGTGATAGAGTAAGAGGTGATGAGGCAAGCGAGATGGTAGACAATGAGGAGATCATTCACCGAGCGAACACAGTGTGCGATTTTTACAACTTGTGTGCGCCACCCCGATAGGTAGGCTTTGAACCCTAGCTCTGTGATTCAATTTCAATTTCACACATTTTTTTTTCTAGAAGGGTAGACTAGGAAAGAATGAAATCGCCATGGAAGGGCGAATTCGCCCATCTGAAGAAGCGTATTCTCCCTTCCATCGAATGGGTGATTGCATAGTAGGGAACAGGCAGGGGCAGATGTGCACAGGGAGGGGCCTTTGTGAAATCACCCCTCAAAGGGAAAGGGCAAGAGCAAAATTGCCCGAGGCCGAGATTCAGGTATAGGGGCGAACGCATGTTCGCCCATAGGATAAAAGGGTGAATGTGATTTCATCCATAGGAAGAAAAGGGATGTAGTGGCAAATGTGCAATCACCCACCAAGTAAAAGGGTGAAGGCGACTTCGCCCATTGGGGAGAACTGGACACAAAGGCGGATGCGAATTCGCCACTTCGGTAAATGGGAAAATTTGCTTCTAGGGCAAGAGATAGGTGAACCCGCCAATGGAAAATGTGAACTTGCCAAGTGGGAAGCACAGGGGCGAATGCGTGAAGCCAAGAGGCGAATGCGCAAGAAAATGGGAATGGGTGAATTCACACTACACAAAGGAAAATTCACCAAACCGGGACAAAGGGAAAAAGAAAGGGTAGAAGATAAATGGCAAGAGAAGGACTAACAAGCGATTGGTATGGATGCAGAGCATAGAGACCCTACGGACTAGAGAGAGACACTAGGCTATTGGAGTATACTCAGGAGATGATGACACCAATAGATCACAAGGCCTTAGAGCAAGCCAGACTACTACACATGCTTGGATTTCCTGCGATCAGAGCCCATTGGCCGCTACTAACAACCTTGATGGAGAGATGGAGCTTCGAAACCAACACCTTCCACCTCCCCACAGGGGAGATGACTGTGACTTTGGAGGATGTTTGGTGGATTTTGAGGCTACCTATTAGGGAGCATCTAGTGAGTGTAGTAGCGAGCTGACTACTGGAGAGGAGCTTGCCAGTTGTTTTTGGCACCGTAGACCTTCCCTACCAAGGGAAGGAGTTGGACATTGATGTGTGCATTGGATTTGTAGCACCTCTGTCGTTGTTTCTATGTGGATTGATCAATGGGATCCTCCTCCCGGACAGGAATGGGAAATTCTTCAACCTCAAGATGATTGAGGTTGTTCAACACATTGTGGAGTGGAGAGATGGTGTATTTGCATGGGGTCCTTGCGTGTTGGCACAAGTGTATAGGGATATGCATGTAGTGTGCTACAAGGGCATTGTTAGTGTTACCCATGTCACACTGTTACAAGTATGGGCATGGGAACACATTCGGGTTACCAGACCAAAGATCCTGAGGGCAAGGGAGATATATGACTCCCTTCCGGTAGCATATTGGTGGGGGGGAGAGTATGGATGGATGTTGCACTACAAATAGGTAGGGAGCCTAGAGTATTGGCAATGGTTATTTGACAATCTTACAAATGAGGAGATCATATGGAGGCCATATATTGATCGTCGATTCCAGTCATGGAGACCCAAGGATAGATTGTACAGGGGCTACATGTTTTCGTGATGTTATCTGATAGGGAGGGACCCTTTTTTATTGAGGTACACATGCCTGATCGAGTGACATGACAATATGGTATACGACAGGATACCCAGAAGGGGAGCAAATATTCTAGTGGATTACTCAAGAGAAGGGATGGGGACAGGCCATTCCTACAGAGTTTGTGCGACAAGAGTGGGAGCATCTACCATTGACGATATGGGATGGAGAGGGTCCCAAATAATGTGGGTGTGATAGATAGATACGTTGCATGGTGGTAGGGGAGACACCCTATGAGGATCACCATAGTTGATCTATTAGCGCCGACAGTTGGATTCAAAGACAAGGAGGGGGCCAAACAGGAGGGAAAGCCTCAGAGGAGGAGGGTGGATGGACATGCAGGAGGAGAGGAGGCAATCCAGGAGGAGGGGAGGTAGGAGATGGACGTAGACGTGCTAGCGGTGGAGGAGAGGGCGATAGTTATATATTAGGGACCACTGACAAAGGACCTTGCAGTCAGATTAGCAGGAGCATAGGCTCATGTTTGTATCCTTCAATAGAGGCTATGACAGTCAGAGATGGAGAGGGAGTGGCTAGAAGCTGAGGTAGAAAGATTGCAGGGGGCAACACTGATGGTGGATGAGGGGGAGGAATGAAGACAGATAGGCCACGAGGGGAGGCAGAGAAGCTATAGGGCTTACTGGAGACAACACAAGGGGAGAGGGATGAGGCGTTAGTTTTGGAAAAGTAGGTTGGGGATCAGGCGGAGGCACTACAAAGGGAGAGAGATGAGGCCCTAAGGAGGGCAGAGGGCGCAAAGGACACAACAAGGGATGGGGGGTTGTAGCAGGAGAGGGATGAGGCCATGAGGAGGGCGCAATAGGTAGAGGTGCAAGTAGCCTTAATGAGATTAGTGCAGGATGCCTAGGAGCTGGAGAGGAGGAGGTTGTAGCAATAGTACGATAGATATAGGATGGAGAGGGATCAACTGCGGGTATAGGCAATAGGATTGGAGGATGCTAGAACAGAGGTGGGGTATTGGATGGGAGCCTAATTTTTGGTTGTTCCAGATCCATCACAGAGGGTCCCTCCCTACGTACAAGTAGTTTCATAGAGGCCAACACCCTCCCACTGAGGACCATCACATACTAGGGGCTACAATGACTATAGAGAGACGCCTTCTCATGACTGAGGACTTGGGGTAGACTCTCCCTAGAGATCAGATGCATGGAGCAGTCATTAGGGGGATAGGAGGATAGGTACAAGGTCCTAGCTTTGACAGGTGCCCCAGCGGATAGTGTACAAATATGTAGAGATGAGACACAAATTCTTGTGCACAAATTTATGTGACAAATTGATCTAGAGATTCATTCATTTTTTTATGTAGTTATTATTTTGTTCTTTATTGATTCAGGACACCATGATGTGTCAGTAATATCCATATTTATATTATGACTCCTCTACAAATGTACTTTATTATGTGATGGACATTATATGGACAGTGGACATTATTATGGACTTTATGGATGTTATGATGGACTGTTCTAGACTTTTGATTATGGACCATGTGATGGACACTATATTTTTTTTATATACAATACGGTGAATTATGACGATGCTCTCTATATATGATGCTTATGTGATGTTTTGGATATTATTATGCATACATGGATGATTATGATTATGATGGATGTATGTGGTTAGGATTATAATGGATATATGATTATGATTATGTGTATGATGGCATGCATGATATGGATGGTATGTATTGTATCTAACACTTTATGATGCAAGATGTGATAGTTTGTGATTTATGATGTATGATTGATGAGATGGGCATGATACTAATGGTTTGTGATGTAGGTGGCGTTATGAATTTGATTTATTTATGAAAGATGCCTATGGGATTATGACATGTGTTTATGAATGATGGATGTATTATGATTGGCATTGTAATGTTTAATTATGAATGTATGATATGCATAATGCTATGGATGAACTACTATATGAATGTAATGTAATGAAATGCATTTAATAAAATGAACATAATGCCAAGATTAAGATGCTTAGAATAACAAATCTGTATGAATCTAAACAACTTAATATGATAATGAAAATGATAATGGGATGCAAATGAAATGAATTAAGATGCTTAGACTAATAGATCTATATTAATATAAACAACTTAATATGATAATGAAAATGATAATGGAATGCAAATGAAATGAATTAAGATGCTTAGACTAATAGATCTATATTAATCTAAACAACTTAATATGATAATGTAAATGATAATGAATGCAAATAAAATGAATTAAGATGCTTAGACTAATAGATCTATATTAATCTAAACAACTTAATATGACAATGAAAATGATAATGAATGCAAACAAAAGGATAATAAATCCTAATGAAATGAAATGAATAATGCAAGCTAATTAAATTGTAAAAGAGAATGATAATGAAATGAATAATGAAACGTATAAATGCAATGGATAGTGAAATGATTATACAAGATAATGAAATTGTTAATGCAATCTAACGAGATGTTAATGAAATGGATATTGAAACTAATAAGAATGATAATGTAATGTGATAGAATGAACCTAAATGATAGCGAAAATGCAAAGTGAAATGAATAATGATGGGTGATGTAGTACACCTGTCAAAAATCATAGGGACCCTGGTAGGAAGAATATGTGGGGGGATAACATTTGCACAACCAAAAATCAATAACCATAGGCTAGGGAAAAGTAGATTGGGATAAATATAGTGGGAGAATGAATGAAATGAAAATCTAATGCCATTCATATTAGGAGCACTGAATTTTACTATAGCATAAGACATGATATGCCAAGGTATGAGGGACTGAAGCCAATTAGTGTCTAATGCATAGGACTAACACAACAAACAAGAAGGTTATCCCAACACCCCAAAGTTGCAAGGGATTTGGCAGGGCCTGATGCTGGAATAGCCACAAGCACAAAGGGTGTCCCAACATAACACAAGACGTCGAGGATCTTGGTGGGTACTACATGATACAACCAAGAAGACAAGATCATGCAACAAATCAAGATATGCCCCTATGTTTACCAGTCAAAGCGCAACATGATATGATGGATTGTAGCAACCCTGACAATGTATAATAGGAAGCTCAAATGATAAAAAAAATGCAAAAGCACCAAAAGATCACAAAAAATTTCAAATATCCTTTGCCATAGGACCAATATGTGGATGGGATTGATGCAGTCTTATTTAAGGAAGGATACATCTTGTTAAGACCAAAGATGGGGGTAGAGTAGTTGATCGACATGACTCGGGATACTCAAAACGGATTGAATCTCGTAGTACCAATGGATTTTGTTATTAGGCACTAGTTGAACAGGGACACACTTGATGACAAAATAGGAAACCAAGACACACCCTAAGGACAGACCTAGGGTCTCAGGTGTTGATCAAAAGATTAGCCTTGCCTACATGAAAGTGTAGAGACCTCGTAGTTCGATAAAATGTTGATGACCGACGATGGGTAAAAGCAAAAAGAGAACAATGAAGACATGGATGGACAATGAGGACTAACACAAAAGGACAGAAAAAATTCTTGGGAGCTCATCGAAGATGGACTTACCTACGTGAAAGTGCAGAGGCAACATAGTTTGACAAAAAGGACCCAAGATGACACGGGACCTAATGATAAAGGAAACGACAGAGGAGCCTAGATGAGGACACAAGACCGATGACACGACACCAATATACAAAAAATGAAAAGCTCGGGATTTAGGATAGAAATTTTAAATCATCCAATGCTCAATCAAAATATACCAAGTGACGAATGATGGAAGGTCGATGGAGGATGGATACAATAGGATGCTAGGATAGGATGGATAGGTGGAGATGCAAACACATAGGAAAGTGGGATGCAAGGTTGATAATGATTAAGCCCTCTATGAATGATGCATGTTGCTAGGTTTTCACCAAACATACTTATCTAAGGTGCCACCGAAGGTGGTTTTCACTATAGGAAGAATTATTTCTCTTTACTATTTTTTTATTTCTTTTTTTGTATTATTTCAGATTTTTTACTTTTTTTGGTATTTTCTAGGTAGGGTAACGTAGTTGACTTAGGTGTAAAACCATTTCAGATACATGATATTGATGGATTCTTCCAAGGGTTCCCCCTCAAGTGTAGCAAGCCAATATGCCCCAAAACCATACTTCGCAGTGATAACATATGGACCCAACCAATTTGCTTCAAAATTTCCCTTCTTTTCTTGATCTTGTTGGGTACGTTGATTTTCTTTGAGGACTAGATCACCAACTTGAAACTGGAAAGGATAGACCTTCTTATTGTAGCTTCTCTTAATTCGATGTTGGTAGGCCTGAAGATGATTGTAATCCTTAAGACACTTCTCGTCTAAGAGCTTCAACTAACTCAACCATGCAACATGAGAATCTTCATCACTGATCAAATTCTTCAGAGAGATGTAGAGTGATGGGATCTCAACTTCTATAGGCAAGATGGCATCTGCGCCATAGACAAGGGAATATGGGGTTGCACTAGTAGGGGTGCGGATGGATGTGCGATAAGCCCAAAGAGTGGGATTAAGGTGGAGGTGCCAATCACGACCAGTATTATTGATGACCTTCTTGAGGATTTTGATGAGAGTTTTGTTGGTGGCTTCAACTTGTCCATTACCTTGGGGATAATAGAGAGTTGACCAATGATGTTGGATGTGGTATGTTTCACAAAGGTTTCACATATACTGGTTCTTGAAAGGTTTTTCATTGTTAGTAATGATGGTAGAGGGGATACCATATATGTAGACAATATGATAAAGGATGAATTTGGATATCTAGATGCCAGTGATTTGGGAAAGTGGAATTGCTTCCACCCATTTAGTGAAATATTCAATGGTTGTGATTATGAAGGTATGGTCGTCGGATGAGGGGGGATAAATCTTGTCGATCAAGATGAGACCCCACTATGAAAAAGGCCACGGTGCGATGATAGGTTGTAGGTCGTGTGCGAGAGCATGTATTAGATCCGCATGTTGCTGACACAGGACACATTTCTTGACAAGCTCACAAGCATCATGTTCCATAGTTGGCCAATAATAGCTAGTTCTGGGAAGCTTCTTTGCTAGGGCCATCCCATTAGTATGAGCCCTACAAACACCACTATGCACTTTGTTCAATGCAACATGAGATTCTGATTCACTTAGACATCAAAGGAGATCTATGATAAAGTGTATCCCTTATGATTGTGTAACGAGAAGCGCGTTGGATGAAAGATTTGCATTGGTTGTGAGTTAGATCTAGTGGTAGAATGTTGTCACGGAGGTAGGTGTAAATGTCATGGTACCAAGGAGATTGGGGGCCTACAATATCGCTCACCATCTCATTTTCTGGAATTTCATATGCTAGGATTAATAATTGCTCCACCAAGAACTCACAATCTATTTGATCTCTAGAACCAATTGTGGCCATTGCATCAACAGCCTTGTTTTGTAATATTGGGACTTGCTCAAACTGGATATGACTAAAGTATTTCTTAAAGTTTTCAACCATGTGCTTATAAGGGAGAAGCTTGTCGTCTTTGGTCTGAAACTCGTTGTTGAATTGTTTGATTATCAATTGTGAATCACCATAAACACACAGACGAGTTATGTTCCTTTGAACTATGATTCTAAGACTTGTGATCAAAGTTTCATATTCAACAATATTGTTTGTGCATGGGAATTCCAATCTGAATGATTTTGGGATATAGTCACCATGAGGAGTGACAAAGAGGATACCTACACCAGCTCCATTTTGAGTGTATGACCCATCAAAGTATAGCGTCCAAGTCTCTGATTCTGAGACTGTGAAGATTGATTCATTAGGGAATTTTTCCACTAAAGGGTAAGCATCCACAAGGGGAGCATCAAAAAAATGGTTTGTTATGACTTGTCCTTTGATTGCTTTTCAATATACATACTCAATGTCGAATTCACTAAGGAGCATGACCCACTTAGCCATGTGGCTAGTCAATGAAGTTCTTGATAACAGATATTTGAGTGGGTCAACTTTGGATATCAATTAGATTGGATGGTTGAGCATGTAATGACATAGCTTATGTGAACTAAAAAAAACTATTAGGAAAGCTTTCTCCATGGCAGAATAGTTAAGCTCATTTCCCACAAGTATATGAATGATGTAGTAAATGGTCCATTCTTTGGAAGACTCATCATGTTGGACCAACAATGCCCCCAGTGCAACTGAAGTGGCCAAAATATATAACAATAAGGGCTTTCCAGGAATGGGGGGCATTAAGATTGGTGATTTGGTGAGATACTCCTTGATCTTATCAAAGCCTTGCTAACATTGTGGATCCCATTTAAAAGTTGTATCCTTACAAAGGAGATGAGTAAAAGATTGACATTTGTCAGCAATTTGGGTGATGAAACTCCTGATAGATTGCAATTTCCCTTGTATGCTTCTTAACTCTTTTAGATTCCTAGGTGGGGGCGTTTCTATTATAGCCTTAAATTTTGTTGGATCAACTTTGATACCCTTTCTAGACACAATGAAGCCTAATAGTTTGTCGGATGTGACACCAAAAACACACTTCTTCGGATTTAATAATAACTTATATTGTTCCAACCACTCAAAGATCTGCCTCAAAACCTTAGAGTGATCCTCTCTAGTTCTTGACTTTCCTAGTAGATCATCAACATAGTCTTCCATTATAATGTGGATAAGATCATGGAAGATAAATGTCATTGCATGTTGATATGTTGCCCCCACATTCTTAAGACCAAAGGGCATGACATTGTAGCAGAACGTACCCTAGGGGGTAGTGAAAGCAGCTTTATGTTGGTCTTCGAGTGTAATTTTAATTTGGTTATACCTAGAGAAGCCATCCATGAGGGATATCATGGTGTGTCCTGCTGTAAGATCCACTAACATATCAATGTTGGGAAGTGGAAAATCATCTTTCAAACAAGCTTTGTTTAGATCCCTGAAACCTATGCAAATTCTAATGCCCCCAACAAGCTTAGCCATAGGTACTATATTTGATATCCAATATAAGTAATCAATTGGCCTAATAAGTCTAGCTTCCAATAGTTTTTCTAGCTCCATCTTAACAAGTAGAGCCACTTAGGGATGCATTTTACAGAGTTTTTTCTTGACAAGTTTTGCACCTGGGTGTACATCAAGATGGTGGACAACCAAAGCGAGATCCAATCCTGGCATATCAGAATAAGACAATGCAAATTTGATGATGCCTTCTTTCAATAGATTAGCAATAACAAAATATTCCTCTTCAGATAAAGATTTGGCCACATAAGTGAGTTTAGGCTCTTCTTCTGTTCCCAAGTTTATCTCTCTTGTCTCCTCAATCAAGATTGAAGACCATTCAGAAAAGTGAGTCCCAATAAGGGGAAGATGAACATTCCTATCCTATAGCACCTCACCAAGGTTTTCACCAGAGGATACACCCTTTGTTTTTACTTTTGTTAAGTTAAGAAGTGCCTTAGAAAGGTTTTCACTAGATGACTCTTTTTTACTTTGTTTCTTTCTATTTTTGTGGTTAGGGTGTTCATCTTCCCCCAATCCCATAAGGTGCATGTATGCTTCCTCTGAAGTAAATATATTGACTAGTGCACTCCCTCGCAGGTCCCAATCAATGAGGTCAGGGTAACAGAGTGAGAGGCTAATGGAAAAATTTGATGTGGATTTAAAGAGGGAAGGAAGATCCACATCATCGTAAGAAGTATGATGGCCTCTTCTTTGGGTATGTCCTCAAGAAAATCAATTTCTGAGTTAACATTGTTCGAAGTACTAGTGGACTATGTGGATCCCTTTTGTTTCTTTTCGTAGCCTAGACCCAAGTGTTTAGGGCACGCAGGTGTTTCAATAGGCTTTCTCATTCCATGTTCATCAACACTGAGACCTCCCCCCTGATAATTATACTTGTTTGCTAGCTTGGAAGCATGGAGATACACTTCTTGGAAGCACTCAAGAAGTGGAGGTGAAGGCTCAGGTTCTTCGCTATAAACCCATTGGCTAATGTCTTCATCCATTTGATCCTATAAAGTTCCTGGAGAATGAAAGGTGGTGGAACCCATGTTCTTGGAATTGATTGTTTTAGTGGCGAGCTATTCCTTTTGTTGAGACTTAGACGGTTGGCCATAAGTGCGGGGAGATGGAGGCATTGTTTCCACGTTAAGTGTAGTACGCATCTCATACTCTCCATAACCCTTGTCAATGATCTAGACTTTGGTGATAGTGGAATCAGATGTGGAAGATGGAGTAGTAGATGTATTGGATGATGGATTAGAAGATGAAATGGAGGGTGATGTCTGAGGAGCCCCCACTTCTACTCTCAAACAATATCGTGTATGTGGGAATGAGGCTTCAAGAGCACGACAATATTCAAAAGGTTGGGGGTCGACATGGATGGTAATCTCAACCCCATTATGTGGAAATTTCAAGCACTGATGGTATATGGATGGGATGGCTTGCATGGCATGAAGCCATGGGCAGCTGAGGAGAAGGTTATATGGTAAATCCAGATCAAGGACATGGCAAGTAGTATATTCCACAACTAGTCTTACTTGAATGGGAAGGAAAATAATACCTTTTGAATCTCTTTTTTCATTTTCATATGCTTTGATTTTAATCACCTAGTTGTCTAAGTCGGTGTGGGTATACCCCACTTGTTTTATGAACTTTAACATGCATAGATTTGGAGCAGAACGACTATCTACCAAGACCCTCTTTACCTTATGCCTGGTTACAAGGACTTCAATGTGTAAGGAACGATATGGGTGGCATATCATTTTGGCTAAAACCCAGCTGGTAGGTAGATGATAGATGTCCCACAAGAGCTGAAACTGAGTGGGGTCAATATCATTTGACACATGTGTATCCTGTAAAGCTTTTGTGAGAATATCTTGATGAATGGGGGAAGACCTAAGCAAATCTAGGATAGATATTTGTGCAGGGGTATTTCCAAGTGATCAATGATATTATACTGCAAGCTCACAGGGGCTAGTTGGGATGAGGTGGAAGGCCTAAGAACTAATATGTGAGTACAGCGAGTGGTGACGATGCATTGGGGATATTTTCCTTTGACATGAATCATGGATACACGTGGGTCCACTTGGGTAATGCACATAACAATATTGTCATAATTATAGGGCATCTTGTTATAATTGATATTATTTGTGCTATTGTTTTGGTTGTTATTGTTAGACCTAGTGTTAGCGTTTGATGTGCTAGGACCTTGGTTATGATTGGGAAAGGAATTCTAGTATATTTGTAATTGAGCATTAGATGAGGTGGCTGGTTTGCCTCCACTACAATGTCTCCTCTATCAATAAGATCTTGGATGTAACCTTTAATACCTTGACATTTATTTATGGAATGAACCTTAATCCTATGGTAGTCACAATACTCATTCTCTCTATTCCAGTTAGGCTTGGGGTTTGACTCATCAAAAGGTTTAGTAACGAGATAAGTAACTGCATTAGCTTGTACTAGCCTCTTAAAGACTGCATCTAAGGATTCTCTTAAGGGAGTGAATGTGTGTTTAGTGTTTCCTTGATTTGATTGATTAGATTGCAGTGAAGGATGGGGTGCACCTTGTGGCACAGATATGACATTGGCGATTGGTGGTAGTTGAGGAGTATTCTATGGTCTCTAAGAAGTATTGGCTACTTGGATATGCTTAGTCTTTGTGACACCATTATTAACTGCATTCTTGTTTCTATTCCAGTAGTGTGATTTATCCCCAGATTGTTTATCTTTATCATCCTTGAATATTTTGAAAAAGCCTCTTGGCAACGAGAGCTTTTTCATAGTGGTCCCCTTTTCAATGACCTCTATAAAAGTGGTAATGTAATGGAGACGTAAGTTATGTCCCAAATTAGGATGGGAGTTTATGAAAAAGATGCCAACTAACTCCTTCTCAGGAAGAGTACACTTGAGTCAACTAGCTAAGGCTTGCCACCTTTGCAGGTAGCTAGAAAATGTTTCTCCATCATGTTGTTTGTCTTTCAGGAGATCTAAGGTATCTATGTCTTTCTCAAGATTGAAAGAGAAGTGTGTGAAAAACTTCTTTGACAAATTAGCAAAGGTGGAGATTGATCCTCGTGGGAGGCACACGAACCACTCTAAAGCTTGTCCTGTTAAACTCTATGGGAATAGCCTAAGAAGGTAGTTTTCATTGTATAAGACCTCCTGAAAATGCATATAGAACTCCTGCAAGTGGTCTCGAGTATCTCCCCTTCCCTTTTCAAATTTTGGAATTTCAAAATGCTTGGAGAAGGGAATTGTGGAGATCGAAGGATAAAATGGATAAGGACAAATGTCCTCAAACTTGAAGGATTTCTTCGATGTTCCCACTTGCAAGTCCTCTAGGGTGGATTTCATGTCTTCCCATTCCTTATTGACGAGTGCTAATGGGGTAGGACCTACTAGATTGGACTGATCATAAGGAGCATTTTGTTGATATGAAGGCGGTGGAGGTGGAAGTGACTGATCATATGAAGGAGGTGGATACAAAGGGATTTGTTGATATTGGTTAGCATATGTGGGATGTGTATTGGTGTAAACTTGTTGGTGTGATGGCGGGTTTTGATAATATGATGAAGAGGTACCCTACTGATAGGATGGTGGTTGATGATAGTAAGATGGATTAGACTGATAGTCATATGGAGGCTATTGTTGGGAGATGTATGGGGGCTGTTGGGGGTTAGGAAACTGCTAATAAGTGTTTTGTGGAGGCTGTTGAGGATTAACATAAGATGGTTGTTGCAGAGGCTGTTGTTGGTTATAGTAAGAATAATTAGGATTGGGGTTGGATGTGGTAGGGTGTTGTCTAAGAGTGCCTAGTGGAGGAAGTGGCTAATAATAGGTGTTTTGCAGAGGCAGTTGATGATAACAAGGCGAGAAATAGTGAGGTGGAGGTTGCAAATGATACTAGTATTATGTTGTAGGGTTACCTTGAGATTGGAAAGGGGGTTGCTATGGCTATGGGGTGATCTGTGATTGATGTGGAGGTTGTGATGGTGGTTGTTGTGGTGGTTGTTGATAAGTTGGTTGTTGTGGCAGTTGTGGAGTGATTTGTGGTTGATGGGGAGGTTGCGTTGGATTACCCCAACGTTGGTGTTGAGGTTGAGATAGGGATTATTGTGGGATGGAGTGGCCAGGATTGGGAAACATATTTTGTTGTGGTAATGGTTGCGTTCAGATGAGAGGGATGTGAGGAGGTGTAGAAGCAAAAGGATTGGACGTAGTGCCCCTAGGATTTCCCGATGGTGGGTTCAACTAATTTTGTGGGTGAGGGGGTGTAGATGGAGTGGGTGTAGGACCTTGCAGATTGCTAGGACCCTGCAGATTGGTAGCCCTAGGTGCTACACCCATGACTGAGATCCGAACAAGAGGATGGGATTTGATAACAAACATTATTTCCAAATCCTGGTTGATACCAAGTGTCCTACAGGGTAACTTGAAGAACCTGAGGGACTAAGGATCTTGGATTAACCTAAGAGCTTTGTGGATCTTGTGATGATCGGGGGGTGATGTTGACATATTGCAACATATCAAATCATGGCGGTGGCCTAGTACCCCTCATAAGCAATTGGGCAAGGATCTTATCCCCACACTTAGCGAGGAGACAATTTGTCATTTGAACATTATTAGGATCTATATACATCTAAAATTGGTCATGGTTAATCAAGCTTGTTAATTAATTAAATATGAATTATTTAATTAATTTTCTAAAGTCATCTACATATAAATAAATTTAATTATTTATTTATATCGTTACTTTTATAATTCTTCTACCTTAATTAAATAAATAAGTTTATTTAATTATTACCATCTTTTATCTTCCTCTCGATTAAGTTAAATGAGTTTTATAGTTTGTTTGTATTGATTATCATATTATTCTAGTTTGGATATTTGGATTCAGATAATGGATATTCCTCCAACCTTTCCTCATCTCTTAGTTAAATTAAATATTACAAGTCTTAAGTTTATTTCTAATTTTCATGCATAATTCATTTTAAATATTTAATTTGCACCCATTTTCATCTCTCGCACATAATTAAATATTAAATATTTAATTATGGAAACTTCTAAATTCATTGTCACATGTAATTAAATAAATTTATTTATTTAATTGTGGGATTTATCTTCAACTACAAAACCAACTCATAACTAAAGATGAAAAATGACAAGTTGCCTCTATTTTTGAGTGAAAGGTTTTGTGGGAAGGAAACATCTTCCATTATTCTCTCAACCTTCCATCTTTTTCTCAACTTCCAGAATCTCTCACTGTTCATCTTAACAAGCTTGATTTCAACTGTTGATCAAATCAGCCAATCAAAAGCTTTCAAAAACTCTATAAATACCCCTGCAAATCCAAGCATTGGTTACACACGCATACACACACATTAGAGACAGGCGATTAACATTTTAGCATTGTCATTATCAGCTTTAGCATTCATAATTGTATAATTTTACATTCTAACAATCATGTTTAGTTTAAGCATGTTAATCATATCTTAGCATAGCATGCATTCATCTTTAATCTCGTTCTCTAGGAAGACTGTTTGTTGAGCCTAGCACACAATCTAAGAGCAAGTTGGAATAAAAAAAACACTGGAGATAGAGGACAATGGGACATCATTGAAGAAACTATTGTTTTAAGAGTTTGTTTATCTTTTAATTAGTTTTCTTCAATATACTGTCTTATTGGTGTGTTTGATTTAATTTTGAATCTACATTTATTAATTCATGTTTTACACTCAGCTTCTCAGCCTTCATTTCATGCATCTTTTCACCATCATCTTCCTAGAGCGATAACGTCTTACCATGGCTTGATTGTTATACATATTCATTTTAGCAAGTTGTGTCAATACTGGGGGCGAACGTTGACAATACTGGGGGCAACCAACTTTCAAGTTCTACCGAAATAGCTAGACAATGACATAAAACCTAATCATGCAAACAAACAATCAAATCACATGAACAACTATCCAATCATTGATCCATATCATAACATTTTTCAGCTAGTACCATATCATAACACATTTCTAGATGATCTCAAATTTGAATAATGTTTGGAATAGCAGTATTATATTTTGAACAATGGTTGTTTGATTTTCGATATCATCCCTCTGGAGCACACTCAATGATGTACTGAACTAGAGTGGTGAGGAAAGAGAATGATTTTTCTTTGTCTGTTGTCTTGAGGTTAACTATCAATCTGGTGCAAATATGTCGCGAGACATGATTTCCAAAGAATATCATTAATGACAGTTCCAAATTTGCATCAGAAAGTGGTTAATCTTTGTTTGTTTATGCAAAAAATGCTCAGGTCATCTCAGTTCAATTATACATTGATGCTTGTGTTCACTTGCTATATCAAAAATCATGAAAGTTGTACTCAGGTCATCATTGGTGCTAATTTCCCCTCTGATGCTTGTACATACTTCCAACATTTTAAATGCTCTATGATGATTCATGAAAGCTAACAAAGGGCTCAACAAATGATTGGTTTCATTTAGTTGCATTTCATTTAGATCATTGTACATATTTGCATATTGGATTTACATCAGAGTTTTGAAAGGCTGAACAAAAACATCAATGTGTCATGTCTCTTTGGACTATTTGTGGAGGACATTCAGACATTTGTTTCATTATCATCTTTCATCTTCATCGTCATTTCATTAATCATTATCATTTCATCTAGATCATGTACATATCATATATTTTATCATTCATTCTCATATCATTTTGATCCTTTATCATTTATTTATCCATCATTATGCATTATCATGTCATTTATCATTTATTGCACACCATTGATCATTCTCATTTTTTATCATATTCATTTTATTGCATATCATTTAGATCCTTTATCATTTCATATCATTCATTTATCCATTAGGTATTTCATATCAGTTTCATTTTCATATTATCTATCGTCTTCATATTATTAACATCTTACTTATCATTTTTATATCCATTTCATTTTCATTCTACACAGTTGCACACCATTCATCATCTTCATTACCATTTCATTTTCATATTTTATCTTTGTGTCATCATTTCATAATCTATTTAATTTCACTTATCATTTCATCTCATTATCATTTATCATTATCATTTCATCCATTTCATATCATTTCATCAACATTTCATTACATCTCATTTATAATCTTATCATACATCTCATTATTATTTATCATTATCATTTCATATCATTTCATCAACATTTCATTACATCTCATTTATAATCTTATCATACATCTCATTATTATCTATCATTATCATTTCATCATCATTTCATTACATTTCATTATGTGTCATTTATCATCTTATCATACATCTCATTATTATTAATCATGTTCATTTCATCCCATTATTTATCATTTGTCACATTACATTCGTATCATATCTTTAATCATCTATCATTTTCATATCATTTATATATCATGTCATTTTTCGCATAAAATTTGACCCATTTCACATATCATTTCAAATCTTTTCCTAATTCAGATACATACTACACATTCATGATACATTTTCATAAACACAACATCTATTTTCCATCACATCATCTTTATTCATTGTATTTGAAAAATCCAAAAACAAACATTCCAAGCATACATTACTTTTTTCACATCATTTTTCATAAACATATCATATATCCCATTGCATACTTTCATAATCAACATCCTAGGTCATCCACCTGCATGACATCATTAGTACACATCACAAATCACCATCATATCATGAATCATCATGCATACCATGTTAGTCATCAAATCATTAAAATGCATATCAAAATCCATACTACATCATGCATAAATACATGCATATCACATCATCACATCAAAAATGCACATCATCAAAACTCATCGCCGCTGCATATCATCGCTCATAAAAAATACATACAAATGTCCAATGTCCAATGAAACTGAAAAGTATAGAGAGATACATGAGATGATAAAAAATAATGTACATGCACCAAAAATGATATACATGTGTGAAGTATATCAATAATACTACATCAATACAAATCACATCTCATGGCTGACTAGTAGAGCCCCCTGATGGAGCTGGTCTAGAGGATGGTGGCCTACCACTACCCCCTGCGTCGGGATCCTGTTGAAGCCCTATGAACCCTCTGCTGTGTGTCATAGTCTGTGATCTTCTCCTAGATCTACTGTGGGACCGAGGGTAAGGCTCTATGCGATCGGGAGGGCACAACTCCTCATACTTAATCCAATAATGCTCAGCCTCCCTGGCAATCTTGAATCCCTCTGCAATGGCCTCTTGCAAAGATGCACTCTTAACAGTGCCCATGAGTCTCTGAGCAACACCCTCTGCCTCTATTTCCCTTTATCTGAAGGAATCTCTCTCTGCTATCAACTGGGCCACCTGTGGGTCTAGGGCAGGAGGAGGTGCCTTTGTCTGCGCAAGCTGTGCCTGTAACTGCATTGCAAAACTTTGAGCCTGAGCTAACTGGCTCTACAACTATGCCTGCTACCCCTGAAGTGTCTGTACCTGGGCCTGCAGAGTGGCTATCTACGCCTGTTGCACTATAGAAGAGACCCTGATCACTGTCTGTCATCTAGTACCAGTACTCGGCCTCTGCATGATCTAAGCATTGCCCAAGATATATGTCCTCTGCCTCACTAGCCTCTACTCATCCCCTTTGCCATCTCCGCCATCATCCCCACCACCATCATCTGAGCTCTCCCCATCTCCACTCTCCTCCTCATCTCCACTATCCTCCTCCTCATCCCCTCCACCCACTACTTGCTCTCCCCTGCCACATCCTCCTGTCTCCTACCCTGTGGTTGATGTGCCATCAAAATTGGTGTC